>JASAUF010000674.1:11452500-11960000 GCA_030180095.1 Magnolia changhungtana
AGAAAAATGTCGTGCGTTGCGAATATTGAGAGAATCTCTACAACACATCACATCAATCCATCAATCAATGTCAAGTACACAACCTTACCTAGCCCATCCCTCTCCCATTCCCAAAGTCAACTCTCTCTCTCTCTCTCTCTCTCTCTCTCTCTCTCTCTCCATCCATCCCCCAACTCCATCACCCACCCATCACCCATCACTCCATCCCTTTTCATCCCATCACTTCTCTCTCTCTCTCTCTCTTATTTTCTCTCTTCACTCTCAAGTTCCCAAAGAGAGCAACCATCCAAGTGATTTCCATGGAGAAAGAAGCCCAGTGTGGCCCACTCCCTACCCCCCAATCTCCCATCTTAACCATCCAATCTTCATCATCCACAATCAAAGAGTAAACTAAGGAGACTAAGAGTCCAAGGAGCTAAAGAAGGAGGCCAAAAGGTGGGTGATCCACTGTTGATTTTCAATTTGATGGCCCACTTCTGATGGGACCCAATTTGATCTATGTGTTGTAATCATATGAGGGGCCCATAATGGCGGGGTCCCTCCACTACACTGGCATATCTCTCTCCCTCTCTCTCTCACTCATTCTCTCTCTCTCTCTCTCTTTGTTCTTGATGATGATGATGATTGTATGGCCCACTTGATCCACACCATTCATGAGATGGACCCTACCTTGAAAGTTGATTGGCTGGTATACCTCAACCAGCTACATAGCTGCTATATTACATCAGTATGCCCTGTGGGCTGTTGTGATGTATGTGTTTTATACACATCATCTGTAGGACACACCAGATGTGGGGTACATCCTCACTGTCCGTCCACCTGGGCAAGGGCCCACATGGTGCATGTGTTTTATCAGCACCATCCATGTATGTGGACCCCACCAGTGAGTGCTGTGGGATGCACCATGATAGATCCACACCGTCCGTCCATTTTAAGGACATGGGAGTGTGGACCCCACTGCAATGTATGGGTATCAGAACCCTCACATGTGGGACCCATAATGGATGCATCTTGTATCCAGGCCGTCCATCCCTTCCTGGACGCTGGAGGCCTTTAAAAAAATAATAATAAATAAATAATATAATATATAATATATGATATATATATATATATATTTATATATATTTGGTAGGGCCCCACGTGGGACCTACCTGCTAAGAGAAGTGGATTGTCTGGTGTATCTCACACCAGCTATATAGCTGATGTGAGACGTCAGCAAGTTTCGTGGGACTCACCTTAAATGTATGTGTTCATCTGCACCGTCCATTTGGACGGTGCTATGTACGACCCCACCATGATGCAATGTTGCATCTGCACCATCCGTGCATGCAGTGGCCCACCTTGATGTTTGTGTCTATGGAAACCCACTGTGATGTATGTTTTGTATTCCACGCCGTCCATTTGGAGAAGTGTGGCCCACATGATGCATGTGTTGTATCCATACCGCCTAACCATAGTGGACATCGTCCTATGGTAATATAAAGAGAATGAGATAGATCTAAAGTTCTAACGGACCCCACCATTGAAAACTTCTTAGGAGCCACGGTAGTTTCCAATCAAGCTGATATTTTTGTTTTCACTTCATCTATCTCTATGTTAAGTTATGAAAAAGTTGGATCTCAAAAATACATCACGGTGAGTCCTATAAATATTTCAACGGTGGGTGTGGGTACTCCCACGGTTTTTTTTTGTGATGGACCCTATGGAGTTTTAACGGTGGAAATCATTATCACCATTGTTATTTGTGGTATGATCCAGATAATCTTTCGATATGATTTATTTTCTTGGAAATGCTCTAAAATGATTGTTAAAATATAGATGAATGGTGTAGATGGTGCGGCCCGCTTGATGTATATGAGGCCCATTGGTGTAGCCCATTGATACGACCCACTTGATGTATATGAGGCCCATTGGTACGAACTGTTGATGCAGCTCACTTGATGTATATGAGGCCCATTGGTACAGCCCATTGATACGGCCCACTTGATGTATATGAGGCCCATTGGTGCGACCCATGTGATGCGGCCCACTTGATGTATATGAGGCTCATTGTGATGTATTTGAAGCCCATGGGTAAAGGTCCAATGTGATGTATATAAGGACCATAGGCGACGCCCAATGAGATGTATGTGAGGCCTTTGTGTGAGGTCGAATGTGATGTATATGAGGTCCATTGCTATGTGTGATTCTACCATGATGTATGTAATGATGTTTATAGCGGGCCATGCCTTGAGAGCAATGATGGTTTTATGTCCACATTGTAAGAGTAATGATGGTTAAATGTCCACATTGTAACTCTCCCTAGGGCCCATTATTAGGCCCATACTTGTTATGTGTAGGCCGTCTAAGACCATCTTCGTTATGAATAGAGTTCATCACCATATAATATGCTTAGTATAGCTTCATGATTCATGCTCATATGCATCTTATGTATGCTTGATATGAGAAGTGACTGATCATAGCATATGTCTTCGGGTAAATTGTTTATGGGCACCCTAATAGGTGGAGTTGCCCCACATGAGCGTGCGGTACGCGCAGGATTGCTGCGTGATTGATACTATGATTCATGTACCTCGCATTTGTATGACATGATTACTATATGCCCTAACGACATCAGGGCTGTAGCCTTCACATGCATATCGTGGATGGCAGGATCGGACACTAGAAATACTATTACTAGTGTCGGGGCGCCATAGATGTCCTTGGGTGAAAATCCCTAAACCCGATGGTACAAGAGGATGACTCCAACGTTGAGATCGAGTGGATACATGAGCACACGAGGGCTGAATACCAGGAGGCCACATCTTCCACTGTGTCGTGGTTAGTTGGAAGGGGGTGAGGCCTTACCCGCCCGAGGGTAGGGGCATTGCTAGGCTGAGTATGACTAACTTGTAAATAGGTCTACTATTGACATGTCGAATAGGTATTGGTAGGCTATTGGCCAGGCGGATAGTGAGGTTTCTTATGCTTACTTGGATTGTACGCCTGAGAAAGGGGCAGTGTCATTTGGAGGGTACTAAACCTCGAAGATTATCCAGAGTGAGAACTGTACTGATATTTGATGCTTTAGTGATGAGCTGCATTAATATGTGGATTCGGATGAGGATTGACATGCTTGAATTACATCTCGCATCGCATAGTCTTGATATGGGCAATAACATTCATGTCTTGCAGCGCATAGCCTTGGTACGGCTGATTGCATTCATATACTCATCAACATGATTCCGCATTACTCTGATATTACATTCTGAGCACGCTCTTATTGTGCACACACTTACACCATCCTTTGAGCTTTCTATAAGCTTTTGTACGATTGATGCGTGCAGGTGATGCTAGGATGCAGCCATAGCTTAGCCGTAGCAGGAGCGTGTAATCAAGCTTAAAGAATTTTCATTATTATTATCATTGTATTTCTCTTCATGTGCATTGTACCTTAAAGTTTTTTTTATCACAGTGGATTTTGTGATGGTATCTTAGTTATTGTTCGTGGGTTATGCTTATGGGTATGCTTATTACGAATCAAATTCATGTTAAAAATCCTCATTGTAGGATCCCAGGATCGGAACCTAGTGTATGGGTGCCGGGAGCAGAGAATGGGGTACTGCGGAGGCTGTCGGCGCCGGATTCGGTGATCGGGAATTTTGTGAGCCCGGTTTCTGAGTTTAGGGCGTGACAGAAGTTGGTATCAAAGCATAACTTAGGAATAATTGAGAACAACATCATATGTTTGCTATAAGTTCAGGACAATTAGGTTCTGAGTGCGTAACCTTCCGATGTAATTCCTCAACGTGCGTGCCTTCGAGAGTTCCTAAGGTTGATAGGCGCCTTTATTCTTTCCTATAGGACATGTTGCCCAGGAGAGCGATTCGAGCGATTCCCGCTCCACCACCTGAGGCTCCTTTTCTACCACTTATGACTCCCACTCTACCACCAAAAATCCCTACTCTCCGGCCTGAGGATGTCGTTCCTCCACCTGAGACCGGTGCGGATCCGACTGTACCCGTGAGTGCCTCCCAGTTACAGCAGATGTTGCAGGCTATGACGGTCGCCCTTCAGGGATAGGACAGACACCCCGTTATTTCACCAGCCTAGGCAGAGCAAGAGCATGTGAGCGCCCTTCTTCAAGAGTTCTGATAGCTCGATTCCCTTCGTTTCCAGGGCGAGTCAGATCCGACAGCAGCTAAGAGGTGACGCTTCGATGTAGAGAAGATTTTTGATACGATAGCATGTACGACCCAACTGCGGGTCTGGTTAGCCTTGTTTCTTCTCCAGGGTGAGGTCGAACATTAGTGGACCTTCATTACCCATGTTGTAGGACTTGATTTCGTCTGGACATAAGAGGATTTCGTAGACCGATTTGACCAACAGTACTTTCCTGACCACATTCGTCAGCAGCGAGCATTAGAGTTCAAGAACTTGGTGTAGGGAGACATGTCTGTGACACAATATGCAGCTCATTTCGTGGTGCTATCGAGGTTCACGCCATATTTAGTTGATGATGAGGAGCGGAAGGCCCACCGTTTCGAGAATGGCTTGTATTACGGTCTTTGAGGCCGTGTTATTGGGCATGAGCTCCCCACTTTTCAGGCAGTAGTACAGAAGGCTCAGATTTATGGGACTGAGTGGGCCGGCACGCAGAGCAATCGAGATTAGAGGAGAGACCAGAAGAGCCAGGCCCCCTCTAGTAGCTCTCAATAACATTGACGGCCAAAGAGGCATAGGGGTCACCCATCCGCTAGAGCACCAGTTGTACCAGCGGCACCCCAGCGGCCATTTATAAGGACTTATTTAGGATGTAGTGGATATGACACCGCATACATGAGTGCCCTCGCCCTCAGCAGTAGCAGCAGTCGAGAGGGCCACAATAGCCTCCACCGCAGTAGCGATCCTAACAGTAGCGACTGCAGCCACCTCAGCCACCGAGGCCCTTACAGCAGCAGAGATAGTAGTATAGGCCGCCCAGCGGCAACAGCAGTAGAAGGGATGTTAAAGGGGACAAGCACCTCCCTAGCCAGCTAAGGCTAGGTTCTATGTGGCTTAGCAGGACCTGCAGTCCTCCGAAGGAGTCGCTGAGGGTATACCCCCAGTCTCTGCATTCTCTCTCTCTCTCTCTCTCTCTCTCTCTCTCTCTCTCTCTCTCTCTCCACCCATCCCTTTCTAACAACTCCATCACTCCACCCATCACCCATCACCCATCACTCCATCCATTTCATCCCATCACCTCTCTCTCTCTCTCTCTCTCTCTCATTTTCTCTCTTCACTCTCAAGCTCCCAAGGAGGGCAACCATCCAAGTGATTTTCATGGAGAAAGAAGCCTAGTGTGGCCCACTCCCTACCACCCAATCTCCCATCTTAACCATCTAATCTTATCATCCACCATCAAAGAGTAAGCTAAGGAGCCTAGGAGTCCAAGGAGCTAAAGATGGAGGCCAAAAGGTGGGTGATCCACCGTTGATTTTTAATTTGATGGCCCACTTGTGATGGGACCCAATTTAATCTGTGTTGTAATCATATGAGGGGCCTGTAATGGTGGGGTCCCTCCACTACACCGACCTCTCTCTCTCTCTCTCTCCTCCTCTCTCTTTCTTTTTGTTCTTGATGATGATGATGATTGTATGGCCCACTTGATCCATGCCGTCCACGAGATGGACCCCACCTTGAAAGCTGATTGGCTGGTATACCTCAACTAGCTACATAGCTGTTGTATTGCGTTGGTATGCCATGTGGGCTGCTATGATGTATGTGTTTTATACACATCATCTGTAGGACCCACCAGATGTGGGGTACATCCACACCGTCCGTCCACCTGAGCGAGGGCCCACATGGCGCATGTGTTTTATCAGCGCCATCCATGTATGTGGACCTCACCAGCAAGTGTTGTGGGACGCACCATGATATATGTATAGATCCACACTGTCCATCCATTTTTAGGACGTGGGAGTGTGGACCCCACTGCAATGTATGGGTATCAAAACCTTCACACGTGGGACCCATGATAGATATGTCCTGTATCAAGGCCGTCCATCCCTTCCTGGACACTAGATGGACGCTGGAGGTCTTTAAAAAAATAATAATAAATAAATAATATAATATATAATATATGATATATCTATATATATATATATATATATATATACACACTATATATATTTGGTAGGGCCCCACGTGGGACCCACCTTCTGAGAGAAGTGGATTGGCTGGTGTATCTCACACCAGCTATATAGTTGGTGTGAGACGTCAGCAAGTTTCGTGGGATTCACCTTAAATGTATGTGTTTCATCTGCACTGTCCATTTGGACGATGCCATATACGACCCCACCATGATGCAATGTTGTATCTGCACCGTCTGTGCAGTGGCCCACCTTGATGTTTTTGTTTATCACACCGTCCATCCATCTATGAAAACCCACCGTGATGTATGTTTTGTATTCCACGCCATCCATCTAGACAAGTGTGGCCCACATGATGCATGTATTATATCCATACCGTCCAACCATAGTGGACATCGTCCTATGGTAATACAAAGAGAATGAGATAGATCTAAAATTCCAACAGACCCCACCATTGAAAATAGTGGGGACAGTGACATCCACCGTTTAAAACTTCTTAGGAGCCACAGTAGTTTCCAATCAAGCTGATATTTTTATTTTCACCTCATCTATCTCTATGTTAACTTATGAATAGGTTGGATCTCAAAAATACATCACGGTGAGTCCTATAAATGTTTTAACGGTGGGTGTGGGTGCTCCCACGGTTTTTCTGTGGTGGGCCCTGTGGGGTTTTAACGGTGGAAATCATTATCACCACTTTTATTTGTGGTATGGTCCAGATAATCTTTCGATATGATTTAATTTCTTGAAAATGCTCTAAAATGATTGTTAAAATATAGATGAATGGTGTAGATGGTGCGGCCCATTTGATGTATATGAGGCCTATTGGTACGACCCGTTGATACGGCCCACTTGATGTATATGAAGCCCATTGGTGCGGCCCATTGATACAACCCACTTGATGTATATAAGGCCCATTAGTAGGGCCCATGTGATGTAGCCCACTTGATGTATATGAGGCCCATTGTAATGTATTTGAGGCCCATGGCTAAAGGTCTAATGTGATGTATATACGGACCATGAGTGAGGCTCAATGAGATGTATGTGAGGCCTTTGTGTGAGGCCAAATGTGATGTATATGAGGTCCATTGCGGTGTGTGATTCCACCACGATGTTTATAACGGGCCATGCCTTGAGAGCAATGATGGTTTGACATCCACATTGTAAGAGTAATGATGGTTAAATGTCCACATTGTAACTCTCCCTAAGGCCCATTGTTTGGCCCATACTTGTTATGTGTAGGCCGTCGAGGCCCATCTTTGTTATGAATAGAGTTCATCACCATATAATATGCTTCGTATAGCTCCATGATTCATGCTCATATGCATCATATGTAAACTTGATATAAGGAGTGACTGATCATAGCATATGCTTTTGGGCAGATTGTTTATGAGCTCCCTGATAGGTGGAGTTACCCCACATGAGCGCGCAGTACGCCCGAGATTGTTGCATGACTGATATTATGATTCATGCACCTCACATTTATATGACATGATTATTGTACACCCTACTGACATCAGGGCTGTAGCCTTTACATGCATATCATGGATGACAGGATCAGACACCAGAAATACTGTTACTAGCGTCGGGGCACCATAGATGTCCCTGGGTGAAAATTCCTAAACCCGATGGTATCAGAGGATGACTCCAACATTGAGACCGAGTGGATACATGAGCGCACAAGGATTAAACACTAGGAGGCCACGTCTCCCACTGTGTCGTAGTCAGTTGGAATGAGGTGAGGCCTTACCTGCCCGAGGGTAGGGGGCATTGCCAGGCTGAGTATGACCAGCTTGTAAATGGGTCTGCTATCGACGTGCCAGATAGGTATTGGCAAGCTATTGGCCAGGTGGATAGTGAGATTTCTTATGCTTACTTAGACTGCGCGCCTGAGAAAGGAGTAGTGTCATTTGGAGTGTACTAAACCCCAGTGATTATCTAGAGTGAGAATTGTACTAATATTTGATGCTCTAGTGATGAGCTGCATTGATATGTGAATTCGGATGAGGATTAGCATGCTTGAGTTGCATCTTGCATCGCATGGTCTTGATATGGCCGATAACATTCATGTCTTGCATCGCATAGCCTTGGTATGGCTGATTGTACTCATCAGCATAATTCTGCATTACTCTAATATTGCATTCTGAGCACGCTCATATTGTGCACACACTTACACCACTCTCTAAGCTTTCTATAAGCTTATGCACGATTAATGCGTGCAGGTGACGCCAGGACGCAGTCGTAGCTTAGCCGCAGCAGCAGCGTGCAGTCGAGCTTCAGGAGTTTCCATTATTATTATCATTGTATTTCCCTTCATGCGTATTGTACCTTAAAGTTTTTTATCACAGTGGATTTTATGATGGTATCTTGGTTATTGTTCGTGGGTTATGCTTATGGTTATGCTTATTACCAATTAAATTCATGTTAAAAATCTTCCTTATAGGATCCCAGGATCGAAACCTGGTGTATGGGTGTCGAGAGCCGAGAATAGAATACTACGGAGGGTGTCGGTGCCGAATTCGACGATTGGGAATTTTGTAAGCCCGGTTTCTGAGTTTTGGGCGTGACATCCCATATATATTTTGGAATCAAGATTAATATTGGGATGCATACTGAAATAAGGAGCTGGACCAAACTCAAGGTTTAGATTTAACCTAAACATCAAGGATTTGCCCCACACAACTCGAACAAAAAGTGCATGCATATCAACATCATACTCCATAGTGTATATGTTTTTCTATCATAGAGGAAAATGGATCATCGTTGAACACCTATGCAGTCACTCAACACTACCAAGCTACCTAAGTGCCATTCCTTTCATCTGAAACCCCTCCTAACTAAAGGCATGTGTGGGTGCCACTTAAGATGAGTACATCTCATTTTAGTAAAACATGTATTAGATGTTATATGTATTAAAAATAATTTTTATAATTGATAATCATGATCTCTAATATATAATTATAATTAACTAAAATGAGAAGAACTCATTCTTATATGACTCTCAAACAAGGTCTAAAGATTCAGCAGTTGAAAAAATTAATTGCTAGAAAATTATGCATCCCAACTACTCCCTCGATGTGTGTGTGTGTGTGTGTGTGTGTGTGTGTGTGTGTGTGTGTGTGTGTCTATGAAGGTGTAGCCCTTGAGACTCATGTCCACCACCAATCCACTTCCTAATTTTTAAAACCTATGCAAAATAAGAATTGTGGAAGAAAGTAGTAGAGAAATGCAATTATTTTGTTAGAGCAATGATAGAAAGAAGATCAGACAAAAATGTTGGAATATGAAGAATTAACATAATTCGATATGAACTAAGTTGACAAGTTCCTTTCACAACAATATTGGAATAGGATCCGTTAGCTAGCTTGATCTAATCATAAAAACGTGTTTTGAAGGAAAACTTTCATCACTAGTCACGTGGTAGATTGCTCTAGAATTGGTGATCCAAGACATATTCCAATGAGAATCAGGTCGAGATACATGGTGAGCAAAGATGTGAATTAAAAGATGAAGGCTGATGATAATCTACCACATTTAGATTAGACTCAGAAACATAGGTAAACGTAGTATAATGACTCTCCCCCTCAAGTATAACATTATTAGCCACATGTCGAGATTTAGGTCGAAGGTGATGATGTAAGTCATAGTAATGGTCATTAGTATATCGACTGCATTTGCAATGAGCGCAAGTTGTCTAAATTAATCAACAAAACACAGATGGGCGACCTAATCACTTACTAGCCTGACCTTTAACAGTGGTTCCTTTTCTATTCAGTTTGGTGCCGAATGCAATGGTAAACCTCTAAGGAATAGATGCCACCATGAAAGCTTGTTGATTACCTTCACTCCATAGATAATTATAAACTACTTCCAAAGAGGATAACTTCTTGTATTCCAAAATTTGAACACATAGGATTTTAAACTTGTCATTAAGCCTACCAAGAAATTTGATGATGCAAAGCTTCTCGTGACACTTATGTATATTTTTAAAGGAGACAAATTGAGGCATATAGTGATCAAGTTGCTTCTATTGTTGATAGAAAGATGCATAATATGCATATATTAAATGTTAGGATTTGTGCTGCGGAATCACATAGATATAGATCTAGGATAACAATCCAAGAGCACCAAGCAATCACAAGAGAACATAAAGATTTAACGTGGAAAACCCTTGTGGAAAAAAACCACAGCACAAAGCGATAGAAATCCACTATGAAAATAGAAATTACAAAGAGAGAGGACTTATCCTATTCGAACAACCTCAAATCTTACCTTTGTTACACCCTTTGATTACCCTAGAACCCTTTTAGAAATCCTTGGAAACCCTTTAGGAAGCCTTAAAATACTTTAGAAAGGCCCTAGGTACCCCTATTTATAGTTTAGGAAACTCCACTTACGCTCCTCTCTGAAACTGTCTCAAATTTACACAGTCCGTGCAGAACCGATGTAACATCTATGTAACCCTCGACTAGTTAATGGAGGGCTTCGACCGGTCGAGCCCGAGCCTCGACTAGTCGAGCATCCTGGACATTAAAAAACTTTGTTTGCTAGATAACCCCCTCGACCGGTCGAGCAGCCTAGAAGATTAAAGGCATCTTATTTAACAACAATCTCCACCATGACTTCAATCTTCAACCGTGTAGCTTCTTGACCTCTTCTCTTATCTCTTCATTACATTATAGCTTCAATCAACGCTTCTTATGCACACTCCATCCTTCTTTTACACCATCGCCATGCCCAAAGAAGTTTCACAGAACTTGAACTTCTCTGTAGGAACGACCTTGGTGAGCATGTCTGCTAGATTCATACTGGTGTGAATGTTTTCTAGTGTTACACCTCCTTCCTCAAGTACTTGTCGGATAAAGTGGTGACGAACATCAATGTATTTAGTACGTGAGTGATAAACAAATTTTTTTAGCCAAATTGATAACACTCTCGCTATCACAGTTAACCGACACGGCTTCCTGCTACAGTCTCAATTGATTTATCATGCCTCTGAGCCAAACACCTTCTTTAAATGCTTCCGTCACTGCCATATATTCTGCTTCGATCGTGAAAAGAGCCACCATGGACTGAAGCTTTGACATCCAACTGATTGCTCCACCTGCTAGTACAAATGAGTATATTGAAGTAGACTTTCTGGAATCCACATTGCCTACATAGTCGGAATCCACCCTACCAACTTTGTACTTGTCTTTTCAAAAGTTAAGATATGGTCTTTTGTACCTCGAACGTATCGAAGTAGCTATTTCACCGCTTCCCGTTATTGTTTGTCGGGGTTTGACATGTATCTGCTCATAACACTGACTGCCTGTAAAATATCTAGTCTTGTACAGACCATGACATACATTAAACTGCCAACCGTATTCGAATAAGGCACATGAGACATAACTTGCTTTTCCTCATTTGTTTTAGGACATTGTTTTGAGGAAAGCTTGAAGTGAGCCGCGTGTGGAACGCTCACCGACTTTGTTTAGTCCATCTCATATTTGATCAACACCTTTTCAAGGTGTTCTTCTTATGATACTTAAAGCCTACTCCTCTTCCTATCTCTATGAGTATCTATGCTGAGAACCCTCTTTGTAGACCCCAGATCTTTCATCTCGAATGTCCCTGATAACTGAGTCTTCAATACATTAATTTCAGACATATAATGATTGACAATCAACATATCATCAACATACAATACTAGGATGATGAATCTGTCATCACTCAGTGTCTTATAATAGACACAGTGAACATATTCACTCCAAGTAAATTTCTGACTCACCATGAAAGAATCAAATTTTTTATATCACTGCCTAGGCGACTGTTTCAGGCCATACAAGGACCTCATTAACTTGTAAACATTTTTCTCTGCCCCTTTAACTTTGTAGCCCTCTGGTTGCTTCATGTAGATTTGCTCTTCCAACTCTCCATGTAAGAATGTAGTCTTGACATCCATTTGTTCCAGCTCAAGCTTGTATTGTGTAACCAGTGCCAACAGGAATCTGATAGAAACCTGCTTAACCACCGGCGTGAACATCTCTGTGAAGTCAATTCCTTCTCTCTGAGTATAACCCTTCGCTACCAATCTAGCTTTGTATCTATCCTGTTTCCTTTTAAATAACCACTTACATCTGATCACTTTTCGGCCCACTAGAAGCTCCGCCAGCTCTCATGTATGATTTTTGTGCAATGAGTCCATTTCATCATCCATAGCCGCCTTTCACTTTTCTGCATCAGGATTACTGAGAGCCTCCTAAATAGTAGACGGGTCCCCCTCATCTGTAATAAGGGCATATGCAATATTGTAGTCGTCCATATATCTTGTCGGTAACCTGTGATCACGTGATGGGTTCCTTCTCATAGGTGGCTGCTCCATCTGATCCTGTACTACTGTCTTCGCATCTATCTTTACCTGAGTATCATCTATGTTAATCTGGATGTCCACGATCAACCTTTTTTGTTCCTCTTGCTCCTCTTGATCATTATTACGGAATATTGAGTTTCATCGAATCTGACGTCACAGCTAGTGATTACCTTGCGTGTGACTTTTTCGAATAACCTATAACCTTTCACACCAATGCCATAGCCAACAAAGATGTACTTTTTGGCTCTATGGTCTAGCTTATCTCTCTCAACTGACGGTACATGAGAGTAAGCCTCACAACCAAATATGCGTAGATCTGAGTAGTCGATTTTCTGACCACTCCATACTTCCTCTGAGATTTTAAATTCAATTACCGTTGAAGGAGACCGATTCTTCAAATAACAAGCTGTGTTAACAGTCTCTGTCCATAGGTCCTTACCCAACGTAACATTACTTAACATGCATCTGGCCCTCTCCAGGAGAGTCCAATTTATTCGCTCAGCCACACCGTTTTGTTCGTACGTGTGGTGCACTGTGTTATGCTTGATGATCCCTTCATCCTTACAATAATCATTAAACTCAATGAAAGTAAATTCTCCACCATTATTAATCCTTAAAACCTTTATTTTTTGCCCTGATTGTTTTTTCACCATTACCTTCCATTTTTTTAATACGGTGAAAACTTCGGATTTACGTTTCATGAAGTAAACCCAAACTTTCCTGGAGTAGTCATCAATGAATGAAACAAACCATGACGACGACCTAATGAAAACTTCTGGCGATGACCCCCATAGGTTAGAGTGCACATAATCAAGCACCCCCTTACATGTTTTCTAAATTTAAAAGATAATTTAGATTGTTTACCATATATACAATGCTCGCATATATCTAAATCAGAATTTTTAAAAACTGGAATCAAATGACAATCAAATAGTACCTTCATTGTAAGACCCGTATCCTAAACCGTACCATTCCGTAGACTTCCGTGGTCTTCCCGGTGGAATTTCGGTAACCTTCAACCCTTAACTGGTATTTGCGCGCGACCTTATGTCACACGCCGTCAACCCGAATCGATTCAACCCGAGACTAATACCTTAACGATCGCATTGTCGCCGCGGTTCCGATGCCGTGACTCGCGCGCCGAGGCGATACTCTGGTCAGGAGATGTGGACCAGCGTTCGGTGCGAGGAAAACGCCGCGAGTACGAATTCTGAGAGAATCTCTACGATGTGTCACATCAATCCATCAATCAATCAATCTTAACATGTCAAGTACATGTTAAGTACACATCACCTTTCACCCATTCCCAAGTAACCCCAAAGTCAAAAGTTTCTTACACCACCTATACTTCTCTTACACCAAGCAACCACAAAAGTCAAAAAGCGCTTACACACATCACTCACCACATCAAACATCCATCACCCATCTCTCTCTCCCTTTACAAGTCTCTCTCCCTCATTTTCAAAATACAATCCCAAGCAAAAGAAATCCCCATACGTCCAAGCTCTCCCACTCTAAGAGAGCTACAAGTGTGGCCCACCTTTCCTACCCTTTCATCACCCATCTCAACCATCTAAACTCCATCTCCTCCGTTGGAATCGAAGCTAAGGAGCAAAGGAAGCCTAAGGAGCAAGAAGGAACGGTGGGTGATTTTTAGAGTTGTGTTTTCATCCATTTATTTGATTTAAGGGCCACATGTAGTGGGACCTGAAAAGGCCAAGCTATATGTCCTAGAAGGGGGAGGGGGGGTGAATAGGACTATGCCAAATTAAAATAAAATCAGTGGAATAAAATAAATCAATAGCCTTACAATTATAAATCAATTCACAATGCTGAATTCAAATCACCTTAATAAATAAGTATTCAGAGATTGATACAAATTCAGTTCTAAGGACAACCTTACACCATAATAAACAAGGGCTTATGGTAGGACAACCTTATTTCTAAAACATCTTTTGGATCAAGAACTCAATTTTAATATAAATAAATGAATAGTAAGGAATTGAAATTTAATGCAGAAATGTAGATTTAATTTACTACAACAATCCCCACACTTGCTTGAAATGTACATAGTTACAACATTCACATCCACATGTACATTCCACACAATTGAATGATAAAAGATATGAAAATTAAGCAAGCATTCAATCCATAAGACAAAGGGTTATAGTGGTTCGCCTGTGTGTACACCAACTGTTCTTCAACAGCCACACAGAATGCTACTCCACTACTAATATCCTCACATAGGGGATATTAGCGTTCACTATCAAATAGGTTTTCATAGGTTCACCCAAAACTTTACAATTATGTCTTTAACTTGGGCTTACACAATTTAAAAACCCACACTTCTGAGTTTTCTGGCTCTCCTCAGATAACCACACAAATTGAGATTTTTCTGGCGAATCCCAAACAAAAACCAAAATGGAATGGAATTTACAGAATTGTAAAATACCTGAATTTCTCCTCTTGTAGCTGCCCGGAAGAACCAATTGGAGTAAACGTTTAAAAATAGAAGTTTAATATCCACTACTCACTTTAATATGGTTCTAAGTTCTAATTGATTTTAGATTTTAACCAGTTGGGCATAGCTATATTTGATTTTGATTCCAAGAAGAAGGAATAAGTCAATTCCTCTTTTCAAATCAGATTGGAATACAGAAACAAAATCAAATTAAATAAGCTATAAAAAAGAGAAAGAAATTATGCACAAAATAGCTTAAAAATAAACGCAGACTTATCTCAAAGTGGAGCCTTGAATTCACTTAATTATTCAATGAAAAACTCTGAAATTCGTGTGCTATTTATAGCAGAAGAAGTTCTTCTTCGACTGGTCCTAGGGTCACCATGACTGGTCTTGGAATAAACTGATTTTTGAATTTTTGAGCGCGATCGTATCAGACCGTTGTACGACCGGTCGTAGGCAGTCCACGACTGGTCGAAAGCAGTCCATGACTGGTTGTGACCCCTCTACGACTGGTCATGCAACAATTGATTTAGTTGCTGGAGTTTGAGTTGAAGCCTTACGACTGGTCGAAGGTCGAGTCGAGACCATCTCACGACCAGTCGAGCAGACTCCAGGACTGGTCGTAGGCGAACCAAAAAATTCGATAAATTGCAACCATTTTAGGACTGGCCTTGGAACTTCTTAGATTGGTCGAGACAGTGCTACGACTGGTCGAATAGGGTCTAGGACTAGTCTTAGAGTAGACCAAAATCATATAATAAAATTCATTTGGATTATGTATCCAAAGTGACCTACCCTAAGGTCAATTTAATGGTCTATCAAACCTGGAACATGAAGTATGGACATTGAACACTTCATTTGCTTAGACTTTGATCTTTACGAAGCTTGATTTCTTCTCGATGTAACTTGACTACTTCAGAAGCTTCAATGTTACTTTAAGTTGTACTTGAGTCCCGCATTTAGTTTTGAATCTTGAACTTCACTTGCACTTGAACTTGAGTTCTCTCTTAATATTGTAGCTTGAACTATCATGAAGCTTGAAGAATTCTTTGAGCAAGACTTTAAGTGTTGACGAGATGTCTCGAACAAATTTATCAAGATATAAACACACGACATACGGAGAAGTTTTGACACATAAAATTTGACAATCAAAGAGGAATCAAATCATAGCACTTACAGGACCCACCTTAATGTAATTTTTGTATCAAAGAGGGACCCATAGTGGTGGGGCCCCTCCATCTTTGCTGGTGATTTCCTCCTTCTTCCTCTCTCTTTCCATGATCATGGCCCACCTATAGTGTATGGATTTCATCCATGCTACCTACCGGTGGACCCCATCTATGTAGGACACACCATGATATTTTTGTGCCATCCCAACCATCCATTGGGGGCCCACCTTGAGCTGGCTAATGGTGGGGGTGGCCACCTATGAAGTGTGATCTGACGTGGGCCCACCCAGCCCCATGGCTCCAGTGGTAGACGAGTGAAAGATGCCTCATTTTAACACAGAGGTCTTGGCTTTGATCCCTGTGGAGGTGGCTAACATGGAGTGTATACTAATAGTGGGTGCACTGACATGGGGTGTGTACTGACGTGAAGTGTGTGCAGGCGGTGGGGTCCATGGGACCCACCCACATTATCCATCCATTTCGGTAGGCCACACCCTCACACACATGTGGTGCATCCACTGTCCAAGGACGGTGGGACCCACCCCTAGCTCACTGACAGACTGAGTGAAAGATACCTCGTTTAATGCTAAGGTCTTGACATCCATCCCTAGTGGCGGTGGCATGGGGTTCATGGGACCCAACCACACCGTCCATCCACTCAGTTGGGCCACTCCATGATGTATGTGTTTAATCCAAACCGTCCACCATTTCTAGACAGTGGGGCCCACATTCGTGTGGGGCCCTCCTTGCACTCAAATCCATAGCTCAACTGGTAGACTGAGCGAAAGATACCTCGTTTTAACGCTGGGCCCACGCTCAGCTCCATAGCTCAACTGGCAGGCGGAGTGGAGATACCTCGTTTCATCACTTGAGGTCTTGACATCGAACCTAGTGAGGGTGGCCTCCACGTGGGACCCACCTAAGTTTTAGATGCGGCTGTAACTTGGTCTGACCCTTCATTCAAGTGGAACACCCATGATGGGTGGGCTAGATTTGTGAACCCCATCTCGGTGGGCCTAATAAATGGTTAGGAATGTTTTAATAGAGGGTAGCCACTCCCAACTATTGTATTTGGTATGGCCCACACAAGTCACGGACTGACTTGATTTTTTTTTTAAGACCTAGGCCATGATGGAATGGTGCATCTGATCGAGGGGTTAGATGTTTGGACAAACATCAACGGTGGGGCCCACACCGTTCGACCTCTAGGAGCTCAACACCAGTTCAAGCTCATTATACCTTTTCCCATATAAATATATGGTGGGCCCTACGTGGGACCTACCTCTGTTATGTCAGAGGAGAAAAAGAAAAAGAAAAGAAAGAAAAAGTAGAAAAGGTGCAGCCACGTGCTGCACCCTCTTCATCTCTCTCTCTAGCTCTCTCTCTCTATATCTCTCTCTAGCTCTCTCTATATCTCTCTCTTTAGCTCTCTCTCTCTATCTCTCTCTCTCTCTCTTTCTCTCTCTCAACGTCTATAGTTGGTTCTGTGGGTCCCATCTGTTTCACCCGCACCATCTATCTATGGGACCAACCATGTGCATGTGTTGTATCCAAACCGTCCAACCATCGGTGAGATCGTTTTGGGACATGGGGTGAATGAGTGAGACTCAAAGTTTAAGTGGGCCCACCTTGATATTCATGAGGCCCATATGATTAGGCCCATCTTAATATGGTTAGGGTCCAACCATTGAGGCCCACCTGATATACTTAAGGCCCATGTTATACGGCCCATTTGTTGTACATAAGGCCCATGGGTTGAGGCCCAATTGGATGTACACAAGCCCATTAAGATGTATAACCCTACCATGACTTGTGTAATGACGTTATGACAGCCGTGCCTTGGGAGCAATGTTGGTTTGACGTCCACATTGTATAATAATGTTAGTTAAATGTCCGCATTATGACTCTCCCTAGGGCCCATTGTTAGGCTCATACTTGTAGGCCGTCTAGGCCCATCTTCGTTATGAACAACATCCATTACCATATAACATGTTTAGTATAGTTTCATGATTCATGATCATATACATCATATGTATGCTTGATATGAGAAGTGACTGATCATAGCATATGCCTTCGGGCAGATTGTTTAGGGGCTCCCGGATAGGCGGTGTTGCCCTACATGAGCACGCGATATGCACATAATTACTGCATGACTGGATAGTGTGATTCATGCATTCGCATTGTGTGATTTAGTTACTATACGCCCTAGCGACATCAGGGTCGTAGCCTCTACAGGCATATCGTGGTTGGTAGGATTGGATACTGAAAATCTTGTTCTACATGGGGTGCTATAGATGTCCCTGGGTGAAAGTCCCTAAACCCTTATGGTATCAAGAGGTTTCTCCAACGTCTAGATCGAGTGGGTGCATGAGCACCGAGGGTCGATTACCAGAAGGCCGCACTTTCCACTGTGTCGTGGTCAGTTGGAAGGGGGTGCGGCCTTTCCCGCCCAAGTGGAGAGGGTAAAGCTAGGCTGAGTTTGACCAGCTCAAGGAATGAGTCCGCTATCAACGAACCGAGCCCGATATTGGTAGGCGGATAGTGAGGTCTCTTCCACTTACCTTATTGCGCGCGATGAGGCGGCAACTGATTTAGAGTGTACTAGACCCCGGTGATATCTCAGATTTGAGCTGCATTGATATGTGGACTTAGATAAGGATTTGTATGCTTGACTTGCATCTTGCATCACATAGCCTTGGTATGGCCGACATCATTCATGCCTTGCATTACATAGCCTTGGTACGACTAGTGGTATTTATGGATTCATTAGCATGTTCCGCATTACTCTGATTCTGTATATCTGCATTACTACCTTGCGCACACACTTTCACCACCCTCTAAGCTTTCTATAAGCTTATGCACGACCGTTGCGTACAGGTGATGTTGGGCACAGCAGTGCTGAGGCAGGAGTGCAGAGCAGATCTTTTAGAGCTTTTTGTCCATTCTCATTGTATTTTCCTTTATGCTCATTATACTTATAAAGTTTTTGATCATAGTGGAAATGTGATGGAGTTTTTGGTTGTTGTTTATGGGTTATGCCTTTGGTTATGCTTATTACGAATTAAACTGATGTTAAAAATCCTCCTTGTAGCATTCCAGGATCGGAACCTAGCGTATGGGCGCTAGGAGCTGAGAATGGGGTTCTACAGAGGCTGTCGGCATTGGATTCGACGATTGAGAATTTTGTGAGCCCAGTTTCTGATTTTGGGGCATGACATTCATGCCCCGCTCCTGGCCCAGACGAGTATGCCACATACGTAAAGATGTGAAATCTACAATAGCTGTTGTCGCTCCACCTGCCGAAGTGTTCCCAATCAACCTGTAAAAGTTTTCGTGCCTTTGCGCTCTCATGACCACGAGTGCCCCTTTTGAAACTTTAAGGATACCATCAATACCGGTGAACTTACACCCTATAGCTTCGAGTGCACCGAGAGAAATTAGACTTTTCTTCATATCAGGAACGTGCCTGACATCAGTCAGGGTACGCTCTATCTCATCAAACATCTTGATACTTACCGTACCAATAGCCATAACATTACAGGCATTATTATTACCCGCAAAAACCTGTCCACCGTCACATTCTCTGTAACTAGTGAACCAACTTCGATAAGGAGTCATGTGATATGACGCTCCTGTGTTTAGGATCCATTCATCTGCATGATTGTCGTGTACATGTCCGATCATGGACACAGACAGAACTTCACCACCACTTGTTTCTTCATCAGATGTGACAACATTAGCCTCCTTGGAAGAAGCCGCTGAATTTTCTTTCTTTGCTTTAGGATGGTACAATCCTTCTTCATGTGTGTAACATCCCATATTTTTGCCAACCTGGAATTAGACGTCCTTAGGCAATGGGTCGATCCTAACACCTTATTAACTTGTCAGAACTCAATCCCAAAGTTTAAAACTGCTTTTGAACCCCTTTCCTTCACAAATCTCACCCTTCACTACCTTGTTCTTTCAATTTTCCTAAGTACTTTCACCCTAGACACTATCTTAAACTAATTAAGTGTTATAACTTGGATCACCTTATATACATACTACAAAGGCCTAGGTACCACCTCAGACAAAAATCTTATACGACTAAATCCTTTAGAAATGAGACAAAGTAACTAAGTGCTAAACTAGATTAGCTACGAAATCCGTTTGATCCACTTTAAATACGATCTGCAAGACCCAAAATTTGTAGAATCATCGACGCTAGGTTATCCTAAAATCTAGGATCAATCTCACTACCCGGCTGCTCTCAGGAGCATCTCGAACTCCGTATCAGTTCTAAACCGCACATCGGGAGTCCGAATAATACGAGGTTAAGGACTTAGGACCGCCTCGCTGGGCTTGATAATCATCTCGAAAATCAAATCCAGATAGTGTCCCACGGCTGTTCGCTTGAGTCCGGAACGAGGAGTGTGAAAATACTGGATTTTCTTTAAAAATAAATATCTCAAATAATAATCTGAGACTTGCTTACTTGCCGAGTCGGTCAAGATATGCACCGACGGACCGTCGAATCGACCAAATTACACCCTCGGATTAGGAAAAATTTCATACACGTGTCAGTGTACTCGGAATCTCTGATCGAGACCCACTAACCGTCGAACTGAAACTGGTCCGCCACGCGTAATCTGGAAATCCGATTGAAATGAAAACTTAACTAAACGTAGATCCAGTGTTAGTGAGCTTAAGTCTGACCTTTGGCTCAATGAGGCCTGCCAGAAGTCCTCATTTGAGTTGAAACTAGCCTACTTTGGCTATAACCCAAGTATACCTTGACCTGGAGTCTATTTTAGAGACTTTTTAGACTATATAAGGACCTTAAAACTCTCTCTCTTACAGCCATACGAATTTGAGAAAACCCTAAGAGAGAAAGTGAGAGAGTTGTGGCAGATCTTTCCTACCTTTCTGCCTTGCTGCCTTAGGTGCTTAACCACCTCATTCTTATCACTTTCCCGGCGATTTCAGTGACATTTCTAGGTAAGAAACCCTAACCCTAAACTGATTTGGTGTTTTAAGAGTTGTAGGTTATGAAATTGCTAACCTATTTCATCATATAGTTGCCGAATCGCCATATACAAAGCCTTAGCAAATCTATCGACCTCGTTACGATTCTAGGACAAAAAGGTGCGGACTTTAGGTGTATAGGTTATGGTTTTCAACGCTTTCAATGTCAGATAATGATAGATTCATGATCTGTATACAATTGCACATGTACAAAGTGCTTTCTGATTTCTGTTTCGATTAAAGACGTAGAATATAGAATTTTACATACTCTAGGTATTCGTAGAAAATACAGTATCCGTATATATTTTGGAAATGTGCTTAACATGATTAGTTATTGTATGAATATATGATATGTGGATAAAATACTTATTTAGCGAAAAGATTCGCCCTAATACGTGTTATGCTAATATACACTATGTATGTAGAAATAGTGTATTGTAGAAAGTACCGTATATGTATAAATTTTGGAGATGTGTTTGTCATGATTATTTGCTGTATGAATATATTATATATGCGTAAAATACTTGCTTGGAGAAAGGACTCGCCCTAATACATGTTTTTCTAGTATACACTATGTATGTTGTAATAGTATACTCTAAGTATTTGTGAATATGCTTGTGAGAGTAAGTGTTTAGATGATGGGGCCTTAGGTAGGTGTTGAGATGGGATTCTCAACTACCTTAGCAACATGTATGATTTTCCCTATGTGGGTTGTTCACTTTAACCACTTACTTATGAAATATATGTGTTTGTATTCCTATTTATATAGTGCTTCATAACATGCTTTATAACATGCTTTATAATATGCTTTATGATATGCTTGTTAATATGCTCAACTGATTGTATGATTTTATTTATGTAATACGTATATTTAAATTCATGTTTATGTTGTATGATCCGTCATGGGTGATGGGGGAGTGGTGCAACGAGTGCGTTCAACAGCCCTGGCAGTCCTAAACGGATAATATCAGACTTTGATTATATGATCTGAATCTTGATCCATTACTGCTTTAACTATCTGTAATTGAATGTGATTGGGGCTATGATTATAGTCCAGGCAATCGGTAACGGGATTGAATTCATGGCTGTGATTCATTCCCCACGTGAGATGTGTTCGACGAACCCGAGTCGTACTTCGGTTGGCGATGGTGGTTGGCCACACAAAGTGCTTATGCGCTTCATGTCGTCTAACTTGTCGTGCGCTCGAGCTAGCCAAGCTCGTCACGTAACACGATTTGTCTAATGTATGTTCACCATGTTTGGACACTACTGTTTGAACCTAGGGTACCAAACTTACCAGTGAAATCCCGTTAACCATGGTACTTCGATCTGCTAAGACTCATGAGCCGGGCATGGTGGTATGGGATACCGTGGTCGAGCTGTCGGCCTACGCTGGGGCCACATGCCTCCCCGTAGTGACCATTGAGCAACCAAACTCGTGAGCCGAATACGGTGGTATGAGACACTGTATTCGAGCTGTCGACACCTGCGGCGAGAGCCGAGTACGGTGAGACCTGTATTCGTGCTAACGGGTGACGAGTCCTTCGTAGTGTCTTCGAGTAGACTCTAAAGTCTGTGATTGGCGATGAGCCCTTTGCAACAACTAGAGCATGAGTTGAGCCGAGTACGGTGAGACCTGTATTCAAGCTGACGACCCGCGATTGAGCCGAGTACTGTGAGACCTGTATTCGAGCTGACGGCCAGCAATTGAACCACATACGGTGAGATCTGTATCCGTGCTGACGGACGACAACCCCTTTGCGATGCCTTCGCGATGCCTCTCGAACCATAATATCGTATGAGATTAACTAGGATTGACGACCCTAGAATGGATCATGTTTGGGAATGATACAAGGGAGGTACCTTATTTTTCCAATACTGCTATTTGAAATGGACTAATAACTACTCGGTAATCATGCTCATCATCACACAGCATGTGCCTGGTAGATGTGGAGCACTGAGGGAGGTATGCATCCGCGAACGTAAGATGATGTCGCATGAAGGTAGTTTGGCAAGGGTATTCATCATGTCATTTCATACTTGCATTAATAAGAGTACTTAGAATTGTTTGATTGTACTGCTTTATCATTACTGCTTGAATGAGTTGATAACATGTTAACCTATGCCTTATTATTCCACTGAGTTGATCACTCACTCCCACATTACGGGACGGTGTTTGCAACACCAACCAGATTTGTTGAGTTTCAGGTGATGATGATGTTTATGAAGTAGAGCCGGACTACTACTATGATGTTGAGGAGGAGTTCTCCTACATATAACTCTCTGACAGGTCTATGAAGACCTGGTAATGTATTGATAGGGCTATGGTACTCGGGATAAAAGACATTACACTTCCTCACATTTGGTAAATTTTAGAATTATACTTGTAATTATTTAACCTGGTAACATTATCACACTCTGGAGACTCACCACAGTTTTTATATTCTATATGTCTATCACAGTCTTCCGCTTGCAATTTAACTGTCTCTAAAGTATGATATGTTATTTGGCTTAATCTCACTCATGTTCAATGCACGAATACAGTCAACATTCAATCATCATTCATTTTGTTGCATAAGTGATGTTCTGGAACTCAGGAGTTGAGTTACTACTCGACCCTCGATTTTCGGGATGTTACAATGTGTCCAGACGTCCTACGCTTTTAGCACTTTAGTTTTCCTTTGTCTATGCCCTTAGATTTGGATCTAGGTCTTAAAGATCCTGTATCTAGCTTAGAATTTCTGCCTCTCGTAATTAGTGCATCAGAAGATATCCCTGTGTCCCCATTTAGTTTTCTCATGTCTTTCCCTTGAAGGGCTGAGATAACGACGTTGACACTCAGGGTTTTATTTATGGTGCACATCGTGTCTTTGAATGACTCATACGATGCCGGAAGAGAATTCAACAATATACATGCTTGTTCCTCATCTTTGATTACTTCCTCCATATCCAGCAATTTGTAAACTAATTTATTAAAGTTGCTGATGTGGGCCTCCAGATCTCTACCCTCTGCTATCTTGAAGTTATACCACTACTGCTTCAAGTGTAGGTGATTTTCAGAGGATTTTTTCACATAAATATCTTTTAACTTCGCCCATAAACTAGCTGCAGTTTTCTCGGTCAAAAAATTATAGAGAACCTCATCTGTGAGACATAAATGGATTGAGGATAAGGCCTTCTTATAAAGAGTATTCCATTCATCATCAGTCGTACTAGACTTTCTTGCCTCAAGAGCACCATCCTCACCTTGCTTGGTTAAGGAACTGATCATCTTGATCTTCCATAACTCAAAATTATTTTTCCCTAAGTACTTCTCAATATCATACCTAGTACTTCCCATTATTATTAATCCTCATCCGTGAGACATAAATGGATTAAGGATAAGGCCTTCTTATAAAGAGTATTCCATTCATCATCAGTCATACTAGACTTTCTTGCCTCAAGAGCACCATCTTTACCTTGCTTGGTTAAGGAACTGATCATCTTGATCTTCCATAACTCAAAATTATTTTTTCCTTAGTACTTCTCAATATCATACCTAGTACTTCCCATTATTGTTAATCCTGCAGATTCAAATCTGTGCCCCAACGATAGCTCTGATAAGACTTGTTGGGATTTTTACTATGGAATCACATAGATCTAGATCTAAGATAACAATCCAAGAGTACTAAGCAATCACAAGAGGGTACAAAGATTTAACGTGGAAAACCCTTGCGGAAAAAAACCACGGCACAAAGCAATAGAAATCCACTATGAAAATAGAAATTACAAAGAGAGAGGACTTACCCAATTCGAATAACCTCAAATCTTACCCTTGCTACACCCTTTAATAACCCTAGAATCCTTTTAGAAACCCTTGGAAACCCTCTAGGAAGCCTTGAAATACTTTAGAAAGGCCCTAGGGACCCCTATTTATAGTTTAGGAAACTCCACTTACGCTCCTCTCTGAAACCGTCTCAAATTTACATAGTCTACGCAGAATCCACGCAGTATCTACGTAACCCTCAACTAGTCAAAGGACCTCTTCGACCGGTTGAGCCTGACCCTCGACTGGTCAAGCATCCCGGACATCAAAAAACTTTGTTCGCTGGACTTCGAGTCGAGCAGACCTCGACTGGTCGAAGGGATCTTCGACTAGTCGAGCAACCCCCTCGACCGGTTGAGCAGCCCAGAAGATCAAAGGCATCTTATTTAACAACACTAAAGACTCTTTCTGTCGCATGTTTATAATTTCTTGATGTAATTCATATGCTTAAGAAAAAATATCATGAAGAGAAAACATCTTTACAATTATGTCCCATATATGTTAGATTGTATAACACATCATTAATGCTCCATCAATATTAGGTTGCATAAAATTAAGTAACCAGCCCATCAGTTTGAAATTATCACATTTCTAATCATCGCGTGATGGGTAGCCTTTAGGGGGTGTAACTTCCCCCTAGATATGTATCCTAACCTTTTTTTTTTCCTCCAACATATTATTTTAATATTCAGTGATCATGTAAAATAGTTGTGGTCGTTTAATTTTACGGTGGTAATGCATAAGGTAGGATGTTGATCAATCGATCCAAGGATGCCAACCTTTTGGCTATCTATGGTGAATTATTTAAGAATGAAAAAAAAAATGAGAAAGAAAACTAAATGGTTAAAACTCCTATTTTGAGGCAAAAATACGTCAAAGCACCACCATCTCAACCAACCATTGAATAGGTCATTATCAATTTTTTATTAAATCGGCCATGCTGATAATAATATAGGGGATGGTTGAACAGCATCACTAGTGGTTGAAAGGTGCTGCCACTCATGGGCCATCACTTGTGACCATTTAATTTTACTGTGGTAAGGCATAGGGTAGGATGCTGATCAATTGATCCAAGGACTCCAACATTCTACCTATCTATGGTGAATTATTCAGGAATGAAAATTAAATGGTTGCAACTCCTAATTTGAGTAAAAAAACACATCAAAGAACCACCATCTCAAGCAACCATCGAACATGTCATTATCAAGTTTCTATTAAATTGGTCACACTAGTAGTGATATAAGGGGTGGTTAAATGTTATTGCTAGCGGCTGAAAGGTGATGCCACTCATGGGCCATTGGTGGCTGGTGGCTACTACTGACTAGTTGTTGGTCAAGGCATTATCATTGATGAGTACACAATTGTTGATGGAGGCAATGCCACTGGTGGAGTGAATTGCAAGGGAGGGGGAGAAGAGGTTCCGTTGGTGGAACGAAGGGTGGTGTCACTAGAAAAGGTGCCACAGATGAACATGTGGGGTGTTGAAGCCATCGACAATGAAGATGGGTGGTATCAATATGAATGGAGGTCGTGTTGCTAGGGGCATTGTTAAAAGAGGTGTTGCTAATAAAGATTTGAAAGAGGGGGGGGGGGGGGTGGGGCATTGCTAAAAGAGGTGTTGCTAATAAAGATTTGGGATAGTGCTTAAATAACGATAATGATATACATACATACATCATCTTCATCCTCATTATCATCATCAAAGCATTTTGTCCCAACTAATTGGGTCAACTACATGAATCCTATGATGCCACGCCACCCCGCCAAGGACCATATCTTTAGTTAAATTATCGGTATTCAAGTCATTTTGTTTACCTCCACGCTCACATGATAATGGTTATTTTTAAAGACCCACAAAACTAAAATGAAGATGGGAAGTGTCATTGAATAGGGCAGTTTGGTCGTTGTGATGGAAGGCCACCATTGTGCGGAGGTGGTGTGGCAGATGACCACTGGTGGTGTGAACGTGGTGTGACAGAGGTGGTTTCATGGATGAGGAGGGGGAGGAGGAGAAGGGGAGAGAGAGAGAGAGAGAGAGAGAGAGAGAGAGAGAGATCCTATCCGCCATGACTCGATGGTAAATTGAGTGCATTTCGACATTGAGGTCATAGTTTGAGCGCCAATGTGGTGTGTTTGAGAGAGAGAGAGAGAGAGAGGAGAGAGAGAGAGAGAGAGATCCTACCCACCATGACTGGCAGATTGAGTGCATTTCAACATTAAGGTCATAGTTTGAGTGCCAATGTGGAGAGAGAGACAAATCATACCCACCACAACTCGATGGTAGATAGATTGCATTTTAACATTGAGGTCATAGTTTAAGTGACAATGTGGTGTGTGTGTGTGTGTGTGAGAGAGAGAGAGAGAGAGAGAGAGAGATGCAGGGATGAACGTGATGAGGATAAATACTCCGACTCCACGGAGCTTCTCTGGACTCCTCACAGAGACTTCTCGAATCCAAGAGGAAAGAAAGCAGAAAATAGAAATAAATTCTAATAAATTCGAAACTGATTAATTGATCCTTAAAAATGAGTTCTCAACCCTTTAAATAGGGGTACCAAGCAATGGGAAAGAAATCACAATCAAACTACAACTAGAACTTCTAGAATCCGCGACTTACTATAAATAGTAAACTTACTATTTATAGACGGTCGTGATGTCTACTAGTGCGCAAGGTTTTCGGCCAAAAATAGTAAGTGTCCTATTTGGCTTCACCAAACCATTCTCCTAATTATTCTAAGCTCTTTTCACGTTGGGCGCAACTCCTAAAGCCCGACGGATGAAGAGTTATAATCAAACTAAAACTTACTATTTATAGTAAAAACGAAATTAAAATGGGGAAACGACCATCGATCCAGGGGTTTTTCGCAATTCTGGGCATCGCAACCCAGTGTAGCTGGGTTGGTTAGCTAAAGTAGCTCGTTCTACCCCAAAATCATATATTTTACGTCAGTTAACTCATTCCGAATTGCGAGATATGCTTGATCTAAGGTTTGACGGTCCGGATCACTTCTGTCGTCGACCGGCTACTTTTTACACGATCCATCTTGGCCATGATTTCAACATTAAGGTCATAGTTCGCAACCCGCTCTACAGAGTAAGAGAGAGAGAGAGAGAGAGAGAGAGAGAGAGAGAGAGAGAGAGAGAGAGATCCTACCCACCACAACTCGATGGTAGATAGAGTGCATTTCAACATTAAGGTCATTGTTTGAGTGCCAATGTGGTGTGTGTGTGTGTGTGTGTGTGTGTGTGAGAGAGAGAGAGAGAGAGAGAGAGAGAGAGAGAGAGAGAGAGAGAGAGAGATCCTACCCACCACGACTCAATGATAGATAGAGTGCATTTCAACATTGAGGTCATAGTTTAAGTGCTAATGTGTGTGTGTGTGTGTGTGTGTGTGTGTGTGTGTGAGAGAGAGAGAGAGAGAGAGAGAGAGAGAGAGAGAGATCCTACCCACCATGACTCGATGGTAGATAGACTCCATTTCAACATTGAGGTCATAGTTTGAGTGCCAATGTGGTGTGTGTGTGTGTGTGCGCGCGCCCGCAAGAGAGAGAGAGAGAGAGAGAGAGAGAGAGAGAGAGAGATCCTACCCACCACGACTCAATGGTAGATAGACTCCATTTCAACATTGAGGTCATAGTTTGAGTGCCAATGTGGTGTGTGTGTGCCATGATAGAGAGAGAGGAGTTAAGGTTTAAAAAACCTAGTTTTGATATATACCATGATAAATTGAAATTTTTTGAGATTAGGGATCTCTTTTCTTCTATTTTATTTACAATTATTTGGTAATTCAAATAAGCATACACTATAATATACACCACTCACTCTAACAATATTCAACCCAAGAGTTATAAGAAATAAATGAAAAAAAAAAAAAACCCAAATCTAATATCTAGAGTCATGGCATATCTTATTGTTATACGTCCAAGTCTACTCCAATAATATATATTTTTTAATTCTTCTACAACTTTATTTTCTAGCCATAAATGAATTAAACTAAAACACTTCTCCAACCATTTTCTCGGCACATGGAGCTTCGATGACAGTATCCGTGGCCCGTAAAAGGGTGATTTAAGAGCACATGCCCTCTAATAAATTACTTCCATATGCATTGAATTTGGCAGCCTAACGTGCACCGCGCGCAAACCCAACGCACCCTAAGAAAATGACCGGTACGCGCCCGTACATGGATGGTGATTCAGTCCCCCTGATGCATCGGCCCATTGTCGACAAAGCATAACCCAAAAATCACAATGACAAATGATCCTGACCATCCACTTGATGGCTTTCAAATTGACGGTTAAAAATAAGATAGTTGGCATTCTCAAAGTTTGGCAATCAAAACCGTCCAAATCATGGGCCACAATGTGCATGGTGGATGAATCCTATAAGATGATCTATAAAGGTACCCTTTTGACTCCTTAGAAATAGTTTTAGAATTCACCAACGGTTGGATGATCACCAACCGTAGGTAGGACTTCTTCTGTCCATCTGCAATCGTCCAAAATGTTTACTATGGATCAGATGAATTATGCAACTTTAGGGTACGGTGGATCCATGGTACGGCCCAGAAGATGAACTGCTTCGATCCAATTCAATGTGCCCCATTTCTGACATGGAAAGCTTGATCATGGTATAGAAATAAGAAAACTTCTGTTTCCCCAGGAAGTTTTCAACGGTGGGAGTACAGTCCCCACTGCTTCCTGTAGTGTGGTTAATTTGAACCATCGATCTGCTTCCTTTTTGGGCTCGTGCTGTAAAATGATCTGTTAAAATAGATGAACGGTGTGGATAAAACATATACATCACGGTGGGACCACAGCACCCCTGATAGGACCGTCCGTCTCTAGCTAGGTTCTGGAGGGGGTTAGTACCCAATCCGCGTCCGACGATAGATGCCAAGTTGCCTGGTGGGGCTATCACATTTTTGCAAGTGGGCCCGAACAGCCAATGACCGTTGGAGCCGTCCGGTAGATACAGGCAAAATTTTCATGCAGAAACAGATCATGGAGGACTTATAGAGTACCGTTTCTATATGATCCAGACCGGTTATCCAATGAGACCGACTTCAAATGTCTTATAGATTGTTATTCGTAGATATTCAATCGCTACCCTTTGTTCTAGATGGCTGTATCTCCTGACCACTATTTGAAGGCCACTGATCAATGTGTCAAGAACCTTTGATCTATGTGATTTTTGGGGACTGACCATATAAGGTTCATGAGATCAATGGTCTAGATTACTAGAACATGACCCATTTATTCACACTGATGCATGGAGAGACTATTCACGCCCTGATTTGTATAGCACGTGCATAGGAGGGCCCATGACTCATCAAAGGAAAAAATGTGTTTTCTTTAATCCCATATAGGATAGAGTGGGAGAAAAGTTGTGGTTTATAAGTGATTAGGTGGGTAGTATTCTTACTTGGAGAAATGGAGGATGAGATGGTCAGTTTGTGTGTGTACTGGAACAAGTGCTCAGCCTCTAGCACGGGCATGGGCAATGTTGCTTTAGTGGTGCTCGATGAGCGTAGACACCCCACACCAGGGTGATGAACTAATGGATGAGCAACGGAACCCTAACCGTAGAAGCCTAAACCCTAGGAATCCTAATCATAATCCCTAAACTTAGTCCATTCAACCCAGTCAGCCTAAAACTGAACCCTATGAACCCCAAACCCTAAAACCTTGAGTTAGCTCAATGAGTCAACTCACCTGGTCAACTCACCTGATTAGCCTACCCAACCTCATAACCCAATCAACTTACCTAGTTAAGCCCAAAACCAAGCCCAAAATCATGCCCGAAAGCAAGCCCAATCGGAGAAATGGTTGAAACCTCAAAGTAGTAACTTTCACAAGCTTAGAGGATGTTGCTTGCCAAAGTAACGAGTCTAAATGGGGATCGGATGGCTGCTGCCGGCCACGTGGCACCCCCTCTCTTTGGGGCAGCATCTCTCAAGCATGCTGAACTCTCCTTTTTCAAGCCCTATGTGTGTAGTTTAGGTGCATTTACTCTGATGCCTATCTCCTTATCTAAAATTACTCTTTTACTACCTCATCCAACCCATGAAATGATGCCATGTGGTAATCTCCAATCCCAGCCCTTCAACCACCTTTTGCCCCTATGATTACCATGCATTACAGGAAAACTGGGTTGGAAGCTATAAATAGCCCCCTACCCTTCTCATTTTAAGCAATTACCGGATCGTGAAAACCGGTCTTGTTCCACGGTTCTGGAAAAAAATCCAAGAAGCATCCCTTCTCACTACATGATGACGGTTGTTCGCGAAAAAGGATGATGGAAGACCCTCGCACGTACGCCTTAGCCATTTAGCCATCCTTCCACCATAGAGAGAGAGAGAGAGAGAGAGAGAGAGAGAGACCAACCTGGGTCTAGTTTAGCCTATCCTAGCCAGAGTCCAAGCCTCCTGAGCCACCTAAGTTCAAATCTGAGACACTTAATCTAGCTTTCCCTTCTCAACCCTCTTACTCCTCATATACATCAGCATCATAGTGCATTTCATCGTTTTCTCACATTTAACTGGCGGGCGTATGCTCTGAGGCTTGATATAATCGGAGCAAGTTCACCAGAAATCTTTGCCGGTTAGCCGTCGTTTTATCATAAACATACATACAACATCAAGCATCCCATACATACGTACTTTGCACCTTAGTACCATGATTTGAATTACATTTTCTTCGTGCGAGAACTAGTCTACATCCGTACAAGTAGAGTGGGTGCCTAACACCTTCCCTATCTGTAACCACGATCCCTTACTTAGAATTTTTGGAACGTAAACTCACGACTCATCTTAGGTTTAAGGATCTTTGGGTCCTCAATCTTAAGCATTTCTATGGGGTCTACCCGACTATAGAATCGTAATAATTGGTTAGTGGTGACTCTAGTAAAATATTACTCCCAAGCAAAAAAAAAAAAAAAAAAAACCTTGAATGAGGCAACCAGTGGCAAGAAGAGAGTTGATCTCCCGTCCCCTTGGAAAATATGCCTTCTAGCATCCATAGAATGACGACTCCGCTGGGGAGTAACTGGCCACACTACTTGTGACCTGACTTGAAAAACAAGATCTTACGGATTCCTGAGGAATACCAGTTCTCGTACATTTGCATCTGCATTTGCATTTGCATTTGCATCTACATCAATATTGATATTAAAAGGAACAAAAAAAAAAAGTTTATCCATGAGTCAACGTCCTAAAAAAAGTCTCCCTTATCACAACATAATCTAAACTAGATCACAAGCTACAATGGATCATGATGAGGAAGATGTTCAACCCTTCCATGCTCTCGATCTCGCAAAAGCTTAGCCTACCCAGTCATAATAGGCAAAAGCCGCGCCAATGGCCTGCACCCAGGAATTAGCATAAGCCATGAAAGTAATGTAAGACATGTTTCGACAATTCATGCAAGCACAAGTTGTCGTAGCCAACAACCAAATTGATCCAATTCAACAACAACAATTAGCTCAAGTGCTCTTTCCAGCCTCCAGTTCAAATCAAGTACAATCGTCAGACTCCACATAGGACCACCGACATCAGCCAACGTAGTCATCAACGATGAGGTACTTTCTTTAGTACCCTCCCACAACCGGGAGTCAATCTCAAAACAATCCCACAACCAGGATTCCTAGTCAATTTCAAGACAGCATTGCAGTTGAGGTTCTAACCAATTTCCAGCTTAGTTTCAAATCGATCTTGCAAATAGGGTCTCTAGTCAATTTCTAGCATAGTTTCAAACCGATCCTATAAACAGGGTCTCCAGTCAATTTTCAGCACAATTTCAAACCAATCTTGCAAACAGGGTCTCCAATCAATTTCCAGTTCAATTTCAAACCAATCCCGCAACTAGTACTCCCAATCAATTTCCAGTTCAATTTCAAACCAATCCCGCAACTAGTACTCCCAATCAATTTCCAGTTCAATTTCAAACCAATCCCGCAACTAGTACTCCCAATCAATTTCCAGTACAATTTCAAACCGATCCTGCAAACAGGATCCCTCGTCAATTTCAAAACAACCTCAAAGCCGAGGCCTCCAATTAATTTCTAATTCTTTTTCAAATCGATCCTACAAACAGGGTCTCTAGTTAATTTCCATCACATCTTGCAACATGGATTTCAAGTCAAATTCAAGTAGCAGCTTCCTCGACCAGAAGCCCTGTAGTAGCACTAGCGAATGCTGTAATGCCTCAAAAATTGACACCTGAGTATATAGACTTTGATCCCAAGTTCCAGGGTGTTAACTTAATAAAATGCACATGAGTCTTCATTCAGATTCACATAAAAATAATCAGATTAATGCAAGTTGAATTAGCAAATACAAAACGAGGTAGAGATAGCAAAAAATCTAGGAATATAGGGCTAATAGTCAAAAATATAATTCTAATGGTGGTGATCGCCCAAAATAGAGATTATACAAGCCACAACAAACATACAACAAAATTTATACATAAGGCATGCCCGATCATAGACTCTAATATATACATGCACAAAACAAAATTAAAAGCAAAGTCTTCTACCTTCGCCTGATGCTTGCAAGGCATCATGGTGAAAAGCACAAGCCAATCTAAGCTTACTTGCCAGAGACCTCGTTAGAACCCGCATCAATAATAATGCCAGGTTGATGTTTTAAAACACTATCCCAAGTGGGAGTGAGTAGCTAACTTAGTGGTTTTATTATTTCTAACTTACACATGTTATCAACTCAATTAGCATAGGTAATGATAAAACAAGAAAACAAACTTTTCTTAAATACTCTTATTAAATGCACGAATGAGATTATGTAATGATGCATGCACCTTTCAATCTAACACTCCCTTACACGCGACTTCAATGCCTATTTCACAAATGCCAGCACTCCCTCATCACGTGACTCCAATATCAAATCACCACATCCTATCTAATGCAATGCAATTGACGCATATGTTAGCCGAGTAATTATTAAGTTCCGTTCATCCAGCATATTGGCGAAGCTATGATACTGACGTTATATCACGAGTCCTTATCCGGATCATGTGACTCATTGCCACACGTAGTGGCACCTTACCAGTGTCCCTTGATCCAAATTTAGGTGTTACCCATTTATCTCACAAATCAATGATTCCAAAGGTACGACATGATACCTAAATGTATGAGAATCAACAGCATGGGTCAGCACCCAAACTGAGTATGATGACTCAGTTCTGAGGTACGAATTTGTCACATAAAACCAAATCACCATAAGGAAAGGGCTTGTCACCTAATTCTATTCACTCCCGGGTCGTTCAAACGGTACTCTGGCATAAAACCATTGCCCATGTAATTTGACAGGGGCCGTTCGAATAATGATTTATCACCTCCATTAGTATTCACTGGTCACTACGGGGAGGCTCGTCACCCTAGTGTAGGCCAACAACTCAGACACAGTGTCCCATATCATCATATCCAGCTCATGAGTCTTAATGGGATCGTATCGCACTAACAGTTATGAATGGACTCATCCATTGGGAATGGGGTATCCTAGATTCGATTTGGTCATGTCATACATTATGAACATACATGATTAAAAAACTAATGGACTAATTTGATTGACCTGGGAGAACCACGGTGCAACCGGCACTGGGTGAAAACATCCTGTGTAGTCTAGCTACTGTCGATCGTCCGTATTCAACCCGGGTCGATCGAACAAGCCTAGGGTGGCCGACCTAACTTGGGCCGATCCTTGGTTTGCGTGATTTACCGACTAACCTAATATCCTAAGCAATTCTAAACATCGCTAAGGACTAACAATTCATTAAGTAATCACAATAAGATTTCATTTAAAATCTAAATTTAGCAACACAACCACCTAAAAATTTGATCGAACATATGAGCATCAATAACATTATGGGAAAGAATGATAATCATCAGAGAAGTACTTCCAAGAGGTGCTCTCTAGCTCACCAACATGAAGCAAGAGAATCGTCCAGAGCCAATCAACACCAACAACGTGAAAATCTTTCAATGGTAAGTCTATCTAATCTCATCTACAGTTACATTAGTGAAGTTGGAGTCAACTGACTAGATCTAGTCATCCTGAAAATCATCATTCCTATCCACCAAAACGTGCTTCGAACAAAGGGTTAAAAAAGAATAAGAGTGAAAACACTGGCTAAGCCACAGTTTTGATTCCCGCATCCTGGCACAAAAATCCAAACACATGCACATAGATGATACAGGGCACAAATTTTTCAAAAAATCTTTTCTCATTTCATTTAAGTTTTCATTAGATGCATTCGTCTTTCTCTTTTCCAAAAGAATCAAATATAAATATTTTCCTAAACCGTTTATGTACAAAAAGAGCATACAAAAGCTCTCCTCCTCACCAGGCAAGTACCACTCCCTGGCCTCGAACTATGTTAACTACTCTCACAGCCTGTTAATCTCCATGCGCAGATAATATTGCTCATCCCGCTCAGACTGCCGAGCAACTCTCTCCTCCTCATCCTCCCGATGAGAAGTTGAAAGTCGTTGAGACATCTCAACGCACAGGTAGCGCAATGAGGAAATATCGGACAAAGGTGCATATGGGTGGATACCAGGAAGTCTAAATCGATGAACGGATGCTCCTCAAATGGCTAGTAAAATTCAACAGTTGATCCGACGTTAGGAACATCAAGCTTAGAATCTCATCCATTAAAAGCCAGCCTAGAAGGCATCGATAAAGGGACTGCTCCATTACCCATCGAAGATCTGGAATAGTCGCTAAAAGTGGCACCCAAGACTCGAATCCAAGCACAGTAGCCGTCAAGTAGCCATCCCAGAGCGCTCAAACTCAAGAGCCAAGACCTCGAGTCACCCAAGAAAGGGTACAATGTCCGAAGCCCGAGAACACAAAAGTTGGAATCTCATGCCAGAATCCAAATTGGTGTAAGAATCTGATCAAGTGGTAGGAGAAGTACAACTACAAACCCACAATAATTAGAGGCTCTTCGCGGGCGCTGCATATGACTGGTGGACATAAAAGCTACGAAGAATCCCAACAAATCTCCCAACTATGTAACTGCGCAAACATCTGATGATACAAGGACTCACTCATACCTACTGTACAAGGAAGCCTCGTAATACGGCCTGGAATATCAGCAGGGGAACAGATCGAGAAAGTGGTGTTATCATGCTAGCCTCTCTCAAAGCAATAATGGTCAAAATCCAAATAAGCGAAAATCAGCAAGGATGACCAGAAATGAACAGATGTGAAAGGATAATGATACTTAGAAGGAAAGATACCTGGAGGAAGGTACAATAGCCATGTAACACACGCGTGCAACCTCAAGTGTAATTAGTCAACCCCTCAAATACTTCGATAAGGACCAATGATGCAATACTCTTTCAGAAGTATGCACGACTCAATACCTCAAAAAGCAGCAAAAGAGTAGATCTACACCTCTTGGAGAATAGGAGCTCAATGATCAGGTAAATGATAAGGGCTATGCGGCACTCAGACAACCACATAGACCCTAAAAAGCGCTTATCCACTGAGAAGGTTCATACTAAGCATCTAAAGAGAAAACGACCGTATCTTGGTCGTCGGTTGCAGCTCAAGTTAGATATGTAATGTTAAACCAATGGTGATGATCATCTACCTTGCCTGATGCCTCCCTAGAACATGAGGTGAATGATCCAAGGGTAATCCAGTCATATAAAAAAGCTCCTCCAAGGACAATCCCAGCTCTAGATCATTGAACTCAAATAAATCTAGCACTGGTACCCAACAGTCCAAATCTGCCTCGACCATCCTCTAATCAACTTCTATTTGGATAAGCCAAAGGACCTCACTAAAGCTGTAGTACTCCATCTCGTGGAGCTCAAAGTCTAACAAGCTCTAGACCCACAATCGCAACCGGTCGAAGCAGACCAAATGCAGACAAATTCAACAAGAGTGGATAAGAACACCCTCAATGACCATCATCTCAGAAGGCACCGACAATTCATCAAAGTGCGGCATCCCCGCATCACGAAGGTTAATGACATCATCACCCTGAAGGGGAATCTTGGCATCAACTAGCATCGCACCGCCCTACCCTATAGTCACCCCATCAAGCACTCTAGGGGTCATGATCAATAATAGTGTAACACCCCGTACTTTTTAGTACTCGGGTGTTACCATGAGAATCTGATTTAGTATAAACACAATCACAATTTAAGTGAACATTCATGCACTCTAGCCTAAACTTAACCGTTAGGGGTAATTTACATCCATAGATTGAGCCATTTGACCTTCTAATCATAGGATCAATGGTTAGTTTTCCCCTTATACAATCTTGGGGATATCTAAAACTAGTGAGAAGTGAATCTGGAACATTCGTATCGTTGGATCTCAGGAAATTGAGGATCAATGGTTGGATATAAGGTCAATCATTAGATTAGGACCTCTCATCATTTGTTTGGGGATATAAAGTGACCATTAGATTTCACCTAGATGTTTCAATTAACTCTTAGGACCATTAATAGCCTGTTCTGAAGCGATTAAGGTGTCAAGAGTCACAATTGTGAGATCAATCTAGGAGTAGGACCATCTAAATATGTAAATGGCTGTCAAATCTACCCTAAATCTAATTATAAACCATTAGGTCTGCTGATGAACCGATTTAGAAGGATCTGACCATCAGATCAGTGAGAATCCGCAATTAAAGTCTGAGATTTTAAAGTATGGCCCACCTGAGTTTTGGATCAACCTGATCTTTGGTCAGGGGCCATACTTGGACCCATGGGATTTGATGGACAAGTCGAATTTCACTTAATGTTACTATGGGCTGCGCAAAACCACTAATCGGATAGGAAATCATAAAATATGGCCCACGTAAGCTTTGGATCTATCTCACCATTGGCCAACTACCCTAATAGGGCCAACATAACTTGATGAACGAAGTGGATCTATCAAGACCACCTCCGTGGGCCCCACCTTTGATGCATGTGCAAGCAGAGTGCGTTACTAGTTCGGGAGACCCGGTCAAACCTCGCTGACTCGACATTTCCTTAAAAAGAGAGGATTTCTCTCCCTTTTGCTTTCCCGCCCATGCCCTAATGGATGGACAACGTCTGTTTGGGACGTGATATGGCCCACCACACTCATCCGTTGGGATGATCCAATCCGTCCATCTTGTAAAGGCCGCGAATTTGACCATTACCTTACTAGTCACTCACCTTGCAACTCCCATACGTGGTTACAATCTCTAGCACAAAGAGCATTGTGTGCAATTGGTTTTTCTAAAAATGGAAAGCCCTATTTTTCCTCCACGCTGGCAATCCGTGTGAAGCTAAATCAGCACAATCTTGGTCGTTAGAACAAGCTCATCCCAATGTTCACAACCCCAAGTGTAGGGTCGCTATGTAGTAATAATTTCGGTAAGATCGAGGTCGAATCCACAAGGATTGAAACTTGTACGTTTCTGAAATTAATTATAAGTAAAACTAAAAGAAGATGTGAAACTAATTCTAAAGTATTTGAGAGAGTAATTGTGAATAAAGTAATTAAAACTAAGAATTTAAGGGTGGGAACTAGGGTGCCAAGGATCTGCTTATGGTGATCAGGAGCCCTCTTGCTTGATTCAAGTACACAATTAGAATTGGAGTCCTATCCTATCCAATTGGAAAATATATCAATAAAACCAAATTTGAACATCCATTGACCTAATTATTAATGAAGGAGAACTATGATAATTGGCAAGGATTCCATCACCAAACCATGCCCAAGAGACAATGGTAAACAACAGGATTTACCAATCTCATAATTTCAAAGCAGGATAATTGTAAAGATTAGGAAGGATTCCATCACCCTACCATGCCCAAGGGACGATGGTGAACAGCAGGACTTACTAATTTTACAATCTCAAATCAGGAAAAAAAGATACTCAAAGTTATTGCAGATCTACTGTAATTTGGGTCACATTAAATCATTAAAAACGGAAAGTATTCCATAAATATCAAATTAGAATCTATGGAGTTCAACATAAATATGAATCAAAGCAATAAAAACATCTCATCATGCTACAAGCTTCACCTCTTAGCCCTAGCTAAGAGGTTTAGCCAACCATAGATATGATTGGACTAAAGTCTTTTAAGAAAAACATGAAAATAACTAAGGAAGAAGAAGAAAAACTCTTGGCGACGGCTTCTTCACCCTTTTACTCCACTCCTTAAACCCTAGAAGATGCCTAGGAACATCCTAGGGAGTCTTATTTATAATTGTGGAACTCCAACTTTCGCACCTAGTTGAAAAACTCTAAAAACTGCCTTAAATTTATGCAATTTACTAAAATAGACTTCACTTTGTGCATTTTTTCAAAATAAACTTCACTCTGTGCAATTTCACAAAAAGAGTTTCAGAATATACTTTTTTAGGACAATTTCAGGATTCCTTTTATTCACTTCAAATATTTGATTTTCTTCATTCCTCACTTGATTTTCTTCGATCTTTGGCATGTGAATTCTTCAATCTTGGTCTCTGAAGATCCATCCCTTACCTTGGTGATTCTTGAGCATCATATTCATGCTTTTAGCACCCTTTTCAATCCAAGCTCTTAAATTCACCTTGCAACACAAACATGAGTAAAATAGAACATTAAGCATTATTATGTTCATAAAACCAAGATAAAAATGTAATATAATATGCAATATTTAAGTCTCAACACCCAACCATTCGTTTTCCTCTGGTTTAGGGCTTCCTTATTAAGCTGAAAACCATGGCCGATTTTGATTTTACCGGCCATATTTGAAGGCTGTTGCAAACTGTGTGCAATCAGGGCCATCCATCCCTCATCCAATGGCTCTAAAGAGTTAGAGCAAGCCTTAAAAGAGAGAGGATTGGACATCACTCCATTGCCTCTTCCATTCCTTTCGAAAAACCCTAAAAAAATAGCCATAACCTTCAAGTTTCAATCCAAGCTATTAAATTCACCTTGCAACACAAATATGAGTAAAATAGAACATTAAGCATTATCATGTTCATAAAACCAAGATATAAATGGGGGATAATATGCAATATTTAAGTCTCAACACCCAACCATTCATTTTCCTCTGGTTTAGGGCTTCCTTACCAAGCTGAAAACCATGGCCGGTTTTGATTTTACCGGCCGTATTTGAAGGATGTTGTAAACCGTGTGCAATCAGGGCCATCTGTCCCTCATCTAATGGCTCTGGAGAGTTAGAGCAAGCCTTAAAAGAGAGAGGATTGGACATCACTCTATTGCCTCTTCCATTCCTTTCGAAAAACCCTAAAAAAATAGCCATAACCTTCAAGTTTCAATCCAAGCTATTAAATTCACCTTGCAACACAAACATGAGTAAAATAGAACATCAAGCATTATCATGTTCATAAAACCAAGATATAAATGGGGGATAATATGCAATATTTGAGTCTCAACACCCAACCATTCGTTTTCCTTTGGTTTAGGGCTTCCTTACCAAGCTAAAAACCATAGTCGGTTTTGGTTTTACCGGCCGTATTTGAAGGCTATTGCAAACTGTGTGCAATCCGGGCCATCCATACCTCATCCAATGGCTCTAGAAAGTTAGAGCAAGCCTTAAAAGAGAGAGGATTGGACATCACTCCATTGCCTCTTCCATTCCTTTTGAAAAACCCTAGAAAAATAGCCATAACCTTCAAGTTTCGAACCCACCTGAAAAACCTCCTTAAAGCTTCTATCTAAGCATTCTCCAAGCTTCCTTGGGCTCATCCACACCCTTCATAACAACTAACTTAAAGAAAACTCCATCGGATGGCAATCTGCCATTGAAGCTGGAGCTTCTTCCCTGAGAGCACAAGCTCTACCCTGCTGCTGTCATAACTCGCATCGAGGCAGGCTCATTTGGTCATACTGTTGAGCATGGTTTGGAGAGAAAGAAAGTGGTAGAAAGGAAAAGAAAAGAAAGAGAGAGAGAACGAGGGAGAGAAAGTGTTGTTGCTGCTGCTGCCACTGTCATTGCCGCACCAACTCAAGCTCGGGCCGAGCCAACAGAGTTTGGGTCAGGTCTACTCCTGGTCTGGTCTAATAAGTGCTGGACGGTACAAAGAAGAAGAAGAAGAAGAAGAGAGAGGACATTGTCCTCTTTCTTCTTGTGACCTACTACTGCACTGAGTCTCGGACTCGATTTGTTCAAGTCTGGGTTGTAGGCCTCTTGAACCTTCAAACGATAAGAGAAGAAGGAGAAGAGAAGAACACAGAAAAGAAAGAAGAAGGGAGAAAGAAGAACGTCAGAGAGGATAGAGAGTGACTAGTTGTTGCACCACCCAACTCAATCAAGTCGTGCTCGAGTCAGAATCGGTCCAAGCATTGCTGGACATTCCAACAGTAGGAGTTAGAGAGAGAGAGAGAGAGAGTTGGGAGTCGAGTCAACTCGCTGCCAGGTTGTGGCTGTCGAATTGAGTCTGAGTTGACTCGGTCTAGACCATTGCTTGACATTCCAGGCTTCCAGCAAAGAGAAAGGGAAGAGGGAGCAAGAAGAGGAGGAGGAAGAGAAAGAGGAAGAAAAACAAGGGAGAGAGAGAGGGAGCATGCAGCTACCCCGACTCGTTGGTTAACAAGCAAGGTCAGTTTGAGTTGACTCAGTTGGTGCTGAGTGGTGCTTAGACCCAAATTCGGGTTGGGTTGACTCAATGGGATAGGTCGTAAGAATCATCTCCATATCTTAAGTTCTAAATTTATGATAATTGAAAGTATTTAACTCTAGATTTTATTTGAGCATGTAGGAATTCTAGATGTCTCTTGATTATGACTGAGCCAACCTCTTACGATTCCAATTGATAGGATTCAATTCTAAGAAGCACACACCCTTTAAGCTTCCCTTTTAAATTCATCAATCTGGACATAGATGATGCTTGATTTCCCTCATTAAGTTATTTACATCACTATTGAATATTCTAATTTGTTGTGCAATTGTTTCTTGTGTTAGATGATAGATATGCCTCTTTAATTTTTTAAGCATGGATAATTTGATTGTCACATGTCAACTCCAGTAATAAAACTTGCTACATGTTACTACTTGCGATACTTGATGGATTGAAATTAATTCGTTGTGGACTCACCATCTTACGGTCCCTATTTGCCTTATACGGCTTAGATTGCACATTTGCCTTACACGACTTGGACCACATATTTGTCTTTCTGGCTTTGATGGATTATTAGTGTTCTTTTATGTCTTGTTGGTTATATTTGCATACCTTGTTGTTTCTGTCCATCTTGTGGTTTCAATCGTATTGTGATTTTCGGATGGAGCAGGAGTTCACTTATCGATTTTCTAGCCATTTTGCGATGTTCACCTATGATATGATTTTTGGGTCGTCTAAAGTCTGTATATTAATTTTTCTTCATCTTACGGTGTTTAGTTGTACTATGATTTTTGGGTAGAGCTAAAGTTCGCTTGTCGATTTTATAGTCATCTTGCGGTGTTCACATACGATATGATATCTAGGTGAAGTAGAATTTTGTATGTTGGTCTTCTAGCCATCTTGCGGTGTTCAGCTGTACTGTGATTTCCGAGTGGAACAGGAGTTCCTTATCGATCTTTTAGCCACTTGTAGTGTTCAGTTGTACTGTGATTTTCAAGTGGAGCGAAAGTTCGCTTATCAATTTTCTAGCCATCTTGCAATGTTCACGTACGATATGATTTCCGGGTGGTCTAAAGTTTGTATGTTGATTCTCTTTTCATCTTGCAGTGTTCAGTCGTACTATGATTTTTGGGTGGAGCTAGCGTTCGCTTATCGATTTTCTAGCCATCTTGCGGTGTTCACGTACAATATGATTTCCTAGTGAAGTAGATATTTATATGTTAATTCTCTCTTCATCTTACAGCGTTCAGTCGTATTATGATTTTTGGGTAGAGCTAAAGTTCGCTTATTGATTTTCTAACCATCTTGCGGTGTTCACATACGATATGATTTTCGGGTGAAGTAGAGGTTTAAAGCTTGATTTTCTAGTCATTTTACAGAGTTTGTATGATTGATTATTGGACTATCTGGACTCATACACTTGCATTGAGATTGCAATTATATTTTGCTTATGATGATACTATGTGATTGACTTTATTTTTGAATATATGCTCATGATTATTAATTATGTTATTTAATATGTTCATTCTCATGACTTGCGATCTATCCTGGATTATGAATGATGAGTATATAATCTTAAAGGGTGCTCCTCACTCCGATAGCCATCGACGCTATCAAACCATATCAGTTGATGCAGGTGTAAAGTGAGCTGGTGCTGTTCACTGGGTTGTTAGAGTAGATCAGGTAGCTGAGGAGCTAGACGGGGTCCCTGCGGCCCATATTAAGCTCCATCATTAGATGATATATTTCATGTTTTTATTTAACGAACTTTGTTATTTGGGTTGTATAAGTCCTGTATGGGCACTACATTTGTAATTTTATAGTATTTGAAATGTTTTCATATAATGCATGGTTTACTCTAGCTACGTTTGCTGCTAACTCTGATTAATAAGAAAGCGGTTTAAATTTATACTGAATTTTAAAGGTTAGCACTTAGGTTTTTGGAAAATAAGTCATATACTCGGGTTTCAAAAACCGAGGTGTTACAAATAGCTCAACTCTATCCTCAACAACCTAGGAAGACTCACATATCTCATAGGTGGACCACACAGACACGTCAGCCGCTACAAATGATAAAGGAAGAGGAGCTAGAAACAATAGATGATTGCCACCATCAAAACTTACCATCGGAAGGTCGCTAATGACTGCACTGCATCAAGATCAATTTGACCATCCAAAACTGTCGCAATACATCGAAGCTGCCCAACTGTGATCTGAGTCATCTAGTGTATCATTCGAGCCGACTAAAATGCCGCCATGGGCCCAATCGAAGTATCGATGCTGAAATCTCCCCTGATCGGCCCATCATGTGAAAAGGTATGCATCCAACTATCATCTTGATTGACCAAAAGGGCCATCAACTCATCCACATCGTCCAATGTCGAAAGAAGAGTTCCATCGCCATCTGTCATGGTAGGGGTCACATCTAGACCTCTCGAGCTAAGAGATCTCACATCCAGACCATCCATAACATGATCTGAGCCCTCCAAAGTGGTCCCCATGCTATCCAAATGGTCTAAAGGGTAGATCACCCCCTTTATATCAATCATGGCTTCATCCTCACCATTCAAATCCCCATCTACATGGCCTAACTCAATGAGATCCACAGCTTCTCTCTCAAGCCTATCCCCACCATCACATCTGTCATCAAGAGCCTCCTCATTATTGATGAAAATTTCTACAAATCCTCCATTAATGGAGGTATTTAATTCAATCCCAAACACCATCTCAAAGCTTTCATTTGCCCCACCACTAAGAGCCCCAACCAATACATCATCCAAGCCTTCAACGAAGAGAATCTGATCTACATCCAAAGTCATTAATCTATCTAATGTATTGTACCCACCAACTCCACCGGCAATAGCCTCTAACAACCCATCTTAGGTGGCCCATGAAAGGGATGGCCAAGATGAAGAAAAGATTTTTTTTTTTTTTTTTTTTAAATGAAGAAGAAGACAATAGAGGTAGTCATGATAAGAATCGAAGCTTTGGTGGTAGGGGATGATAAAGACCAGCAATAAAGGAATATTGAGTTTGTCTAAAGCAAAACGAGTCAAAACAGCTCACCAAATGGGAGACCGATGGCAGCTAGGTTAATGTCGGTCCATATTTTCTGACCCCGCTTCTGTGGGAATGGCTCTGGGGCCCATGGTAGGTGAAAATGACAGGTGACATCAGTCGAAGGCACCCTGTTTGTCGTCGGTACCTTAAACGAACCTCTACTTTGGCTAAAATGTGATCAACATCATACAGATTCTTCCCCATGTGACTAATCATGAAGATATGGGCCCAAAACAGGCCCTTCAGACCCAAAAGTGCTCAACTAATGATCAAGGTGGACCTAGACAATCCAAACCATTAAAACATTGCGGAAACATGATCCATGCCATTAATTAACATTCTCAAGCTTCAAGACATCAAGAGCAAGCATCGAAAGATCAATGTTTGAATCATGAAAGTGCATTTCATTAATCTAGGCTATCCAAGTCATACAAAACAAAGAGATGAAGCCCAATCCTTCAAAGAGGAGTGTAGTCAAAGGGAAAGATACAAGTGATGAGAGGAAGAGGGAAACACAAGTGACAAAGGCTTCAAAGATTGCCAACATATATCATCATCATCACCATTCTCCCAATGTTGATCACCTGCAAAGAGAGCGACGGAGGAGAGAGAAGGTACAAAAATTTCATATCCCAATAAAAACCAGCATCAATCACGACTATCGATTCATGATCCGATGGACTAGATCCTTTTCAAAATCTCATAAAAACCAGCGTCGATCACAACCATCGATTCGCGACCGATGGACTGGACCCTTTTCAAAAATATCAAAAACATTAACATCAATTTCGACCATCAACTCGCGATCCGATGGATTGGAGCTTTCCTAATAACATTCAACATCGATCGCGAACGTTGATTCACTATTCGATGGATTGGATCATTTTCAAAATTAAATAGATTCTAATAAAAAAACAGCATCGATTGTGACCATCGATTCATGATCCGATGATTGGATCCTTTTTAAAAACACCAACACCGATCACAACTGTCAACTCACTATCTAATGGATTGGATCTTCCGATAAAAACTAACATCAATCATGACGGTCAATTCACGATCCAATGGACTGGATCCCTTAAAAAAAATCTCAAAAATACTAACATTGATTGCGATTGTAGATCTGCGATCCAATAGATTGGATCTTTCAATAAAAACTAGCATCGATTGCGATTGTCGATTCACGATCCGATGGTTGGACCACCTTCAAAATCCCAAAAACATTTCCCCAAAGAGTCACAAAAATAGTGGGATGACAGATCTGATTGATCATGAATTAGAATAATGACCACAAAAACAGTGGGATGACAGATCCTCTCAATCATGTATCGGAATTTTGACTATAAATTAGTGGAACGACGGATCCGATTAATCATGTATCAGAATCTTGACTATAAATCAGTGGGATAATGGATCCGATTAATCATGAATTGAAATCTTGACCACAAAACAGTGGGACAACAGATTCGATCAGTCATAGATTAGAATCTTGACCACAAAAGCTGTGGGACAACAGAGCCAATCGATCATGGATTGGAATCTTAACCACAAAAACAGTGGGACGACGAATCCGATCAATTAAGATCAAAATCTTGACTACAAACCTGTGGGATGATGGACTTGATTGGTCGCAAATCAAAATCTTGACCACCATCCATGGACAAATCTACATCATTTATAATAGAAGTCCGAGTTGATCGCAACCAACAATATGGATCAACCCAAAAACAATCAAATCTGATTGTGCTATGAGACAATGGAACTAACCAACCATCTCTAATCGGACTCTCGATGACAATCACCATACAAACTTGCATCTAATGAACCTTTCCCAACAGATCTCAGTCCTGATTATGACAACCAAAATCCAAGCAATAAAATACAACATCTTCAAAATCCATAATCCCCAGCTAAGTCATATTTTCAATAAAAACCAACATACTTGAAGTTCTATAGACATCCTTAGTGGAGATGACTAGTATGCTGGACACATTTCAAAATCATCCTGCAATAAAAACCCCCTCGGAGTGTCACTCCCTAGAGCAGGGTGACTTTCAAAACCACAAGACATTTTCAAAATAAAATCAGCAAACTTCCGAGGCACTAAGAGATATTATATATCTCTCATGTGAGTTAGCACAAAATCAAATAAGATCCAATATCTTGTGATTTTCCCAAATATTATTGGATCCGAATGCACATCAAAATACGATTGGACTGAAGTCCAGTGTTAGCTCCATTGTATCAAATGCTAATGCTCTAAAAAGATGATAGGCCAAGGCTAGTCAGAAGAAATCATCTAAACGGCGAAAAAGACAAATTGTAACTTAAGTGTCAAAACTAGAAAATTGTATGGAAAAGGTCACCCACACATACCTAGGCGTGGATGCCTGTGAAATTTGATCAAGTCCAAGTTGGGATAGTGAGTTCCCCATAAGGTCACAGAAAACGTGGGGCAGTTAATTAATTTGATGATCAAATTAAAAAAGTATTCTTAGGGTGATATGGGAAGCAACAGACAATCTAGTATCAAATTAATATCCTCATAAGGCCACAGAAAGCGAAGGGGCTCTATTATACCTTTTCGATGTTAGTATCAATTAAAAGTGAAAGGGTTGCGATTTGTGACCTACACAGGGACAATCACAATATTTTCATCAAACCCTCGCAATATGTGTGAGTTATCTATTTCTAGGCAACCAGTTGACTTAGACATAAAGGCAGACAACAAATCCATATCACAATTCATGACTGACTGACAAAGGCAGGGAGTCCACTCACTTTGGCATTCGGTAGCACACAACCTCTGCCAAAGAGGGGAATTTGTAGACACCCCACCCTATGTTGATAAGTTGATTGTGTTGGAACTGATGGATGGACAACCAAACTTCAATTCTAAACCTTAACCCTTGAGGCATAAATCTTAGAAAGCCCATTCATAAACCCTAAACTCAACCCATTCAACCCAATCAACCCAGTCAGCCTAACCTTGAACCCTAGGAACTCAAAATCCTATAACTCACCCGATCAGCTTACATTACCCCACAACCTAGTCAACTCACCTAGTTAAGCCCAAAATCAGGCCCAATAGGAGAAATGGTCGAAACTTAAAAGCAGCAATCTTCACAACAAAGCCTCCACATGCTTGAAGAATGCTGTCTGCCAATGCTGGGAGTCCAAGTGGAGACCAACGGCCACATGATACTCCCCCTCTTTTGGACAATGTCCCTCAAACAATTGGAATTCTCATTTTTCAAGCCCCAAGTGTGTGGTTGAGGTGAATTTACTCTGATGCATATCTCCTTACCTAAAATTACCATTTTATCACCTCATCCAACCCATGAAATGATGTCATATGGTAATTTGCAATTACAGCCCTTCAACCACCTTTTATCCTAGGATTACCAGGTATTACAAGAAAACCGGGTTTGAGGCTATAAATAACCCCCTTCCCTTCTCATTTCAGGCATCCAGGAAAAAATCTAAGAAGCATCCCTTCTCACCCAAAGTCCATTAGCCTTAGCCATTTAGCTATCCTTCCACCAAGGAGAGTGTGTGTGTGTGTGTGTGGGGGGGGGGGGGGGGGGGAGAGAGAGAGAGAGAGAGAGAGAGAGAGAGAGAGAGAGTAATCCTGGTCTAGTTTAGCCTAGCCAAAGTCCAAGCCTCCTGAGTCACCTAAGTTCAAATATGAACCACTTAATCTAGCCTTGCGACACTACCGTTCATCTAGTTATTCGAGTTTCTATTAATTTCATCAAACCCAAGCATTAGTATTATGCAACATTCATTCCCTTCACAACCCTCTTGCTCCTCACATACAATAGCATCATAGTGCATTTCATCGTTTTCTCACATATAATTGGAAGGTGCATGCTCTAAGGCTTGCCGATATAATCGGATCCTACCCATTAGAAAACTTAGCCAGTTAGCAGTCATTTTTACATATACATTGCATTCCATCGTTTTCCCGTATCTGATTGGCAGGTGTATAATCTAAGGTCTGTTGATATAATCAGAGCAGGTCTACTAGAAACCTTAGCCGATTAATTTTCATTTTATCATAAGCATCCATACAACATCAAGCATTCCATACATACATACTTTTCACCTTGTATTTAATCGTTTCAAATGTATGCTCTATGGCCTGCCGATATAATCACATCTTGTCCATCAAAAATTTGAATCGATCAATCACTAGTACCATTGCATCACATTACATTTTTTTTTTAACGTGAGAACTAGATTTATTGTTTAGAAATTAGTCAGATCTTGTAAAGTAAAAACCGTACATCCATACGGGCAGAGTCGGTGCCTAATACCTTCCTTCTCTGTAACCTTGGTCCTTTACTCAGAATCTGTTGAACCTAAACTCACGAGTCATTTTAAGGTTAAGGATCTTCGACTCCTCAATCTTAAACATTTCTACGAGGTCTAATCGACTATGGAATCATAATAATGAATTAGCAACGACTCTGGTTAAACATAATATCCTTTTACACCCAAACAAAAGCATTCGAGCGAGGCAACCAGTGGAAAGAAGAGAGTCGATCTCTCGTCCCCTCGGGAAATCCATCCTCCAACATAACAATGGCACACTTTGCACTTCGTGATGGGGTTTTTCCCCCGTGCTCGACCAGTCGTGAGCCCTGCTCGACCGGTCGAGGGCTGGTACGACCAGTCGTGGGAGTCGAGTCGTAGCTCGACTCAAAGTCCAGCGAGTTCGGACTATTTTTCTCCGGGTTCTCGGCCGGTCGTAGGTGACCCACGACCGGTCGTAGGTGAGCTACGACCGGTCGTAGGAGGCTAAGACCGTCTGGAATTTCCAGACTAGTCGTAGGTTACGCTTGATTTGTTCCGCAATTTTGCGCGAAATCGCGGATTTGAGTCCTTCCTTTTGGGATGCGGAAAGGAGTTTCCAAAACTATAAAAGGCGTTGCCTAGGGTTTTTCTAGGTATCACAAAATAGCAAGAGGGTTTCCTAAAGCTTTGCGAGGGATTTGCTAAAGGGTTTAGGGCTATCAAAGGTGAGAGAGAGGGAGAAAGAGAGAGAGAAGCTTATAGAAGGGAGGTTCGCTCGTGGAGGTTCTCTACTTTGCAATCTACATCTCGCCGCTTCTATGTCCTCGTAATCGGTTAGATCTCTCCGTTTTCTCTATTTCTCTTATTGTTTATCCACTCCTGTGTGAGTGAAGAAGATTGTAACGTTCTACTTCATAGTGGATTGTTGATCTGGACGAGGTCCCGTGGTTTTTACCTCTTTGAGGGTTTTCCACGTAAAAATCTCTTGTGTGGTGTGTGATTGATGCTTTGATTTATTTCATTGCTTTATCCATAATTCTGGTTTGTTTCGGGAGGCTAGATCCTAAGGTTTGTGCAAGGCATCCCAACACTTCGCATGCGTGTATCCTCATGGTGCGAGAAGAGAAGTGTGAGATGACCTAGTTTTTATATGTTGTTGGAAACAATCGGATCAATAAAATCCAAAACCGTCAACCGTTTTGAAAACGGCTAGTAGCCTTAATAGCTAAAATGGTTCGAAAACGGATGTGCCTTAATGATCCAATGAAGTGAAACATTCAGAAATTAGTGTTAACAGTTAGAAATGTTTCACAAACATTTTGAACCATTGATGACCACCTAGCAATGGTCCACACCTCGGATACTATATAAATTGGACCATCAGGTCTAAAATCATCCAAGTCCAACAAATTTAATCAAAATCTAATCTGATCTCTCTAAATATGTTGCTTTTAAAAGAATTGCTGAGTAGCTCGAACATTGTTTGAGTCACTGAGTTTGAGTAATCAGATCAGTCAAACAACCAACTGCATTAAATGAGTTCCTAAGTACATCCCTTCTTAATTTAATTGCTACAAGCCACCATCTTAATTATTATTATTTAAAAAAAAAAAAAATGCTTGCATTATCCTTAAATCAATTTGCATTCATAAAGGGTCGAGTCAAACTTTAATAACGGCCTGTCTGTGTTAATTTAAATACATTTATTTTCAATTTTCCAATATACTTTTTCCAACGCATACGATGAATGCCGTCCAATTTTTGCGGTGCACCATGGCAGACCAAGATGCCTGGTGGGTCGCGTGATCATTCCATGATTTGGATTCTCTTACTTTCTCGGTGGGTACTGATGAAGATGCCGAAAGGATCAATGCCAGTTGGAGGAGGGTCACGGTCCTAAGATGCCGGTCTCCCGACTCAATCATCCATGTGGGTGGGCCCCACATTAGAATTGGATTCCATGGATAGAAAGGCAGTTGAAAAGCCAATCAACTTTGTTCGATTCTCAAATTGCAAGTTTCTCTTCAGAACACTGTTTGAAAAAAAAAAAAAAAAAAATCTACAAACATTTTGATTGTATAGATTGACTTCAACGATGGCCTGATAGGGACTTTTTGGTGGGCCATTGTAATAAGTACCATCAGATCACTATCGAGTCGTCATTAATACGTGTGGCTGAGGTGATTTATATCAAACCGTCAAATTAGATGTTTGCTAGAATACATCGCGACATATTGCTATAGGATATGTGGGGACTGTAAAGGCTGGTTTGTGATCGTATTGGGTGATCTGAACCGTTTAATTGGTTTTACACACCGTGGATAAGGATAAACATTAATGAAACTCTACGATTGCAATTAGTGATTGAAATAATCTCATTTCAATATGGACCGTCTCATTACTTTTTTTTTGTGTTGGCACTTTGATCGAAGGTAAAAAATCATCCGGTATTGAAGATTTTAAATGGGGATAGATTGATCTGTGTATATCTTCAGATGAACAGCTATGATCACCTAAAATGACTCCCAATCCAAGGCCAGGAGGTATCCTACAGCAATAACTGACATGTACTCTAGCAATCCTTAGTGTTGGTGATCTCAACCGTTTAAATAGTCTTCCACACCGTGGTTGGGGATACCCCACAATCGGATTCTGAGATTGCAATTTATCACTGAACACTTTTCCTTTCAATATGAACCGTCTAATAGCCTGTTTTAATCTTGGCCCTTCAATCGAATGCATAAAATCCTCTGATATTGAAGATTTTCAACGAAGCCACCTTGATCTGTTTATCTCTTCAGATCAACAGCTATGATCGCTGAAGTGACCTAGATTCAATTGCTATAGCCCCAGACGTATCCTACAATAATGCTGCGCGATGTATTCTAGCAATCCTCTATCTACCGTACTTATTTTATTTTATTTTTCTCTGTTTCATGCGTTTGGTGGGTGAATTGGGATTGGATCCTTGGCTTGAGGAATGCATGGCCATTGGGACGCGACTTACCTATAACGCTGGGGTACATGAATCCCTGTAACCCTAGGCTCTGTGGGGCCCACCTTGATGATTTTGTTATATCCACTCTGTCCAACCTTTTCGAAAGATCATTTTAAAGAGATAAACCAAACACAAAGGAGATCCAAAACTCAAATGGGGCACACCATAACAAATAGTGGGGATTGAATGCCCATCATTGAAACCTTCTTGAGGGCCACAGAAGTTTCAGATGAGTCTCATATTTTTTTTTATTTTTTTATTATTATTTTTTTATTTTATTTTATTTTTATTTTTTTTTACCTTCATCCAAGTTAAAATAACCTCATGAACGCACTGGATTTTATGTAAACATCACGGTGGATCCCGGAAGGTTTCAACTGTGGATTTTCCATCCTAACTGTTTCTTACGGCCCACTTGAGTTTTAGACTTCCCTCATGTTTGATTTCATGACCTGAATTAATATTTCCAAACGGATGGACGGACTTGATATAGTAAAAACATCACAGTGGACCCCCACAGAGCTTGGTGCTACAGGGGATTCGGGTTAGTTGCAGGCAAGTCACCTTCTGGCTTTGGTGAGAAATTTCCTACTGTACGACCCATTTATGGCCATTCCCAAAAAGAAGCCCACTTACTCTGGGCTCCCAAGAATAAGCCCCACCTGCAAGGCCCCGTTTCTCATGCCTCTGTTTTTGCAGCGGATAGGCTCCTTTTGGCTACGGATTATAATTGTAGCCATAGGCATTAGCTATAATCATAGCCATAACCCGCCGACAGCAAGTTGGGGTTGACCAAGTTTGGACCCAGTCAACCTCGAGTCACTGTACCACTGACTCAATCGACCCCAACTCAGTGTTCCACTTGTGTACTTTTTTCTTTAAAAAACAAAATTTATTACAAGGGGAACTTTTTCTCTCCTACATTTTTCTTTAATACATATTTATATAAATATGTATATATAAGCATATAAAAAAAAATTCTCTCTTTTTATTCATTTCTTTCTTTATTCATTTAATAAACATATCTCTTAAACCAAAATGAGTTACTTGACGTACCATATAGGATTTTGGGGTAGGAGATGCTACTTTAGCTAACCAACCTACTTATTTTCCAAGATTCCATTAGGTCAATGGTTAAAAATTCATTTCATTCACTTCGCGGTTAATTTCAATCAGTTCGCGGTCAATTTCATTCATTTCATTTCACGGTCAATTCCATGTATTTCACGGTCAATTCCCTTCACTTTCACGGTCAATTCGCTTCACTTCACGATAAATTTCATTTATTTCATGGTCAATTCGCTTCACTTCACGGTCAATTTCATTCATTTCATGATCAATTACCTTCACTTCACGGTCAATTCGCTTCACTTCACTTTCATTTCCATGCATTTCATGGTTATTCCCAGCGATTTCATGTTGATTCACGGTCATTTCTTCAATCATTTCACGTCATTTCAATCAATTCCTTCACTTCACACAGTCATTTATGCATTTCACGGTCACTGGCCAATTCACTTCACTCTATGGTCATTTTCATGCATTTCACGGTCATTCCCATTTTCCAGCTATTTCGTGTTGATTCACGGTCATTTCACGCATTTCTGACTAATTCACATTTCACTTCACGGTCATTTCACACATTTTCACACATTCCTTCATCAATTTGCTTCATTGATTCACCGTCATTTCACGCATTTCACGGTCAATTTGCTTCACTTCACCATCATTTCCACGCATTTCATGGTCAATTCGCTTCACTTCACCGTCATTTCCATGCATTTCAAAAAAATGACCATGAATGAACATGGAATCGTCGGGAATGACCTTGAAATGCATGGAAATGACCGTGAAGTGAAGCGAATTGACCGTGAAATGCGTGGAAATGACCGAGGGAATTGACCGTGAAATGTGTGGAAATGACCGTGAATCAACACAGAATCACCGTGAATGACCGTGAAATGCATGAAAATGATTGTGAAGTGAAGGGAATTGACCGTGAAATGCGTAGAAATGACCATAAAATGCGCGGAAATGACCGTGAATCAATACAGAATCGCCGGGAATGACCGTGAAATGCATGGAAATGACTGTGAAGTGAAGCGAATTGACCGTGAAATGCATGAAAATGATCGTGACGTGAAGCGAATTGACCGTGAAATGCGGGGAAATGACCGTGAAGTGAAGGGAATTGACCGTGAAATGCATGGAAATGACCATGAATCAACATAGAATCGCCGGGAATGACCGTGAAATATGTGGAAATGACCATGAAGTGAAGCGAATTGACCGTGAAATGCATGGAAATGACCGTGAAGTGAAGGGAATTGATCGTGAAATGCATGAAAATGACTATGAATCAAAACGGAATTGCCAGAATTGACCATGAAATGCATGAAAATGACCATGAAGTGTAGGGAAATGACCCAAAATCATTTATGGTACGTCAAGTAACTAATTTTGGTTTAGAAGATATTCTTGATAAATGAATAAAAAGAGAAATGAAAAAAAGTGAGAAAAATTTTTTATGTGCTTATATATACATAGTTATATAAATTTGTAGTAGAGAAAAACGTAAGTAGAATAAAGTTCTCCACGTAAATAAATAAATAAAATAAAAAGAAGAAGAAAGTGCATAGAGTGTCGAGTCACTACCGCTATAGCTACGGTTACAAGCAGTAGCTATTTACCCATCGCTGGGTTAATTTTTTTTTTTTTCTTTCCTGTTTAAATCCCCACCGCTTTTTGTGGGTCCCATTATGAGGTATATGTTATATCCAAAGCGTCCATCTGTTTGGCGAACTCGTATTAATGCTTGGTACAAAAAATAAGATGGATCCAGCTATCAAGTGGACCACACTGTAAAAGACAGTGTAGGATTGAACGTCTACCATTGAAACTCTTTTAGGGTCATCAAGTTTTGGATCATTATGAAAGTTGTTTTTCATCTTCATCAAGGTCTTTTTGACCTTATGAATGGATTGGATGGAAAATAAATGTTATGGTGGGCTCCACAAAATTTTTAACAGTGAAAATCAATTTTCCCACTGCTCTTTGTGGTGTAGTCCAGTTGATCTTTGGATATGATTTTTTCTTTTTGATAATGCTCCGTAGTGATCTCAAAATATGGATGAACGTTGCGGATATAATAAATACATAACTGTGGGGCCTACATAACTTTGATGTCTTTTGAACCGTTCGTACAACTTGGAATTCGAGGAGCGTCAGCGCTCGGGCATTTTCGACCTGAGAAATGGGGCCGTACAACTGGGGCTTATTCTTGGGAGGTGAAAAGCAAGTGGGCTTCAAAAGGTTGATGTCCAATATATGGGTCGTACAGTTGGAAATTACTGGAAGTGTATTGGCTCCTCACGAGAGTAGTATCCATCGCAATCCTGTCCACACCCTATGTGCCGATGTGTGAGATCGAAGCCATCCATTATATGGGCCCACCATGAAAGTGTCCTGACTGGCCCGAACTGTCCAGATAACTCCCAGAAGATCGTGTAACCATGTAATGCATAATCAGTTCATGCATACCCCATCATAAGGGCCAGTATGGCAGATGGACCTGAGATCCTAGCCATCCATCATGTTCATTCATCAAGTAGTTCCCATGGACGAGTATTTTTTTTCTGGTCCTCCCATCAAGTACGACCCAATCTTAGAAATAAGTGGACGGCTTAGAAACAACTTCCTCAAAGCTCTTCCATGGATAGATTGTTTTTCGTAAATTATGGTCCACATATCGAGCTAACTGGCATGATTTCCATACCAAAGCTCTAAAATGACATGATCCCACACGCGTGTGTAGTTCTTGCGCGTGTGAGTTTACACACCATAGATTGCCTTATTTCTAAGTTGGCGGCACCGTTAAAAAAGGGTAGTTAGCCGACCACCGTTTTTCGGCTGCCCGCAGCTTTCAGAAATTTCGTTGGAAGTCTTGCGAAGGCGATTAAATGGTGTATAAAAAAAGTCAATCCAAACGTATGGTGCTGATTGGTGCACCTGAACTAACCCACCAGTCGAAGACTTGGGCCTACAATAGTCAATGCCAATAAGCCCTGGGTGGACAAATTCTTACAGGTTCACTTGTTTTCCTGCGTACTTCTAGAACCTTCTGTACTGATTTTGTAAGGGCGCCCTAAACTGATTTGTATCCTTGACTATTAGTTGTCGAATATCAGTTTTTACACAATACGTGTAAGCATTTGGACCGTTTGTCAAGGCGTTTACATTGTTAACCTGCCATTGAATAAAAATCATTAATATTTATCTATTAATTAAAGGGTGCTCTCATAGGAACCGGTTGTCATGAGAACTGATGTGAACTCTTTGAGAACGCATCTCACATAATATGTATATACAATCTGGAGGGTCCACTGGATCAGACGTCACTTCATAAAACCTCATGCCCAAAAGGTTAGCTCAATCTAAAATTTCGGTGGGCCATGGTGAGAGGCAAATCAAGGGAGAAAATTACCTCTTGCTGGGCTATAACCCACTAGGTTTTTCAACTTGGATAATTTTTGAAGCCTTAGAGATTTCAGGAGGCGATTCATCTAATGGAACTTTTGGATTTTGTGCATATATCATATGTCAAAGAATGCTTACAAGTTCTTATGAGAACTGGTTCCCACGTTGACGCAGGGATGAACGTTATGAGGTTGATCACTGTCTTCCTCAAGGATAACTACTCTGAATCTATAAAGTTTTTCTAGACTCCTCACATAGACTTTTTGAATTTTTGAGGAAAAAACAAGAAAAATAAAAAATATATTCTCTAAAATTCTTAATTTGATTGATAAATGAAATAAACGAGTTCACAACTCTTTAAATAGGGATACTAAGCAATGGGAGAGATTTCAAAATCAAACTATAACTAAAACTCCTATAATTTGCAACTTACTCTAAGTAGTGAACTTAGTACTATTTATAGACGATTATGATGCCTGCTAGTGCACAAGGTTTTTGGCCAAAAAATAGTAAGTGTCCTATTTGGCTTTACCACGCTATTTTTCTAATTATTCTAAACACTTTGTCTTAGGCACAAATCCTAAAGCCCAACGGATAAAGAGCTATAATTAAACTAAAGCTTACTATTTATAATAAAAACGGAATTAAAATAGGAAAATGATTATCGATCTGATGTTATTTTACAATTGTGCTGAGGGTAAGTTTCCAACTCGCTCTACATCACTCTCCTCCTCACTTGATATAGCTCGGCCTCGAGTTATCTATTGGAATCGACTCGATAACTTTCGTAAGTATTGGGATTGGGCCTATATTTTTATTTCTAAGCTTACTATATGTCTTAATTGGAAATTACTCTTCACGTATGTGAACCAACAAGTTATTACTTCAGATACCTTTTGGCGCCGATGTTTATTAGCCTCTTCCTTGTACTTGGCATTATATGCTTGTAATTTTTTCTTTACATCAGTATGCACAGTCGTGATATAGTCTATCATTTTTACATGGTAATAATGATTCTCGGTAACTTAGGCAATCGGATCAGAACGAGTATATGCTTAGAAATTCGACCATACACACCCATCATAAAGGCCAATACAACACCTGGGCATGAAATATGAGCCGTCTATCATGTAAGTTCATCAAGTGGATTCCCTGGCCCAATAGTTTGCCTGGTCCTCCATTAAGTGTGACCCAATCTTAAAAATAAGTGGATGGCTTAGAAACAACTTGCCCAAAGCTCTTCCATGGATTGATCGATCGTGTTTTTAAATTGTGGTCCACATGTCAACCATACACACCCATCATAAAGGCCAATACAACACCTGGGCATGAAATATGAGCCGTCTATCATGTAAGTTCATCAAGTGGATTCCCTGGCCCAATAGTTTGCCTGGTCCTCCATTAAGTGTGACCCAATCTTAAAAATAAGTGGATGGCTTAGAAACAACTTGCCCAACGCTCTTCCATGGATTGATCGATCGTGTTTTTAAATTGTGGTCCACATGTCAACCTACTGGCTTGATTTCCATGCCAAAGCTCTAAAATGACACGATCCCACACACGTGTAATGCTTGCTCGTGTGAGCTTACACAGCCCATGATTTCATTATTTCTTAGTTACGCCGTTAAAAAGAGTAGTCAACCAACCTCCATTTTTCGGCTTCCCGTAGCTTCCTTCTTAAGATATTGTGTTGGAAGTCTTGCCAAGACCATTAAATGATGCTGAAAATAGCCAACCCAAACGTATGGTGCTGATTTGTCCACCAGAGCTAGTGGCCTACCAGGTGAAGCCTTGGGGCTATATTGGTCAATGGCAATAAACCTTAGGTGGACCAGTTGTTACATGTTCACTTGTTTAATTTCCTTCGTACTTCTAGAATTTTTTGTACTAATTTTGCAAGGGCCCCTGAAAATGATTTGCCCATTTGTATAATTGACTAATAGTAGTTGTCAAATATTAGTTTCCATGCCATGCGTAAGAGATTGGATCATTTATCAAGTTGTTTACATTGTTAAGATAATCAAAGGGTCAATCTTACATGGAAAAAAAAATGAGCAGGTATAATAAATAAATAAATAAATAAATATGCTTTTCTAAGAACTAGTTCTCATGAGAACTCGTGCGAACTTTTTGAAAATACATTTCACATGATGTGTATATACAATCCTAATTATGGTCCACTAGATGAGTTGCCTTATAAAATATCTGTGACCCAAAAGTTAACCAAATTTAGAAAGTTGGTGGGCCATGGTAAAGTGAGAGGCAAATGAAGGGAGGAAATTAACTCTTGATTTACTGTGGCTGATTAGGTTTTTTTGATCAGATAACTCTTAGACTTTGGAGGTTTCATAAGGTGATTCATCTAATGGACCTTTCAAATTTCGTGCACGCATCATGTGTCAAAAAGTGCTTAGAAATTCTCATGAGAACTAGTTCCCATGTTAGCCATCTCTCTCTTTGTATATATGCTATGCTAGTATGGTACATGGCATGTTTACAAAGTGTTTTACCCGGTCAATGACCCCGATCTCTTACATGTGTGCAATAGGCATGAATCTTTGACATCTATTCAGCCCTTCATACCTGACGCCACTTATAAGGTCATCAATCCAAATTTCATTAAGAATTTTTTATTGTAAAATTCTTCAAAAACTAAGATTTTACCAATTGTAATGCCTCTACGAAGCGAAATGTCAGGTAACACTATAAGAAATCCAAATCCCACCTTTAGCGACGAAAATTTTCATCGCTAAAACTCACATTAGCAACGAAAATTTTCGTCGATAAATTCGTCGCCAATACGCCGCGGTAACAAGTTATTATCGACAAAAAATTTCATTCGTCGCCAAAGGCAAGCTTTTTAGTGGTCTCCAAAAGTAACTTTTAGTGACGAAAATTTTCGTCGCTAAAAAATATTTGCAAAACTTTTTAGCGACGAGTATTTTCGTCACTAAAAAATAAATTTTGAACTTTTAGCGACGAAAAGTTTTGTTGCTAAAAATAATTAAAAAACTTTTAGCGACGAAACTTTTCGTCGCTAAAATTATTTTGCAAAACTTTTAGCTACGATAAGTTTCGTCGCTAAAAAATATTTACCCAACTTTTAGCAACGAAAATTGTCGTCGCTAAAAAATATTTGTACAACTTTTAGCTATGAAAGTTTTCGTCACTAAAAATAATTCTAAAACTTTTAGCTACGAAAATTTTTGTCGCTAAAAATAATTCCAAAACTAAAGAGTTTCTTTTAAAAAAAAAAAGTATTGCAGCACAAAATTCCTGAGATACACCTGTTACAATATATTTCATCATATTCATCCTGATATACAACTGTTATATAATATATTTCATCATATTCACATTCACATCCATCTAAACCCAAACTAGTAAATCCATCCAAACATAAACTACATTCATGAGAATAGGTTTGGTTTAAGGTTATAAGTTTAGGTTTAGGAAATCGGGTTCGGGTTCGGGATCGAGTTTAGGTTTGGGTTTTCAAGTTTAGGTTTAGGTTTAGGTTAGGGAGCTGAGATTAGGATTAGGTGTAGGTTTATGTTTAGGGATTTGAGAATACGTAAAGGTTTAGGTTTAGGAAATCGGGTTCGGGTTATAGGTTTAGGTTTAGGTTAGGTTATAGGTTAAGGTTTAGGAAATTGAATTTAGGTTATAGGTTTAGGTTTAGGGATTTGAGAGTAGGTTTAGGTTTAGGTTATAAGTTTAGGTTTAGAAAATTGGGTTTAGGTTTGGGTTTTCAAGTTTAGGTTTAGGTTTAGGTTTAGGTTCGGGAGTTGAGATTAGGATTAGGTGTAGGTTTAAGCTTAGGGATTTGAAAATACATTAAGGTTTAGGTTTAGGTTTAGGAAATCGGGTTCGGGTTATAGGTTTAGGTTTAGGTTAGGTTATAGGTTATGGTTTAGGGAATTGAGTTTAGGTTATAGGTTTAGGTTTAGGTTTAGGTTTAGGTTAAGGTGTAGGTTTAGGAATTTGAGAATAGTTTTAGGTTAAGGTTATAAGGTTAGGTTTAAGAAATCGGGTTTAGGTTTGGGTTTTCAAGTTTAGGTTTAGGTTTAGGTTTAGGTTAGGGAGTTGAGATTATGATTAGGTATAGGTTTAGGTTTAGGTTTAGCGATTTGAGAAAACATTAAGGTTTAGGTTTAGGAAATTTGGTTTGGGTTCGAGATTGGGTTTACATTTGGGTTTTAGGTTTAGGTTTAGGCTATAGGTTTAGGTTATAGGTTATAAGTGTAGGTTTAGGTTAAGGTTTAGCTTATAGGTTTTGGGATTTGAGAATAGGTTTAGGTTATAAGTATAGGTTTATGTTAAGGTTTAGGTTATAGTTATAGGTTTTGGGATTTGAGAATAGCTTTAGGTTATAAGTATAGGTTTATGTTAGGTTATAGGTTAAGGTTTAGGGAATTGAGTTTACGTTATAGGTTTTGGGATTTGAGAATAAGTTTAGGTTATAAGTATAGGTTTAGGTTAGGTTGTAGGTTAGAGTTTAGGAAATTGAGTTTAGGTTATAGGTTATAGGTTTAAGTTAAGGTTTAGGTTGTAGTTATAGGTTTTGGGATTTGAGAATAGCTTTAGATTATATGTTAAGGGTGTGGTACCTGCAAGTACAAATATAAACACGGTCTGTCCAAATGGCCAGGCCACTCCAATGTTATCCATAGAAAATTGACAGCTTCATCATAGTCATAACAGCAGTTCCCACCTTTCAGGGACCCCTACTCAAAATCCAAATAGCTCCGACGCACATCCAGGTCTGCTCCATCAATTTCAAGCAAATACAGATATAAATACAGGCTGTCCAAATGGTCAGGTCACTCCAATGTTGTCCATAGGAAATGGACAGCTTCATCATGGTTATAACAGCGGTTCCCACCTTCCAGGGACCCCCGCTCAACATCCGGATAGCTCCGACGCACATCCGGGTCTGCTTATTTAAATAAAATGGATTATCAAGATCATTTAAATAAAATCAGGTCCAATCAACAATCTGACTTGGAGGATTCTATTAGCATTGTTGACAGCACCTCGAATCTTGTTTTAGGGCATAGAAATTCAAAATTAGATACAAAAATTAGAAAAACTAAATAAATTTAAGAAAAATAGTCAAAGTCCATGTGAATGAGCACAAGTATGCACCTACATATGAATTTTGAAAAGCTATTGCATATCACAAAATAATAATAATAATAATAATAATAATAATAAAATAAATAAATAAATAATAAATCCTTGCGTTTGGATATTCAACAAAATGTGTTAGAATGAATTCATTTGCCTAATTCATGGAAAGCTTGCATTTGGATATTCAACAAAATTGAATTGTAATAATTCAATTCAGAACAATAAACTTAGATTTCTAAGAAGGATTTAATGGTTTTAAATCCATGGTTTTCTGGAAAAGGTCCATTTCATGGATGTCAAATTCAACGAGGAAAGTAAGATGATTAATATTACTTTTCACATGCAAAGTTTCAGTTTTGCCTCTTCTTTACCTTCCATTTTCTTCTTAACAAGAAAATACATATTTACTAATATTTCCATTTTTCTATTTTTCAAAAGAATGAGTTCAGACTCCAAAAGCGTCAGCTCCAGCACTCATACTTTTAGCCCAAACCCTAACCAAGGACTTCGAAATTACCAAGTACTCATAAACATTCATTGTAAGCATTTTCTGTCTATGTTCATGACGACCATACTGTTAAGATCAATCCTCTTATTTTCATTTACAGAAACTAGGGGATGACAAATTATGTGTAACATACAGAGATAGTTCAACCACTTGTGCAATTAGGGAAGGTTCAAAAGGACATACATATTTGAAAGTTGGTCAAATAATCAATAGACGTATTATGGACGGAGACATTGTTTTCATTAATAGGCTACTTAGTACTCATAAAAATTCATTGCAAGTATTTTCTGTCTATGTGCATGACAACCATACTGTTCAGATCAACCCTCTTATCTTCATTTACAGAAACTAGTGGATGACAAATTATGTGTAACATACAGAGCTGGTTCAGACATCCGGACCATTCATTAGGTAGCCCACTCTATATATGAACATGACTTGGACCAATATAAAAATGATCACTCTTCTATGAGGAAAAAAAAAGCCCATTTCTCCAAACTCAATGTGCATGCCTTACTTTTCACTGCATGGTTTCCATTCAAGAATAAGGTTTATTATCTGATCAAGCTCAGTAACTTCAAGTGTCGATAACAAAATATGAGCAGAGGATGAGCATTTGAAGTAAGAGTATGCTACTCAAATTTCAACTAGTGAGACGAAGAACAACAAAGCATGGAATTAGAATTGACAATCTTAAAACTATTTAAACATGAATACCAAAGATGTGTGTGTCTTATGTAGACATGTATCATACATATTCAGCACAATGGCACACATGGACAAATGGCTGGCTTCCAGACATATACTTGAACATGTGACATGTCTAGATTATTCAAAGCATGGTGATGGCATTGTGGACACTAGTGGATGAATGTGAAACATCGTTCTAGAATATATGTTACTATTTTCTTGGATGAAAACACTAATTCATGAGAGAGAGAGAGAGAGAGAGAGAGAGAGAGAGAGAGAGAGAGAGAGAGAGAGAGAGAGATTGAATATCTGAGACGAACATACAAAATTTTGAAGTTCTTGCACCCAATAAAATGGAACTAATTATTCCTAACTCACACATTCAACATTTCTAATTCGTAACTAATAGTAGAAACTAATTCAGCACATCGATTTAAACTTTGGGAGCCACTTCTCATTCAAATCCATGCTTGTTGGAAACACACACAAGAGGCTAAGAAGCTTGGCACTGACACTATTCAGCACCACAAAATCAAAGCCTGAGTACCCAGATCATGGATGCATGGAATATATTTGTTGTCTAGTCACAATGAAGTAATCAAAGCTTAATATATGCAACAATCTCACTCTATTCTTAAAAGTTGTGTTCATTCATGGTATAGAAAATTATCTAATATTCTAGTGAAGGAGATCAATCACTTGACCAAGGACTGTTATAATTAGAGAATATCCAATAGCAAACCACTCGTCACTCACACTGCATTGCCAATTTAATCCAGTAACAACGAAAACCTGAGCAATAACATGAACTATTGTCAATGGTTGTGAACAATTATTGAGCTATGTCCCATCCATGATGGAGTGACATGCCATAACTCTTCAATTGAAGATGAATGTATAGACAAACTGAACTTGTGGAATTTTGAAATTCTTTTCTCATGTTGTGTATGGAATGAATATCATACCTGCTTCTATGACATTCCTTGCAGCAACTCTAAAATCATTGATGACTAAAGGAATTTCATCTGTCCTTGACCGTCGTGGAGGTGAGAACTCTTCAATTTTGAAGTCATTGTCACGAAACTATGGCGGCACTGGCCTGTCGGTACACGAGATTGGAGCTTGCCCATTAGGCTGAAATCCTGTAAACAGGAATTAGATAGAAATATTTCAGTGATATGGCAGGCCTTAGTAGTCCTACTAAACTAATAAATGGATCAAACAGGGAATGGGTTTCCTGAAATGACCACATTTGCAAGGAGGAAGAAACAAGGGGTTGTTTGGATTGGTGGAATCCTATGGAAAAAAAACCATGGAAATGAAATTGATTTCCACAAATGTGACATTTTCCACTGTTTGCAAGAACATATTTATCTTTGGAAAACTGGAAATTGATTTCCATTTCTACGGTTTTCCTTGAAAAACAGTGATTTCTATTTCAGGAGTTGTGGCACATGGTCATTTTGGGAAACAAGAAAAACAATATGATAAAGAGATTAAAAAACTCAACCACACCATAATTAGAAACACTCCCCACATGCCAAAGTTGACAAAAGAAAATGCCACCCTTCTCATGAACAACATACACAATCGGTTTCCAGGCTTCTACCTGCTCTTTCATCCAAATCCCAGGTGTGTTTGCATACCTTCAAGATAGGGAAGAAAATTATAGAGATCAGGAAAAAAAAAAAAAAACTTGGGCTGTGTTTGGATGAACAAATGAATTGAAGAGGAGCCATAAAGTTCTAATGCCTCGGAACATGAATGATATCTTAACGCGCCATTATATGTAAATGGGGTCTGTTTTGGTCATTCTGACCACTTATCTTGTGATCCATACTCTGCATCGGGTCCCTTTGATCATTTTAGCCCAATGGGTAAGAAAAAAGCAACAATGGTCTGGAAAAAGTCCAATAGTCTGATGACTATGATCTTCCAATCTGGCAGATTTTCGGGTCATCTCCCATTTGCAATGGATCTGACGAGATCATGAGATCAATGAAACATGAGCCCCGCTTGTACGGAACGGGAACATCAGGAAGTTATTTGCATTGTGACGTGTAAGAGATCCAATAACTCTCCGTGAGTTGAGCTGTAAACACTCAGTTCATTCGCAAGGAAATGAACAAACTGTAGGTGTTTTCTAGTATTCATATCGAAGAAGCAACCCTCAAAGTAGAGCACCTTCTTTTCAAGACCAACTTGAAAGTAATGTAATTGCAGCTTGGAGCCTAGTCCCATGATATGACGACTAAGGCCTTGTTTGGTAGATGCCTAAAAATGAATTCATCTTATTTTAGTTAATAGTAATTATGTAATAGAGATGAAGATTTCAAATATATAATTACTATTAAATAAATAAAATGAGATAAACTGATTCTTAGGTGTCTGCCAAACAGGGCCTGAACTAATTAAAATCCACTAGGACATCAAAATGCAGTTATAGTTATAACTGTACAAAGTATAAACTATAAACTATGCATGAACCTCTCTATGTAAGCCATCTCCTCTGTCCAACTATTGCATATGCCTGTGAATCTGGATAATGAAATTAATGGCCACCTATTGGATGACAATGCCTAAAATTCACCAATTAGATGCCCATCCATTAGTCAAGGAGTATGTGCATTGTCAGATGGTAGAGGTGGTTTATGTACAGATTCGTGTTATACAGGATACAAGATCATTGCCTCCAAATAAATAAGAAGCAAACACAAAAAATAAAAAGATAAGTTGCAACTTCAAGTTTCACCACCATGCTTCATCTGTGAAAGCTATTCTACCAAAAAGAAAAAGAAAAAAAGGGAAAGAGTTTCTTGAGTTGGGCATTGTTGACTCTGACAAGGTAGATAGTTCCACTTCATTTGATCCATCCTGGCCTTCACATAAGGGAAAAAAACAGTAAAAAAAAAAAGGGTTATACTTGTGTGTCACAAAATGTGCTGCCCTTGATTTACAACCACACACATTGGCATGCATGTAAGAGATCTCAACTGTTAATTCTGTTGGGCCAACCATTTTTAGGATGCCCAAAATCAAATTGCTAAATCCTGGCTAAGTGATGAGTTTCTGCCCATTGAATGAGGACTACTGCTCATTCAAATATTTGCTGTTAGATTTCCATTTGTAGGCTATCCATTGTATGATCCACACCAGCAAATCAGTGTGGTTTGTCACAAATTGGCATCTCCTCATCCTGGCCATTGGATGATCTGTCTAGAACTTGTACATGGGCACCACAAATATTTCTTGAAGTAAAAAGATTTTTTTAAAAAAAAATCACAAACAAAGAAAGGATTAGCATATAATGGGAACAAGTCACAAATAGCTCGCTTTAGTGATCATGGTTGACAAAGGTTTCCGAGGTTCTTAGAATTCAAGAAATATACAGTTGCGAACACCAAAAATATTTACAAATGAGATCCTCTAAAGTTCTCTAATCCTGAAGAACATGGGAATATTAGCCGATATAAATAATCAAGTGTTTCTCTACCCCATCAATGAAAGCTATTCAAATTGGTAAGTTTTAGCAGCCTATAAGCAGTTTCCACAGTTCTCAGGACCTCAAGGGATTAATTTCTCCAATGATCTTTTCAATAGTTGAGAAATTTAGACTAACTGATCCTATTTTTTATTTTTATTTTTACCTTCATCCAAGTTAAAATAACCTCATTAACGTACTGGATTTTATGTAAACATCACGGTGGATCCCGGAAGGTTTCAACGGTGGATTTTCCATCCTAACTGTTTCTTACGGCCCACTTGAGTTTTAGACTTCCCTCATGTTTGATTTCATGACTTAAAATAATATTTCAATGGATGGACGGACTTGATATAGTACAAACATCACAGTGGACCCCACAGAGCTTGGTGCTACAGGGGATTCTGGTAAGTTACAGGCAAGTCACCTTATGACTTTGGTGAGAAATTTCCTACCGTACGACCCATTTATGGCCCATTCCCAAAAAGAATCCCACTTATTCTGAGCTCCCAAGAATAAGCCCCAACTGCACAGCCCCATTTCTCGTGTCGAAAATGCCCACTTATTTTGAGCTCCCGAGAATAAGCCCAGCCGTACGGCCCCATTTCTCAGGTCGAAAATGTCCCTGCTTTTCAGCTCTAAGAGTTGTGAAAGCTTAGGCTCTCTTTTGCTACGGATTATAACTGTAGCCATAGCCGTAGCTATAACCGTAGCCATAACCCACCGATTGCAAAAGGGTGGACAGCGAGTTGGGGTCGACCGGGTTTGGACCCGGTCAAGCCCGAATCACTGGACCACTGACCCGGTCGACCCCAACTCGCTGTTCCACCTGTGTACTTAAAAAAAAAAAAAAAAAATTTTTTACAAGGAGAACTTTCTCTCCTACATTTTTCTCAAATACATATATATATATATATATATAAGCATATAAAAAAAATTCTCTCTTTTTATTCATTTATTTCTTTATTCATTTAATAAATATATCTCTTAAACCAGAATGAGTAACTTGACGTACCATATAGGATTTTGGGGTAGGAGACGCTACTTTAGCTAACCGACCTACTTATTTTCCAAGATTCCATCAGGTTGATGGTCGAAAATTCATTTCATTCACTTTGCGATCAATTTTAATCAATTCACGGTCAATTTCATTCATTTCATTTCACGGTCAATTCCATGCATTTCACAGTGAATTCCCTTCACTTTCACGGTCAATTCGCTTCACTTCTCGATCAATTCCATTCATTTCACGGTCAATTCGCTTCACTTCATGGTCAATTCCCTCAACTTCACGGTCAATTCGCTTCACTTCACGATCATTTCTATGCATTTCACGGTCATTCCCGGCGATTCTGTGTTGATTCACGGTCATTTCCACGCATTTCATGGTCAATTCCCATCACTTCACAGTCATTTCCACGTATTTCACGGTCAATTCCCTTCACTTCACGGTCATTCCACGCATTTCACGGTCAATTCGCTTCACTTCACAGTCATTTTCATGCATTTCACGGTCATTTCCATGCATTTCATGGTCATTCTCGGCGATTCCAGTTGATTCACGGTTATTTTCACGCATTTCACGGTCAATTCCCTTCACTTCATGGTCATTTTCACTCATTTCACGATCAATTCGCTTCACTTCACGGTCATTTCCATGCATTTCACGGTCATTCCCGGTGATTCCGTGTTAATTCATGGTCATTTTCATGCATTTCACGGTCAATTCGCTTCACTTCACGGTCATTTCCATGCATTTCACAGTATTCTCGGCGATTCCGTGTTGATTCACGGTCATTTCCATGCATTTCACAGTCAATTCCCTTCACTTCACGGTCATTTCCATGCATTTCACAGTCAATTCGCTTCACTTCATGGTCATTTTCATGCATTTTATGGCCATTTCCGGCGATTCCGTGTTGATTCACGGTCATTTTCACGCATTTCACGGTCAATTTCCTTCATTCACGATCATTTCCACGCATTTTACGGCCAATTCGCTTCACTTCACGGTCATTTCCATGCATTTCACAGTCATTCCTAGCGATTCCGTGTTAATTCACCGTCATTTCTAAGTATTTCACGGTCAATTCCCTTCACTTCACGGTTATTTCCACGCATTTCACGGTCAATTCGCTTCACTTCACTGTCATTTCCATGCATTTCATGGAAATGACCGTGAATCAATACGGAATCGCCGAGAATGACCTTGAAATGCATGGAAATGACCGTGAAGTGAAGCGAATTGATCGTGAAATGCGTGGAAATGACCGTGAAGTGAAGGGAATTCACCGTGAAATGCGTGGAAATGACCATGAATCAACACGAAATTTTTGGGAATGACCGTGAAATGCATGGAAATGACCTTGAAGTGAAGTGAATTGACCGTGAAATGCGTAGAAATGACTGTGAAGTGAAGGGAATTGACCATGAAATGCGTGAAAATGACTGTAAATCAACATGGAATTGCCAGGAATGACCATGAAATGCATGGAAATGACCGTGAAGTGAAGCGAATTGACCGTGAAATGCATGAAAATGACCGTGATGTAAAGCAAATTGATCGTGAAATGCGTGGAAATGACTGTAAAGTGAAGGGAATTGACTGTAAAATGCATGGAAATGACCGTGAATCAACACGGAATCGCCGGGAATGACTGTGAAATGCATGAAAATGACCATGAAATGCATGGAAATGACCGTGAAGTGAAGAGAATTGACCGTGAAATGCATGGAAATGACCATTAAGTGTAGGGAAATGACCCAACGTCAAGTAACCAATTTTGGTTTAGAAGATATTCTTGATAAATGAATAAAGAAAGAAATGAAAAAAGACGAGAAAATTTTTTTATGTGCTTATATATACATAGTTATATAAATATGTATTAGAGAAAAATGTAAGTAGAATAAAGTTCTCCATGTAAATAAATAAATAAATAAAATAAAATAAAAAGAAGAAGAAAGTGCATAGAGTGTCGAATCACTACGGTTATAACTACAGTTATAAGCCGTAGCTACTTACCAGAGCCGGTCCACCCCAACTCACCGGGTAATTTTTTTTTCTCTTTCCAGTTGTAATCCCTATTGCTTTTTGTGGGTCTCATAATAAGGTATGTGTTATATCCAAACCGTCCATCTATTTGAAGAACTCGTATTAAGGCTTGGGATGAAAAATAAGATAGATCTAGCTATCAAGTGGACCACACTATAAAAGGCAGTGTAGGATTGGACGTCTACCATTGAAACTCTTTTAGGGGTCATGAAGTTTTGGATCATCATGAAAGTTGTTTTTCCTCTTCATCAAGGTCTTTGTGACCTTATGAGTGGATTGGATGGAAAATAAATATTATGGTGGGCTCTACAAAATTTTTAACGGTGAAAATCAATTTTCCCGCTGCTCTTTGTGGTGTGGTCCAGTTGATCTTTGGATATGATTTTTTTTTTTTTGATAATGCTCCGAAATGATCTCGAAATATAGATGAACGTTGTGGATATAATAAATACATAACTGTAGGGCCTACGTAACTTTGATGTCTTTTGAGCTGTTCGTACGACACGAGTTCGAGGAGCGGCAGCGCTCGTCTTCGAGCACCAGGCGATCTGCTTCCGGAAAGAAAGCAGGGGCATTTTCGACCTGAGAAATGGAGCTGTACAGCTGGGGTTTTTTCTTGGGAAGTGAAAAGCAAGTGGGCTTCAAAAGGTTGATGGCCAAATATGGGTCGTACAGTTGGAAATTACTCGGCTTTGGTGCAAATTCATGAAGTGCATTGGCTCCTCGCCAGAGTAGTATCCATCGCAATCCTGTCCACACCCTATGTGCCGATGTGTGAGATCGAAGCCATCCACCATGAACGTGTCCTGGCTGGCCCGAACTGTCCTGATAACTCCCAGAAGATCGTGTAACCATGTAATGCATTATCAGTTCATGCATACCCCATCATAAGGGCCAGTATGGCAGATGGACATGAGATCCTAGCCATCCATCATGTTCATTCATCAAGTAGTTCCCATGAATGAGTATTTTTTTTCTGGTCCTCCCATCAAGTACGACCCAATCTTAGAAATAAGTGGACGGCTTAGAAACAACTTCCTCAAAACTCTTCCATGGATAGATTGTTTTTCGTATATTATGGTCCACATATCGAGCTACCTGGCATGATTTCCATGCCAAAGCTCTAAAATGACATGATCCCACACGCGTGTGTAGTTCTTGCGCGTGTGAGTTTACACACCATAGATTGCCTTATTTCTAAGTTGGCACCGTTAAAAAAGGGTAGTTAACAAACCACCGTTTTACGGCTGCCCGCAGCTTCCAGAAACTGGGTTGTAAGTCCTGCGAAGGCCATTAAATGGTGCGGAAAAAGAGCCAATCCAAACGTATGGTGCTGATTGGTCCACCTGAACTAGTGGCCCACCAGTCGAAGACCTGTGGCTACAATCGTCAATGCCAATAAGCCTTAGGTGGACAAATTCTTATCTGTACACTTGTTTTCCTGCGTACTTCTAGAACCTTCTGTACAAATTTTGTGAGGGCGCCCTAAACTGATTTGTATCATGGACTATTAGTTGTCAAATATCAGTTTTTACACAATACCCGTAAGCATTTGGACCGTTTGTCAAGGCGTTTACATTGTTAACATGCCATTGAATAAAAGTCATTAATACTTATCTATTAATTAAAGGGTGCTCTCATAGGAACCGGTTGTCATGAGAACTGATGTGAACTCTATGAGAACGCATCTCACATAATATGTATATACAATCTAAAGGGTCCACTAGATCAGACGTCACTTCATAAAACCTCATGCCCAAAAGGCTAGCTCAATCTAAAATTTTCGTGGGCCATGGTGAGAGGCAAATCAAGGGAGAAAATTACCCTCTTGCTTGGCTATGGCCCACTAGGTTTTTCAACTTGGATAATTTTTGGAGCTTTAGAGATTTCAGGAGGTGATTCATCTAATGGAACTTTTGGAGTTTTTGTGCATACATCATATGTCAAAGAATGCTCACAAGTTCTTATGAGAACTGGTTCGTTATGAGGTTGATCACTGTCTTCCTTAAGGATAACTACTCTGAATCTATGAAGTTTTTCTAGACTCCTCACATAGACTTCTCGAATTTACGAGGAAAAAACAAGGAAAATAGAAAATAAATTCTCTAAAATTCTTAATTTGATTGATAAATGAAATAAACGAGTTCACAACCCTTTAAATAGGGATACTAAGCAATGGGAGAGATTTCAAAATCAAACTATAACTAAAACTCTTATAATTTGCAACTTACTCTAAATAGTGAAGTTACTATTTATAGATGATTGTGATGCCAACTAGTGCACAAGGTTTTTGGCCAAAAAATAGTAAGTGTCCTATTTGGCTTTACCACGCTATTCTCCCAATTATTCTAAACACTTTTCGCGTTAGGCGCAACTCCTAAAGCCAAACAAGATGAAGAGCTGTAATCAAACTAAAACTTACTATTTATAGTAAAAACGGAATTAAAATAGGAAAATGACTGTCGATCTGATGTTATTTCGTAAATCTGGCTTGCACAACCCAGCATAGCGGGTTTGGGTGGCTAAAGTAGCTTGTCCTACTCCAAAATCATATATTTTATGTCCAAAAACTCATTTCAGATTGCCAGATATGCCCGATTTAAGGCCTGATGGTTCAGATCACTTATATCGTCGACTAGACCTTTTCTGATCCATCTTGGCCATGAAACTGTCCATGACCTAATGTACATCACACGTTAGCATATTTGTGTGTATGTGTGACGGTGAGAAGGTAGTGAGGAAGTTCACCTTCTACCCCAAGTATGCAAAACCTTGAATCTACGAGGTTATTCTTGAATTCACAAGATAAAAAGAAAATTTTAAAATTTTATTATTCAATAATACTAAGATCGTTCAATTACATCACTTATAAAGAAAAAAAATACACTCTAATTAGATGTCCTAATTCATATAAACTAGAATTTAACCAAAATAGTAATTTTTACTAAAAATATAAACTCTTAAATTAATTTTCACAGATGACTCCTAGCATGATTAGAATCAATTCATAGCAAGACTATATAACAAAATTCTAAAATAAAAGAAATACGATCAAATTAAAACTTACAAAAAATAGTAAGTTTTTATTATTATTAAAATTACAATTTTGAATTGGAAGGAATCATTTTCTCACGAAACGGACCGACAAAAGCCGCTATTGGCCGGTTGACCCCGGATGACCTGTTATAATAAATATTCATAGGTCATGCGTCTCGTAACAATACCCAAATCGAACAGTTATGGTTGATTTACGATTCACACTTCGAATAATAATTTTTTCCTATCCAAAATGAATTTCTTCCATCCGGATGCGCAAGGCCCAATTACATTATGCCCTACGTTGGACTAGGCCCAGATCTAATGAACTACGTCCGTTTTGGTTCGGGCTTCTGTTGAGAAGTGGAGCTACATGCGCGGATTTCATGTTGCAAGTCCTTTCGTAACTGGGATGCGAAAGGAGTTTTGCGGATTTCGTGTCGTAAGTCCTTTCGCAATTGGGATGCGAAAGGAAAGTTGCCAAAATTATAAATTGGGGTTCCTAGGGCTATTCTAGGGTTAAGGTGAATATTAGAAAATTATTCTAAGGTGTGGGTAAGAGATTTTCTCTGTACTTCCAAGGGAGAGGTTAGTATATTACCTTGTAATCTTCATTTCTCTTCATAGTGGAATTTTGCATCCGTAGTTTTTTACCCTAGTTTGGGGTTTTTCCACATATATCTTGTCTTGTGGTTTGTTTGAATGCTTTTATTCCTTTCTAGTTTATATTTCTTCCTGTTTATCGTTTGTGGGTAAGGCCTGAGATTGGATCTAAGCTCACTGCGTTGTTGGCGTGCTGCACAACAACTGGTATCAGAGTTATTGGTTTAGTTCTATTGGGAGCGATGGCGGAAGATGAGAAAACTAGAATTGAGAAGTTTGATGGTTCAAACTTTGCCTTCTAGAAGATGTAGATGAAGGATTATTTGTATCAAAAGGACCTCTATATTCCTCTAGGAGGAAAAGAAAAGAGACCAAAAAAGATGATAGATGATGAATGGTTTTTACTGGATAGGAAGGCTTTAGGAACGATCCGACTCTCTTTGTCTAAGAGTGTCGCCTTCAATATATCCAAAGTAAAAACGACAAAAGAATTAATGGAAGCCCTAGCCACCATGTATGAAAAGCCCTCAGCATCCAACAAGGTTCATCTTATGAAACAGCTATTCAACATGAAGATGTCAGATGGTGGGAGCGTGGCAGAACATCTAAACGAGTTCAATACAGTCACGAGCCAGTTGGAATCCGTTGGCATTACTTTTGAGGATGAGGTCAGGGCATTATTGATCTTATCCAGTTTGCCAGACAGTTGGGATGGTTTGGTGATTGCTGTGAGCAATTCTTCAGGGTCGACAAAGTTGAAATTTGATGATGTGGCCAGTCTAATTCTCAGCGAAGAATCTAAAAAGAAGGCATTAGGAGTTTCAGGGGACTCAGGGAATGCTCTAAACGTTGAAGGAAGAGGAAGATCGCTGAACAAAGGAGGCAATAAACACGGACGTTCTAAGTCGAGAAAGAAGTCTAAGGGACCGAAAGACAAAGACGGGTGTTGGCATTGCAGCAAGAAGGGGCACATGAAACGTGATTGTAGGGCACTCAAGAAACAAGAAGGAAGCTCTCAAGATGGGAAGTTCAATGAACTTGTCTGAGGAGAGCGACACAGAGGCGTTGATCTTGTCTCTTGATGCGAGGAATGAGTCTTGGGTTATAGACTCGGGTGCTTCGTTTCATGCCACTTTGTGTAAGGAAGTTCTGCGTGATTATGTGTCAGGTGACTTTGGAAGAGTCTACTTGGGTGATGATGAGCCGTGCAATATTGTTGGAAAGGGGGATGTTCATGTAAATCAGAAAGACGGAACGGTCTTGAAATTGAAGGATGTCAGACATGTACCGAGTTTAAAACTTAATCTGATCTCAGTGGGAAAGTTGGCCGATACCGGTTATGTGACAACATTTACAAGTAACTCTTGGAAGATCACAAAAGGTGCCTTGGTAATATCTCGAGGCAAAAAGAAAGGTACTTTGTACGTGACTTCAGGATCGTATAGTTCACTCGCAGTCGCATCAACTGGAGTGAATGGGCAGTTATGGCATCAGAGGCTGGGACATATGAGTGAGAAAGGGATGAAAGTGCTATTGTCAAAAGGGAAGCTACCACGGCTGAAGTCTATTAACTTGGAATTCTGCGAGGACTGCGTGTATGACAAGAAGAAAAGGGTAAGCTTCAAGAAGACGGGACACGCTCCAAAGACACATCTGTTGGAACTTGTACACACTGATGTGTGGGGACCGGCATAGGTATTATCTCTTGATGGCTCACGTTATTTTGTTACCTTTATTAACGATGCTAGTAGAAAACTATGGGTCTACTTCTCAAAACATAAATTTGATGCATTTGATGTATTTAAGAAGTGGAAAGTTATGGTAGAAAATGAGACAGGTAAAATAGTAAAGTGTCTCAGATCTGACAATGGGGAAGAGTATTCTTATAAGAGGTTTGAGGAGTATTGTGCAGCAAATGGAATCAAACATCAGAAAACGATTCCAGGGACACCACAACAGAATGGTGTGACTGAGCGCATTAACAGGACCATCCTTGAGCGCGCCAGGAGCATGAGATTACATGCAGGGTTGCCCAAGACCTTTTGGGTAGATGTTGTGAATACTGCCGCATATCTCATCAATAGAAGTCCATCAGCACCATTGGATGGTGGGCTACCAGAAGAAGCATGGACTGGGAAGGAAGTGAACCTTGCACATCTCAGAGTGTTCGGTTGCACTTCATATATTCACATTGATGCGAGCACGAAAACAATTTGGCACGATGTCCAGGAGGTGACGTTTAAACAATAGGTTCCAGAGATGCGAAAAGTTCAAGAGGTGCACGTTTATAGGCTTTGGACGATGTCCGTGAGGTGTACGGGCGGTAGCATGATTTTGGCTATAGGTTCTGGGATGCAGAAAACAGGAAAATCATCAGAAGCAAGGACGTAGTCTTCAATGAAAAGTGATGCATAAAGACAGTGTGCAAGAAAATAAGGCCGAGAAAAAGAAATTCGTAGAGTTTGAAGAGTTACCGGATATGGGTGTTACAACGCCACAGGATGAGGCAGAGCCGCATACACCGGTTGTGAGGAGGTCTACTTGGGAGAGGAGACCCATGGTCGGATACTCACCCTCCTTACATAATCTACTACTGACAGATAATGGTGAGCCAGAGTGTTTTGAAGAGGCGTTACAGTCAGATATACGGGTTAAGTGGGAGCAGGCCATGGATGATGAGATGGACTCTCTTGAGTCTAATCGTACATGGGAGCTAGTCACTCTACCCAAAGGTAAGAAAGCTCTTCATAATAAGTGGGTTTACAGACTGAAGGAGGAGCACGATAGTTCGAAATGGTACAAGGCCAGATTGGTTGTGAAAGGGTTTCAACAAAAGGCAGGTATCGATTTCACTGAAATATTTTCACCGGTAGTGAAAAGTCTACGATTCGCATGGTCTTGAGTATAGTGGCTTCAGAGGACTTACATTTAGAACAGCTAGATGTTAAGACAACCTTTCTTCATAGGGACCTTGAAGAAGAGATATATATGCATCAGCCGACTGGATACATAGCACCAGGAAATGAGAACAAGGTGTGCAAATTGAAAAAGAGTCTATATGACCTGAAGTAGGCCCCGAGGCAGTGGTACAAGAAGTTTGACAATTTTATGTCGGGAAACGGTTTTAGGAGATGTCATGCAGACTACTGTTGTTACTTGAAGAAGTTTGATACGTCTTACATCATCCTTCTTCTGTACGTTGATGATATGCTTGTGGTCAGTTCAAGCATGAAAGACATCTCAAATCTCAAAAGACAATTGTCTAGAGAATTTGCCATGAAGGATTTAAGAGCTGTAAAATAAATCCTAGGCATGAGGATAAAGCATGACAGGGAAAACAAGAAATTAGTTTTGTCACAGGCAGAGTACATAGCCAAAGTGCTTGATCGATTCAATATGGGAGGTGCTAAGCCGGTTAACACTCCATTAGCCAACCACTTCAAGCTATCTAAGGAGCAAGGTGCAAAGACGCAGGAGGAACATGACTACATGGCTAAAGTTCCATACGCGTCAGCTGTTGAGAGTCTCATGTATGCTATGGTGAGCACGAGGCCAGACATTGCTCAAGCAGTAAGAGTTGGTAGAAGGTTCATGAACAACCTCGGGAAGGAACATTGGGAAGCTGTGAAGTGGATCCTTAGGTACTTGGTAGGTACTAAGGACGTAAGGTTGTGTTATGGTGGATCGAAAATCAAGTTACAAGGCTACGTGGATTCAGATTTAGCAGGAGATATCGACAGCAGAAGAAGCAGTACAGGTTATATTTTTACTCTGGGTAGTGTTGTAGTCAGTTGGGTCTCTCAGTTACAAAAGATAGTATCTATCAGTACGACAGAAGCAGAATATGTTGCGGCTACAGAAGCATGCAAGGAGATGGTGTGGATGCAAGGTTTTATTGAAGAGTTGGGTAAGAAGCAAGCAGATTGCAAGCTGTACAGTGACAGTCAGAGTGCAATACACTTGGCTAAGAATGCAGCCTTTCATTCAAGGACCAAGCATATTGCCATCAGATATCACTTCATACGTTCGTTACTGGAAGATGGATCGATTGCTCTGAAGAAGATTCATACAAGTGAGAATCCTGCGGATATGCTGACCAAGGTGGTCACAAGGGAGAAGCTGAAGCTCTGTTCAGCTTTGATTGGTCTTCAGGCTTGAAGATGGGGAGGTGGTGCACTCCGGATGAAGAAGACAAAGGTTTATGGTGATGTGTCTCCAAGTGGGAGATTGTTGAGAAGTGGAGCCACATGCGCGGATTTCATGTCGCAAGTCCTTTCGCAACTGGGATGCGAAAGGAGTTTCGCGGATTTCGTATCGCAAGTCCTTTCGCAACTGGGATGCGAAAGGGAAGTTGCCAAAACTATAAATTGGGGTCCCTAAGGCTATTCTAGGGTTAAGGTGAATATTAGAAAATTATTCTAAGGTGTGGGCAAGGGATTTTCTCTGTACTTACAAGGGAGAGGTTAGTATATTGCCTTGTAATCTTCGTTTCTCTTCATAGTGAAATTTTGCATCCGTGGTTTTTTACCCTAGTTTGGGATTTTTCCACGTATATCTTATCTTGTGGTTTGTTTGAATGCTTTTATTCCTTTCTAGTTTATATTTCTTCCTGTTTATCGTTTGTGGGTGAGGCCTGAGATTGGATTTAGGCTCACTGCATTGTTGGCGTGCTGCGCAACAGCTTCTTTTTTTTACAATTGTGCTAAGAGTAAGTTTCCAGCTTGCTCTACATCATTCTCCTCCTCACTTGATAAAGCCCGTCCTTGAGTTATCTATCAGAATCGACTCATGATATTAGTATAGATCTACCACATTGAATGTCCGCGAGATCTCTAGGTCTTCAGAAAGATCAACGATATAGGTATTATCATTAATTTTCTTAAGTATTAGGATTGGGCCTATATTTTTATTTCTAAGCTTATTATATGTCTTAATTGGAAATTACTCTTCACGTATGTGAACCAACATGTTATTACTCACTTCAAATACCTTTTGGCACCGACATTTATTAGCCTCTTCCTTGTACTTGGCATTATATGCTTGTAATTTTTTCTTTACATCAGTATGCATAGTCGTGATATAGTCTATCATTTTTCCATGGTAATAATCATTCTCGATAACTTAGGCAATCCGATTAGGTCGAGTATATGCTTAGAAATTCGACCATACACACCCATCATAAAGGCCAATACAACAACTGGGCATGAAATATGAGCCGTCTATCATGTAAGTTCATCAAGTGGATTCCCTGGCCCAATAGTTTGCCTGGTCCTCCATTAAGTGTGACCCAATCTTAAAAATAAGTGGATGGCTTAGAAACAACTTGCCCTAAGCTCTTCCAAGGATTGATCGATCGTGTTTGAAAATTGTGGTCCACATGTCAACCTACTGGCTTGATTTCCATGCCAAAGCTCTAAAATGACACGATCCCACACACACGTGTAATGCTTGCTCGTGTGAGCTTACACAGCCCATGATTATATTATTTCTTAGTTGCACCATTAAAAAGAGTAGTCAACCAACCACCGTTTTTCGGCTTCCCGTAGCTTCCTTTCCTTCTTAAGAAATTGTGTTGGAAGTCTTGCCAAGACCATTAAATGATGCTGAAAATAGCCAACCCAAACGTATGGTGCTGATTTGTCCACCTGAGCCAGTGGCCCACCAGGTGAAGCCTTGGGGCTATATTGGTCAATGGCAATAAACCTTAGGTGGACCAATTGTTACATGTTCACTTGTTTAATTTCCTGCATACTTCTAGAATTCTCTGTACTAATTTTGTAAGGGCCCTGAAAATGATTTGCCCATTTGTATAATTGACTAGTAGTAGTTGTCAAATATTAGTTTCCATGCCATGCTGAAGAGATTGTATCATTTATCAAGTTGTTTACATTGTTAAGATGCCATGGGATAAAAATAATATTCATCTCCTAACCAAAGGGTCAATCTTACATGGAAAAAAATGAGCAGGTATAATAAATAAATAAATATGCTCTTCTAAGAACTGGTTCTGGTGAGAACTCGTGAGAACTTTTTGAAAATACATCTCACATGATGTGTATATACAATCCTAATTATGGTCCACTAGATGAGTTACCTTATAAAATCTCTATGGCCCAAAAGTTAACCAAATCTATAAAAGTTGGTGGGCCATAGTAAAGTGAGAGGCAAATGAAGGGAGGAAATTAACACTTGATTTACGATGGTCCATTAGGTTTTTTTCGATCAGGATAACTCTTAGACTTTAGAGGTTTCATAAGGTGATTCATTTAACGGACTGCTTGGATTTTGTGCACATCATGTGTCAAAAAGTACTTAAAAATTATGATGAGAACAAGTTCCCATGTTAGCATTTTTCTCTCTTTCTATATATGTGTGTAAACAATCTACATGCTTGTGTGGCTTATTTAATATGCATGCGAGTATGATTTTTGGCATATGGCATGTTCACAAAGTGTTTTTACCTGGTCAATGACTTGGATCCCTTATATGTGTGCAATAGGTGTGAATCTTTGACATTTGTTCCAAACCCTTCATACCTGACACCACTTATAAGATCATTAATCCAAATTTTATTATAAGGAATTTTTTATCGCAAAATTCTTTAAAAACTAAAATTTTATCAATTTAATGATGCCTCTACCAGTCGAAATGTTAGGGAAGTGCTTCGTAAGCGTTGACATTACTGTAATATTCATTGTACACCTTTTTCTTAAGATAAGTGTGTAGTGGAGAATTATGGAGCCTACGTTATATTTGTATGATATCCAACTTGTCTAAGATTCGACCCGATCCGACCCGTTCCGAATCGGGCGTGATGTGAGAGGCGTGACCGTAGGATTTTCTAATAAGTCTAAGATTTCCATTCATTTTCTTTCCTTTTTTTCGGCTACACCGTAGGATTTTCTGATCGAGACTAGGAAGATTTCTTTTCATTTTCTTTCATTTCTTTCGGCTACTCTGCCTGCCTACAAACTTTCATACTCAATTGCTTCCACACTGTACATGTGGATTGTTTTTTAACCCTAGAAAAACCGATTAATTTGTGTTCCACTAGACCCAAAAGTCAGATAGGTTGAACGAATCCTAACATCTAACTCGTGGACACTTATTTGTTGAAACAAGGTCGTTGGATTTTTTTCATCATTAACCGTCCAATAAATAAACGCCAATATGATGATCAGATACTAAAATAAGTATAGTACTTGATTCACAGTAGATCTAAGCTATTAACCCTAATTTGGACGGTTTAGTTTGAATTAGATGTATTCATTACCTAAAAGTGATTTAAAAGTGCCTGTCTATCAACTGTTAGTTACACTACCAGATTTTTTTCTTTATTCTTTTGAAATTGTCTTCTTCTTCTTCTTCTTCATTTTTTTTAATTTTTTTTAATTTTTAATTTTTAAGAAAGACCGATTTGAACCTCACCCAATCCGATCCGACTCGGGTTTCCTAACCGATTTGGACCTGGATCGGTTCAGGGCAGTAGTGATTCAGATCTGTTCGAGTCAGATGACCCGGACTCGAACCCGGATCGAAATGAGTTCGGGTCAAGCTATATATATTTCGGGTAGAGTCGGGTTAGACCCAATCCGATCGGACTGGGTCCGATGCCCAGCTCTAGATATGGGTCTAAAATAAAGGCTGATCAACTGCTAAAAGTGGCGCTAGGATGGTCAGAAATGTTTCAACCGTGGCCCCTGCCATCTTACTCTTTCCTGTCATATAGCCCACTGTATCTTGGTATTGATTTTGTTTTTGGGTTCGTGTTTTATGGAAAAAATAGATGGACGGTTAGATTTATAAAAAGCATCAATTGGCTCCATGAATGTTACAAGGGCGAGCACTTAATTCCTACTTTTTCACGTTCGTTTGGCCCACTTGAGATTTAGATAAGTAGAATTTTTAGGCCATGCCATAGAATGAGATGGTAAAACAGGGAAACGGATTGGCTACTTCCCCTGCGCTCTGTGGGCCCCACCATGATGTATGTGTTTCATCAATGCCGTTCATCTATTTTTCTAGATCATTTTATGGTATTACACAAAAAATGAGGTATATCACAATCTCAAGTAGACCACACTATAGGAAACAGTGTTGAATGAACGTCAACCATTAAAAACCTTTTGGGGCCTATAAAAGTATTGAATCAAGCTAATCTTTGTTTTTTCCCTTTATCTGGGTCTTTATGACCTAATCAACAGATTGGATGTCAAATAAACAGTACAGTGGGCCTTAGTAGGATTTAAATGATGGATATTCAATCACTATTGTTTTCCTGTAGTGTGGTCCACCTGTGATTTATATCCCTATCAATTTTAAGATAGAGCCTAAAATCATCTTAAAAAATGGATGAACTACATACATCATTGTGGGGCCACAGATCACCGACCACCAGCCACGGGACTGGTGTCAGGGGAGTAGCCAATCCGTTCCCGTAAAACAGGTGGACGGAGTGATTTGCCACTGGACGCGGATTGCGTCCTACTCCGTCCGGGCGGGGTTCTCTGGGCCCACTGTGATGCAAGTTTTTTATCTATGCCGTTGAGATTTTCTCTCAAATCATTTTAAGGTATGAGATAAAAAATGAAGTAGGTTCACTGCTCCAGTGGACCACACCGAAGGCAGCTGCAGTGACATGACACTCACCGTTGAAACATTTCTAAGGGCCACCGTGATGTTTTTTTTTACCATACAACCTATTCATGAGGTCACGTAGACGTGGATGAAGCGAAAACATAAATATCTGCTTGATTCGAAACTTCTCCAGCTCTTGATGCAATTATGTGCGGCCATGGTCTCACCCAAGATGGTGCAACCCTTACCATGGGGCGCATCTTGATGCATAAATTCTACATTGACACCGTCCATCCATTTTGCCATATCATTTGAGATCATTATATATAAAATAAAGTGGATCCAATTCTCAGGTGGACCATACCATAGGAAACAATGTTGATTGAATGCCCTATCATTAAAAACTTACTAGGGTCCGCTGTAATGTTTTCATAATGGTTACTTTCCATCCAACCTGTTGATCAGGTCACATAAACTTGGATGAAATAGCGTTGTTCTGGTGGGCCACTCCTATCTTCATGCACAGACGTTCATGTGTGCCTCACCTATCCTCATGTGTCCTCATGCAACGACATTCCTATAAACGATGGAGCCGCTAAAACGGGAAACGGATTAGCTACTCCCCTTGGCTGGTGGTGGGTGCTCCGTGGCCCCATCACGGTGTATGTGTTTCATCCATGTCGTCCGTGGTCCATCTATTTTTTTAGATCATTTTATGGTATGATATAAAATATGAGGTATATGCCAATCCCAAGTGGACCACATTACAGGAAACAGTGTGTTGAATGAACATAGACCTTTAAAAACATTATGGGGCCATAAAAGTTTTGGATTAAGCTGATATTTGTTTTTTTTTTTTCCTTCATCTAAGTCTGTATGACCTAATCAACAGATTGGATATCAAATAAACAGTATAGTGGGCCTTAGGAGGATTTTAATGGTGTATATCCCATCACTATTATTTTCCCGTGGTGTGGTCCGTATATCCATAAAACTTTTAGAAACAAGCCTTGAAATGATCTTTAAAAATGGATGAACAGCATTGATGAAACACATACATCATGGTGGGCCCACATAGCACCGACCACCAGCCACCGGGCTAGTTGCTGGGGACTAGCCAATCCGTTCTCCTAAATCGTGGGTGGAGGGCAATACTGATGGTCAGGGAACAACAGTAATATTTATAGTCAACTAGGGGTAAAACAGACTTTTGGATAGTTAACGATCTAAATCTGATAGTATCCATTATTTTAAGCGGCTGCACGATCAATGTGAAATATGCAGGCGGTTCTGAGAAATAGTTTAAAAGCAGATGATTCACAATCCATAGCTAAAAGGGCAGGCGGCCCAATGGAAAAATCCCAAAAACAAATTTAAAGGGTACTTTGGAGCTTCCCTTCTCAAAATGCACTGTTAAGGTATTTTGATTTATGGAGAAATTCTTTGATAAATTTAGAATTTATGGGCAATTTTCCAGTAATAATCATTTTTAATTGTTTATTTGTTTTATAATAATATTTATTATAATATTATTGTTGGTGGTGTTGGTGTGATTGTTTTTGTTGTTTATTTATTTATTTATTATTATCGTCGTACCTCATCACCGTCGTTATCTAGATGCATTGACTTTAAGTGAATGTGATGTCTCGAAGGATATGGCCATTGAATTCTAAGCAATTGATATCTACATCCACGTTAAGGCCAGTTTAGCAATATTTATAAAAGCATTTAAAAATGTTTTTATTCTTAATCACTTAATTAGGGGATTAATGCATTTGGTTAATTAGCATTTTTTATAGTTGCTAATTAAAAATGGTGCAGAAAATTATTGTTAAAAAATGTTTTAAATCCAAAAAAGTTTGGAATTTTCGTGATCCTCGACTAGTCGAAGGTCAGGCTCGACTAGTCGAAGCTTTGATTGGTCGAAGCCTTGTTTCAACTAGTCGAAGGTTACGTAGACTACGTGCGGACTGCGTAAATTTGATGTGGTTTTCAGACTATTCCAAGTCGATGTGAAAGTAAGGTTACCTAAACTATAAATAGGAGTTCCTATGACCATTTTAAAACATTATAAGGCTTTCTAAAGTATTCTAAAGGGTTTCTAAAAGGAGTTCTAAGGTTTTAAAGGGTGAGATTCAAGCTTGTTTGAATTGGGTAGTCTTTTCTCTTTGTAGTTTATGCTTTCATAGTGGATTTTTCTCGCTTTGCGCCGTAGTTTTTTTGCGAAAGGGTTTTCCACGTTAAATCTTTATGTTCTCTTGTGTTTGCTTGGTGCTCTTGGATTGCTATCCTAGATCCATCTTTGTGTGATTTCGTGGCCCAAATCCTAACAAGTAGCATCAAAGCTATCGTTGGGACACAGATCTGAATATGTAGGATTAGCATCAATGGGAAGTACTATGTATGATATTGAGAAGTACTCAGGAAAAAATAAATTTGAGTTACGGAAGATTAAGATGATTAATTCTTCGACCAAGCAAGGCGATGATGGTGCTCTTGAGGCGAAAAAATCTACTATAACTAATGATGAATGGAATACCCTTGATAAGAAGACCTTATCCTCAATCCGTTTATGTCTCACGGATGAGGTTCTCTATAATGTTTTAAGGAAGAAAACTGCAGTTAGTTTATGAGTGAAGTCAGAGGATATCTATGCGAAAAAATCCTCTAAAAATCGCCTACACTTGAAGCGATAGTGGTATAACTTCAAGATGGCAGAGGGTGGAGATCTGGAGGCCCACATTAGTAACTTTAATAAATTAGTTTGTAAATTGATGAATATGGAGGAAGTAATCAAAGATAAGGAACAGGCCTGTATATTGCTGAATTCTCTTCCGGTATCGTACGAGTCATTCAAAGATACAATGTGCACCATAAATAAAACTCTGAGTGTCGACGCCGTTATTTCAACCCTTCAAGGGAAGGCTATGAGAAGCTAAACGGCGACATGGGGACATCTTCCGATGCACTGATTACGAAAGGCAGGAATTCTCAGTGAGGTACAAAATCTTCAATACCTAGATCCAAATCTAAGGGTAAGGGTAAATGAAAACTAAAGTGCTGGAATTGTGGGATGTCTGGACACATAAAGAAGGATTGTACCAATTCTAAACTGAAGAAAAAAAATTCAGTGGCTTCTTCCAAAAAGGCCAATGTTGTCGCATCTGATGAAGAGACAAATGGTGGTGATTTATTATCTGTGTCTATAATCGAACACTTGCACAACAATTATGGAGATGAATGGATCCTTGACACAGGAGAGTCATATCACATGACTTCTCATCGGAGTTGGTTTCCCAATTACAAAGAATGCGTTGGTGGACAGGTCTTTATGGGCAATGATAATGCCTGTAATATTATGGTTATTGGTACGGTGAGCATCAAGATGTTTTATAACGTCCTGAATTTTCATTATTTTGAATTTTCAAAAATGCTTGAATTTTTTTTTAATGTAATTAACTTATATTATCACTAACTAGCCATTAGTAGTCAATGTTAGTTTATACATGGGTGGTACCAGTAAAGAACTGCACAAGTCTGATTAATCAATCATACGAAGCCAACTAATCCGCCCGATCACTTGAACATCAAGTTTAGCCCTATGATTTACTCACATAGGACCCAAATCTAACCGACCCATCGCTAACTAATCAAGATAATCATAACTAAATTAAAGATCTAACCGAAGCCGAGTCGGATAAGGCCCAGATCTTGACTAATAGACCAAATCAATCCCGTTACTCTTTTAGCCTAAAACTGACGGTTTAGAGTAATCATGACTAAATCTCCACTTTCACTAGATATAAATAGGTCACACTATGAACATAGTTAATCCAAACTCTAATAATTGCTTAAAGAAATCTCAATACCTAATTCATTATAGAAATGCCCCGATTTTTCGAACAAGCTCTAAACCGCTGGTTAGTGGGCCACTAGTTCTAAAACTATAGAATAATGTTCATCTTACTAGGCTCGACGTCCATCGGGGGAGTCGGACCTGGGTAGTGTCCAGAACCGCTTAACTTGAGCCAAAGGACGAGTGCATGAGAAGTGCAAATACCCTAAAGGAAGAAGTTGAAACTTAAATGGATTGGGTCGTCCACTCTTACACAAAGTTGAGGATTTCGGACTGTCGGTTTACTACCAAACTTCACACGTGGAGTAAGGATATTTTGTTGCTCATATCTGTATAGCCGCGGCCTCTATCGACTATCGGTGACCATTGAACAAACTTCTAATCATATCTGTCAATCGGAACATCTAAATGGCAGGCCGATCATATCCATACGTAGATCATCATTACGGTTAACTATCCTACGGTGTATATGAATATGTATGCCCCATAGTGGGCCCTAGAGGTTAGAAAAACTCTCTCATAGGGCCATTATAGTAAAAACCTAGCCCTTGGGGCCATTTACATCAAATCTGGCACTATATAAGGGCTTCTTTTGGGCACCCCCTCCTGCCATACGAATTTCAACAAAAAAAAAAGAGAAAGGGAGAAGAGAATAGGAGAAAAGAGGAGAAAAAGAGAGGGAGAGCTTAGAAGCATGAATGTTTGTGCACCTTCACCCTCTCATCTCCTCCATAACAACATTGTCATTCATTGATGTTGATTCGGTGACGATTGAAGGTAAGTATCGAGTTATGTTTGTAAGTTTAAGTCTTGTGTTTAATTCATTCCAATTCTTACAAGCTTGTATGTTTATTTAGGCATTTCAATGATGGTTTCCTAACACCCTAACCCTATGGGTGCCGTGAATCGAGCGGTTCATCACAAGGTGCGGACCATTATCCTTAGGTGGCCAAGTACTCATTCTAGGATAAATTTAATGATTGTAGATGCTAGATTGATGTGCATGTGTAATTTAAAGAAAACCTAGTTAGGAACCTATATGATACATCTACCCAATATGCATGCGATGGTAAATTGCTGTTTGATTAGTCTTCAAGTTGTTTAGGCATGGAATTTGTGTTGCATGTATTGATGTTTGATTAATCTTCAAACTATTGGGCATAGAATTTGTGCTGCATGTTCATTCTTGCATCTGATATTTGCATATTCTTCTCTGTTGAATGCATGATAGTATTTCCCTGCACTATGGATGATGTGTAATCTTTTACCTCTTAGGGAATCCGGCACCACTCGCACACATGTTTAATTTATGCCATTAAAAGTAGTTGCATTCATCTTAATATCCTGAAATTTTATGCTTGATGCATTGCACGTTTAATTCCATCTGAACTTAAAGATAAACTCTTAGCTGCTTAGAAGTGTTATTGAACATAATCCATTTTCTGGGTCGGTCAGGGAACCGAGATTGGCGAAGGTGGTTTTCGTTGGTAGGACCATCCTGTGACTAGACTAATAGATTTGGGAGGATATGAATGGGCGACAGTAGTCAGACTACGTAGGTTGCTTGCATCCGACGTCGTCCATTACATGCTCGCCTGAACTTAGACGGTCTAGTCCATTTACTGACCAACCATGTTTGTTAATCATGCCTATTCACGCTTATATGGAACCTGAAACACCCCTCGCCCACTGAAGCCCACTGACAACTACTAGAAATTGATCCACTGTCTCGAGAGCCGGGCATGGTGGAATGGGACACTGTGTCCAAGCTATCGGCCTATGCTGGGGCGACGAGCCTCCCCGTAGTGACCGCGAGTGATCCCGCTTCCCAGCACTCCCCACGTGCTTGCAATCGGGGGTGGGGACTCCGATGGGATCAAGGATGGTGGGTCTTGGCCTCGCACGTTGAGGGGTCCTGGCCTCACAAATAGATAAGGCATTGATATCGTCAGGGTGTACCGGTTTCCCCGACCTGCTGGATGAATGGAACTAACTAAATACTCAGCTAACATTATCCATGCATCGTATTAGCTAGGATTTGGCGACTCAGCAATTGAGATCGTAATGAGGGAGTGTTGGTTATCATGAGGCGAATGCTTTTATGCATTATACCATAATACGCATTTAACAAGATTATTAGAGAAATTCATCATGGAATTGTTATTGATGTAACTTATGGCTAATGGCACCTTATGGCTAAGGTGAGGCGGGCTCACGAGTTGAAGCGAGTAAGCATGGTTAGCTACTCACTCCCACTATAGGACGAGTTTTAAAACACCAGTCATGTATGGGTGGGACCCTTTACTTGTGGTTTAGATATTTTTGTAGGTGAGGCGGAGCTCGACGAGTTGAGCAGAGTAAGCATGGATGAGGAAGAAGAGCTTCCCTGCTTCTAGACTTTCGGCGGATCCTTCTAGTCTGAGTTCGGGCTACCGCGAGGTATGGGCCAAGGCTCTAGTCACTGGAGTCATGTATGGGTGGGACTAGTTCCCTATTTCCATGATTTTGAATTTGTGGTTTAGATATTTTTATATTTAGTGGCACTTAATACTGCTTTATGACTCATTTATGCTTCATGTCTTGCTAAACTCTCCATTGTTTATAAGATCATCCAAATGTAACTAAAATTTGAAGCCCATTAGGGCACCCGTGGCACTTGAGAATTCGGGAGCTAAGTTCCTACACGACCCCTGAAAACCCGGGGTGTTACATGTTTGATGGGATGAAGTGTACTTTGACTGATGTCAGGCACGTTCCTGATATGAAGAAAAGTCTGATTTTTCTCGGTGCACTTGAGACTATAGGGTGTAAGTTCACTGACGTCAATGGTGTCCTTAAAGTAACAAAAGGGGCACTCGTGGTTATAAGAATGCAAATTCACAAAAACCTTTACCAGTTGATCGGAAGCACTTCAGATGGGGTGGAGCAACATCCGGATCTGTCACAACAAATGTTGTAGATTTCTTGTGTTTTTGTATAAGCATCATCACATCCACGACACATTGTATGTGGCATGCCCGCTACATCGAGAAATTGGGCCACATGCATCATCATCAGCGAGAGAGGCATGAAGGTACTGTCTGACCAATGTTTAATTTCAAATTTTAAGAATTCTGATTTAGATATATGCGAGCATTGTATATATCGTAAACAATCTAGACTATCTTTTAAATCTGAAAAACATGTAAGGGAGTGCTTGATAATATGCACTCTGACGTTTGGGGGTCATCGCCAGAGGTTTCCATTGGGGGGTCATCATGGTTTGTTTCATTCATTGACGACTACTCCAGGAAAGTTTGAGTTTATTTCATGAAATGTAAATCTAAAGCTTTCACCATATTCAAACAATGGAAGACAATGGTGAAAAATCAGTCATGGCAAAAAATAAGGTTTTAAGGACTGACGATGGTGGAGAATTCACTTCCTCTAAGTTTAATGAATATTACAAGGATGAAGAAATCATTAGGCATAACACAGTGCACCACACGCTCGAACAAAATGGTGTAACTGAGCGAATGAATCGGACTCTCTTAAAGAGGGCCCAATGGATGTTAAGTAGTGCTGCGTTGGGCAATGGCTTATGAACTGAGGTTGTTAACATAACTTGCTATTTGGTGAACCGGTCTCCTTCTACGATAATTGAATGTAAAATCTCAGAGGAAGTATGGAGTGATCATAAGCTGGACTACTCAGATTTGCGCATATTTGGTTGTAAGACTTACTCTCATGTACTGTTAGTTAAGAGAGATAAGCTAGACCATAGAGCCAAAAAATATATTTTTGTGTGCTATGGTATTGGTGTGAAAGGTTACAGGTTATTCGACATGGTCACATGCAAGGTTATCACTAGGCGTGACGTCAGATTCAATGAAAGTTCTCTATTCCGCAAGAATGATCAAGAGGAGCAAGAGGAACCAGAAAGGTTGATCGTAAATGTTCAAATAGATACAGATGATACTCAAGCAGAGACAAATGTGTAGACAGAGGTACAAGATCAGGTAGAGCGGCCACTTGTGAGAAGAAACTCACCGCATGATCGCAAGTTACCGGCAAGATATAGAGATGACTCTAATATCGCATATGCCCTTATTACAGATGAGGGGGACCCGTCAACTATTCAGGAGGCTCTTGATGAGCTTGATGCAGAAAAGTGGAAGGCGGATATAGATGATGAGATGGACTCGTTACACAAAAACCACACATGAGAGCTGGTGGAGCTTCTAGTGGGTCGAAAAGCGATCGGATGCAAGTGATTATTTAAAAGGAAATAGGATAGATGCAAAGTAAGGTTGGTAGCGAAGGGTTATACTTAGAGAGAAGGAATCGACTTCATAAAGATATTTGCGTTGGTGGTTAAGTAAGTATCTATCAGATTCGTGTTGGCATTGGTTGCCCAATACGATCTCGAGCTAAAACAAATGGATGTCAAGACCGCATTCTTGCAAGGGGAGTTGGAAGAGCACATCTACATGAAGCAACCAGAGGGCTACAAAGTTAAAGGGGGCAGAAATTTTTTTTTACAAATTAATAAAGTCGGTGTACGACATGAAACAGTTGCCTAAGCAGTGGAATAAAAAATTTGATTCTTTTATGGTGAGTCAGAAATTTACTCGGAGTGAATACAATCACTGTGTCTATTACAAGATACTAAGTGATGACAAATTCATCATCCTAACATTGTATGTTGATGATATGTTAATCGCCAGTCATTATATGTCTGAAATCAGCGTACTGAAAACTCAGTTATCAGGGACATTCGAGATAAAAGATCTGAGGGTTGCAAAGAGGGTTCTCGACATAGATATTCATAGAGATGGGAAGAGGAGCGGGCTTTGGTTATCACAAAAAAAATACTTTGAAAAGGTGTTGATCAAATATGGGATGGACCAGGCAAAGCTAGTGAGCATTCCCCACGTGACTCACTTCAAGCTTTCCTCAAAATAATGTCGTTAATTAAATGAGGAAAAGTAGGTTATGTCTCATGTGCCTTATTTGAATATGGTTGGCAGTTTAATGTATGTCATAGTCTGTATGAGACTAGATATTTCACAAGTAGATAGTGTTGTGAATAGATACATGTCAAACCCCGACAAGCAACATTGGGAAGCAGTGAAATGGCTACTTCGATACATTCTATGTACAAAAGACTACGTCTTAACTTTTGAGAGGACATGGCCAAAGTTGATAGGGTATGTGGATTCAGACTACGTAGGAAGTATGAATTCCAGAAAGTCGACTTCGGGTTACACGTTTGTACTAGCAGGTGGAGCAATTAGTTGGATGTTGAAGCTTGAGCCCGTGGTGGCTCTTTCCACAACCGAAGCAGAGTATATGACAGTGACAGAAACATTTAAGGAATGTGTTTAGTTAAGAAACATGATACAGTTGAGGCTTCAGCAGGAGGCCGTGCCAGTTAATTGTGATAGCGAGAGCGCTATTAATTTAGCTAAAAATTCTGTTTATCACTCACGTACTAAACACATTGATGTTCGTCACCATTTTATCCGACAGGTGATTGAGGAATGAGGGGTAACACTAGAGAAGATTCACACCAGCGTGAATTCGACGGACATGCACCAAGATCATTCCTACAGAGAAGTTCAAGTTCTGTACAACTTCTTTGGGCTTGGCGATGACATAAAAGAAGGATAGAGTATGCACGAGAAACATTGATTAAAGCTATGATGCGACGCAGAGATAAGAGAAGAGGGCAAGAAGCTACACGTTTGAAGATTGAAGACACGTTGAAGATTATTGCTAAAAGATGTCTTAAATCTGGAAAAGTTTGAAATTTTTGTGATCCTTGACCAGTCGAAGATCAGGCTCGACTAGTCGAAGGTTACGTAGACTATGCGCGGACTACATAAATTTGAGGCGGTTTTCGGACAATTCCAAGTTGGTGCGAAAGTGGGGTTACCTAAATTATAAATAGGAGTTCTTAGGGTTATTCTAAAACATTCTAAGCCTTTCTAAAGTATTCCAAAGGGCTTGCTAGAAAGAGTTCTAGGGTTTCAAAGGGTGTAGAAAGGGTGAGATTCAAGCTTGTTTGAATCGAGTAAGTCTTTTCTCTTTGTAATTTATGCTTTCATAGTAGATTTCTGTCGCTTTGTGCCATGGTTTTTTTTCGAAAGAGTTTTCCACGTTAAATCTTTATGTTTTCTTGTGTTTGCTTAGTGCTCTAGGATTGTTATCCTAGACCCATCTCGGTGTGATTCTACGGCCCAAATCCCAACAAAAAATGTGGTATTTTAAGAAATGTACCTTGGGGACGTTTTCGAGCAAGGCTTTTGTGTTACACAGAAGGTTCTTTGGAAGCAGAACACATGACAAAAATCTTTGGGTATGTCATATGTTTCAAGGCTCGGGGCCATTCATCAGGTGAAACAAGCCATCAACATCTAACATGCAAAAAAAGGGACAGGAAACTGATCCAGTTGGCAACAAATGTATTTTAAATATGGACCGTCAAAATTTTTTATGGTTCATTTTCTTTATAAATTTTCATCCTTCCTGATTATAAAATTAACATTATATTGGTCCTAGACTTTTTTACGGTGTACCCGGCCACTTGATGAATGGCCTGGATCTCTAACATGTGTACCGTATGAACAATCATTGATATATTTTCATGCACCTATAAAATGTGTTCATGCATACAATTTATCTGCGGTGTGTGTGTGTGTTTTTTTTTTTTTAAAAAAATAAATTTAAGCATACTATTTAGATGGAAAGGATTCCTGCTCCAGTTCCATCCACTAATCCCCTATAGTAATTTTGTACATTGCACGTATGGAAGCCGAGCACTGTGGGAGTTGATCTTATAATCCACTCCGTCCATTAAATTTTTCTTGACATACACACCATGAAAACGAAATTCTGCTGAATCCAAAATTTAAGTAAGCGACACTCAGGGAAACAATTTAAAATTGACCTCATTTTCTCAAAGCGCAAGCTGTGTGGGGCACTCCATGTTGAGATTGTAAAATCTACTCAATCCATAAGGTTTTCCTTCAAATATTTGTTGCCCAGCACGCCAACAATGCGGTGAGCCTAGATCCAATCTCAGGCCTCACCCACAAACGATAAACATGAAGAAATATAAACTAGAAAGGAATAAAAGCATTCAAACAAACCACAAGATAAGATATACGTGGAAAAATCCCAAACTAGGGTAAAAAACCATGGATGCAAAATTCCACTATGAAGAGAAACGAAGATTACAAGGCAATATATTAACCTCTCCCTTGGAAGTACAGAGAAAATCCCTTGCCCACACCTTAGAATAATTTCCTAATATTTACCTTAACCCTAGAATAGCCCTAGGGACCCCAATTTATAGTTTTGGCAACTTCCCTTTCACATTCCAGTTGCGAAAGGACTTGCGACATGAAATCCGCGAAACTCCTTTCGCATCCCAGTTGCAAAAGGACTTGCGACACGAAATCCGCGCATGTGGCTCCACTTCTCAACAATCTCCCACTTGGAGACACATTGCTATAAACCTTTATCTTCTTCATTCGGAGTGCACCACCTCCCCTTCTTTAAGCACGAAGACATGTATGTGTGTGAGTATGCATCTTCTCATCATGGTCTCGTGGTCTTACGGTCGCATGTCATGACCCGCGATTCTCACTTGTGTGAATCCTCCAGAGCACATAGATCTATCTTCCGATCGACCCAACGATAAGTGATATCGATGGCATCGTATGTCTTGCGGTCCTTGAATGAAAGTCTTGAATTCTTAGCCAAGTGTATTGCACTCTCATGTGGCCCACTTTTGTACAAAAGCATGTGGATCACACCTTCTTGCCCAACTCTTCTCATAAAACCTTGCATCACCACCATCTCCTTGCATGGAATAAACACTACCCACCCTAAACTATATTTTACCTAACCTGTCGTCTTGATAGATACTTTTTTTGTTGAGACCATAGGTAGCACTACCTGGAGTAAAAATATAACATGTAGTGCTCTCTTTCCCTGTCGATTTCTCTGTCTCCAGTATCTAGTTAAATCTTGCTCCGATGAATCTCTCCGATCCTTTCTCAAAGCCCCAATCCACCCGATAATCGTTGCGATTGATCGTAAGTCACATCCTTTAGATTCAAGTCGGTTTAATCGAGATGGATCCCTTATCATTGCGACCTAGGCAGCTCGCCGCGGTTCAATTTGCGACTCACGCATCGATCCGATATCCTGGCGGGAAGATGTAGGACGTTTTTTTTTCGAAGAAATACCGCTTTTTACGATCCTGAGAGAATCTCTACAACATGTCAAATCAATCCAATCAATCAAATCAATCCCATCAATCAATCAATCACATTAATCAATCCATCACTTCATGTCAAGTACAAAGCACCCATGCTTTCTTTTTTAAGTAAAGCCACCACCAAAAGTCAACCAATCCATCCCTTCACCCATCACTCACATCCATCACTCACCTCACATCACTCTCTCTCCTTATCTCTCTCATTCTCTCTACACTATTTTCCAAGCAACACCTATGAATAAAAGAGAGCTCCCACGTCCAAACCTTCCATGGAAAAAATGACCTTGTGTGGCCCACCTTTCCCTTCCCAAAACCTCTCATCCTAGCCCTTGATTTCCCATCTCCATTTTTCAAAGAGGAGCACAAGAAGGTTTGCGTTCCACCTTGTAGGACCGAAGAAGATCGACGGTGGGTGTTTCTATAGGTGTAGATTTCTTGTTTTGATGATGGGCCAAGTGAGGCCTGCAAGGGGTATCGATCAATGGTATGGATCTCATTTTGGAGTCCTAAATGTGGCCAATGGTCCACTTTGATTTCAAGATCAATCCATGATGGGGCCATTCTCCATGGACCCCATCATGATGTTTACTTTCCTTGCATAACATGGCCATTTAGACCATCCATTTCGGTGGAGAAAGGATCTCCACCGTTGATTTTGATCGGTGGGCCCATATGAAATGGAACCCACTTAATGTATGTTGTAGATCATGTAACGGAGGGCCCATAGTAGCGGGGCCCCTCTACCACACGTTTATCTTTCTCTCCCTCCCTCTTTCTTTCTTTTTGTGTGTGCATGAGATGATATGGCCTTGTGGCCCACCCGGATGGACCCCACCATGAATCATGTATTTTATCAAAAGCCATTATTAAGGTGGGGCCCACTTTACATAAATATTGTAACCACACCACATCCCCATGTGGTGGCCCACTCATGGAAGGGCCCACCTCAAAAACGTTGCATGCCCAAAAAAAAAAAAGGAGTCATGGGGACTCTGGACGTGAAAAGCAAAAGAAAACAAATATTAGCCTTTGTGAAGGATTTCTGGAAGTGGGCCATTTATAGGATCCACCTTGATGATTGGATTTAATCCAAGTTGTCCATCCACCCTTTCCTACCTCATTTTAGGCGTTGAGCCAAGATATGAGGTTAATCGACCCGAGGGCCGGACGGACCACACCTTTGGAAATAGAAACTTTCACAGGTTGAAAACTTCTGGACAGGCTGTCTTTCTATACATTGAAAAATACCCAATATTGGGCTTGATGGGTATGTCCTACCTAAATTGAAGATGGTTAAGGCTGGATTTAAGCGATGCTGGGACCCTGTTTGGCATCCAAAAAACCAAAAAAAACACGATTTTTTCAAAAAAGTCCAAAAGAAAAAAACCAAAATTCAAAAATATTTCCTCTGATGGTGGGCCACCTTTTGGGTTTTTCTCTCATTGTAGGCATAATGGCGGGGCCTTGGGCTCCACGGCCCTCGGCCGTGGGCCCCACCATGATGTATTTATTATATCCACACATGTCCATTTGGTGGGCCACAATTTTGAAGTGGGCCCCTCCAAAGATAGAGGCCGATCTATACAAGCTTAAATGGTGGCCCACATCAATACTTTTGAGGTGTGTGAATGAACGTTTACCATTGAAATGAATGTTTGGGTGAACTCTTTCGGCCCAATTGGCTGAAATTTGTTTCCCCTTCTTCCAGACCTCCCGACCTTATGTGTTGGATGGAAGGTAAACATATATGGTGGGCCCCACATGGCCCCCAAATGATGCACGTATACTTTACCTCCGGGTTCCGGCGGACCCAAGGCCTCTGACTAAGTGCGTGCGTGTGTGAGTGCGTGAGGTGTGTGTGCGGGTGTGTGCGTATGTGTGTATGTGCGCACGTGTGTGTGCATGCGTGTATGAGTGTGCATGAGTGTGCGAGTGTGTGCTGTGTGCGTGCGTGTGTGTGGTGTGTGTATGTGTATATATATTTTATGTATATATATTATATTGTATGTGTTATATGTTATATTAATATACATTATATTGTATGCATTATATATTATAATATATATATATATATATATCTGTTGGTGGGCCTTAGGGATTTTAATGGTGGAAATCATCATCACCACTTGTATTTTGGTGTGGCCCACCTTGGTATACATGTAAGGCCCACGTGATTAGGCCCATCTAGGATGAATTTGTGGCCCGTTGTTGAGGCCCACCTTGATGTATATATAGCCCGTGTGTTTAGGTCCATTCAATGTAATTGTGGCCCATGTTACAAGGCCCATTGTGATGTATTCAAAGGCCCATGGGATATGGCCCATTGCAATGTACATAAGGCCCCTTTGATGTGGCCCACTCGATTTACAAAAGGCCCATATGATGCGGCCCATTCGATGAATATAAGGCCCATGGGTCGAGGCCCAACAGAATGTCCTTAGGGTCCATTGCAATGAGTGATTCCTCCATAGTGTGTGTAATAATGTTTGATGACAGGTTATGCCTTGGGAGAAATGTTGGTTTGACGTCCACGTTGTAAGAATAATGTCGGTTTAATGTCCGCATTATAAATCTCCCTAGGGCCTATTAGATAGGCCCATACTGGTTATGTGTAAGCCGTCTAGGCCCATCTTCGGTGTAAGGATAGTTAATTACTTTATAACATGTTTAGTGTAACCATGACTCATACCCATACGCATCATATGTATGCTTGATATGAGGAATGTTTGACCATAGCATAAGCCTTTGGTGAGACATTACTGGGACTCCTTATAAGATGGAGTGCCACACATGATCGCGTGGTACGCGTGAGATTCTTGTTGCATGATTGTACGGTGTGATTCATGCATCTCGCATATGTGTGACTTGATCACTGCACGCCCTAGCGACATCAGGGCCGTGGCTCCACAGGCACATCGTGGATGGCCGTATCGGATCTGGAAATACTTTGTTCTAGCACTTGTGGGCACTTAGGATGTCCTTGGGTGAAAATCCCAGAACCTTTTTGGTACGGGAGTTGCTCCAACGTCTGTCACGGCATGACACCGAGTGGATACACGAGCGCCCTGGGTAAGTGCTAGAATATCCGCATCTCCCACCGTGTCGTGGTCGGTTGGAAGGGGTGTGGCCTTATCCGCACCGAGTGAGGGGGCTATAAGCTAGGGTGAGTTTGACGATGCTCGCAAATGTGTCCGCTATCGACGAGCCGGGTAGGTATTGAGCATTTGAGGACTCGGTCGGGCGGATAGTGTGGTCTCTTCCCTTTTATCTCATGTATGTCCCTAGGGAGGATGCGATCGATTGTGAGGTGTATTAGAGTGTGATATCCGAGAGAGGCCTTCGTTATTCTCGATATGTGTACTTGATGAGTCCGGCACGCTTGCTTTGCATCTCGCATATGTCATTTGGCTTATAGGCCTCGCATCGCATGGCCTTAGTATGGCCCGATAGCATTCATGTCTTGCATCACATAGCTTTATTATAGGCGATAGCATTCATGGACTTACAAAGATATTTTATTACTCGATATTGTACACTTGGCACTTGCCTTACACACACTTTCACCACCCTCTAAGCTTTTGCACGAAGCTTATCACGATAGATGCGTGCAGGTGGCGTTAGGTTGACCGTTGAGCTCGGAGCGATTCTCACTTGTATGAATCTTCTCCGGAGCTTTCGGAGTTTTCTTTGATATCATTATATTGTATTTCCTTCCGCATTGTACTTAAAAGTTTTTGATATAGTGGATATGTGGTGTTGTTGTTTTGTGACTTGGTTATGCTTGTGGTTATGATACATTACAAAAAAAAATTCACACTGAAAATCCTCCTTGTAGGATCCCAGGATCGGAATAATCGCGTATGGGCGTCGGGAGCCGAGAATGGGGTATCTTTTATGGATCGAGCCGGCGCCGGATTCGGCTATCGGGAATTTTGTAAGCCCGGTTTCTGAGTTTGGGGCGTGACAATCTCCTACCAAATCTGAATCCATGTAGCCTTGTAACTTAATTTCCGATCTACCATAACACAGCCCTACGTCCTTAGTACCTACCAAGTACCTAAGGATCCACTTCACAGCTTCCCAATGTTCCTTCCCAGGGTTGTTCATGAACCTGCTAACAACTCCCACTGCTTGAGCAATGTCTGGCCTCGTGCTCACCATAGCATACATAAGACTCCCAATAGCTGACGCGTATGGAACTTTAGCCATGTAGTCCTGTTCCTCCTGCGTCTTTGCACCTTGCTCCTTAGATAGCTTGAAGTAGTTGGCTAATGGAGTGCTAACCGGCTTACCACCTCCCATATTGAATCGATCAAGTACCTTGGATATATACTCTGCCTGTGACAAAACTAATTTCTTGTTTTCCCTGTCACGCTTTATCCTCATGCCTAGGATTTGTTTTGCGGCTCTAAATCCTTCATGGCAAATTCTCAGACAATTGTCTTTTGAGATCGAGATGTCCTTCATGCTTGAACAGAGCCACAAGCATATCATCAACATACGAGAAGAAGGATGATGTAAGACGTATCAAACTTCTTCAAGTAACAATAGTGGTCTGCATGACATCTCCTAAAACCGTTTCCCGACTTGAAAGCGTCGAACTTCTTGTACCACTGCCTCGGGGCCTACTTCAGGCCATATAGACTCTTCTTCAGTCTGCACACCTTGTTCTCACTACCTGGTGCCACATATCCTATCGGCTGATGCATATATATCTCTTCTTTAAGGTCCCCATTGAAGAAAGGCTGTCTTAACATCTAACTGTTCTAGATGTAAGTCCTCTGAAGCCACTATACTCAAGACCATGCGAATCGTAGACATTTTCACTACCGGTGAAAATATTTCAGTGAAATCGATACCCGCCTTTTATTGAAACCCTTTCACAACCAATCTTGCTTTGTACCGTTTCGAACCATCGTGCTCCTCCTTCAGTCTGTAAACCCACTTGTTATGAAGAGCTTTCTTACCCTTGGGTAGAGTGACTAGCTCCCATGTACGATTAAACTCAAGAGAGTCCATCTCATCATCCATGGTCTCCTCCCGCTTAACCCGTATATCTGACTGTAATGCCTCTTCAAAACACTCTGGCTCACCATTATCCGTCAGTAGTAAATAATGTAAGGAGGGTGAGTATCGGACCGTGGGTCTCCTCTCTTGAGTAGACCTCCTCATAACCGGTGTATGCGGCTCTGCCTCATCCTGTGGCACTGTAACACCCATGTCTAGTAACTCTTCCAACTCTACGAATTCCTTTTTCTCGGCCTTATTTTCCTGCACACTGTCCTTATGCATCACTTTTTCATTGAAGACTACGTCCTTGCTTCTGATGATTTTCCTGTTTTCTGCATCTCAGAACCTGTAGCCAAAATCATGCTGCCCGTAGCCTAAAACGTGCACCTCCTGGACTTCGCATCCAGCTTGTTTATGTGCTCTGCATCAATGTGAATATATGAAGTGCAACCGAACACTCCGAGATGTGCAAGGTTCACTTCCTTCCCAGTCCACGCTTCTTCTGGTAGCCTACCATCTAATGGTGCTGATGGACTTCTATTGATGAGATGTGCGGCAATATTCACAGCATCTTCCCAAAAGGTCTTGGGCAACCCTGCATGTAACCTCATGCTCCTGGCGCGCTCAAGGATAGTCCTGTTAATGCGCTCAGCCACACCATTCTGTTGTGGTGTCCCTGGAATCGTTTTCTGATGTTTGATTCCATTTGCTGCACAATACTCCTCAAACCTCTTATCACAATACTCTCCCCCATTGTCAGATCTGAGACACTTTACTGTTTTACCTGTCTCATTTTCTACCATAACTTTCCACTTCTTAAATACATCAAATACATCAGATTTATGTTTTAAGAAGTAGACCCACAGTTTTCTACTAGTATCATCAATAAAGGTAACAAAATAACGTGAGCCACCAAGAGATAATACCTGTGCCGGTCCCCACACATCAGTGTGTACAAGCTCTAACAGATGTGTCTTTGGAGCGCGTCCCGTCTTCTTGAAGCTTACCCTCTTCTACTTGCCATGCACACAGTCCTCGCAGAATTCCAAGTTAATAGACTTCAGCCCTGGTAGCTTCCCTTTTAATAATAGTACTTTCATCCCTTTCTCACTTATATGTCCCAGCCTCTGATGCCATAACTGCCCATTCACTCCAGTTGATGCGACTGCGAGTGAACTATACGATCCTGAAGTCACGTACAAAGTACCTTCCTTTTTGTCTCGAGATATTACTAAGGCACCTTTTGTGATCTTCCAGGAGTCACTGGTGAATGTCGTCACATAACCAGTATTGGCCAACTGTCCCACTGAGATCAAATTACGTTTTAAACTCGGTACATGTCTGACATCCTTCAATTTCAAGACCGTTCCGTCTTTCTGATTTACATAAACATTCCCCTTTCCAACAATATTGCACGGCTCATCATCACCTAGGTAGACTCTCCCAAAGTCACCTGACACATAATCACGCAGAACTTCCTTACACGAAGTGGCATGAAACGAAGCACCCGAGTCTATAACCCAAGACTCATTCCTCGCATCAAGAGACAAGATCAATGCCTCTGTGTCGCTCTCCTCAAACAGATTCACTGAATCTTTCTCCCCTTGAGAGCTTTCTTCTTGTTTTTTGAGTGCCCTGCAATCACGTTTCATGTGCCCCTTCTTGCCGCAATGCCAACACCCGTCTTTGTCTTTCGATCCCTTGGACTTATTCGTCGACTTAGAACGTCAGTGTTTATTGCCTCCTTTATTCAGCGATCTTCCTCTTCTTTTAATGTTTAGAGCATTCCTTGAGTCCCCTGAAACTCCTGATGCCTTCCTTCTAGACTCTTCGCTGAGAATTAGACTGACCACATCATCAAATTTCAACTTTGTCGACCCTGAAGAATTGCTCACAGCAATCACCAAACCATCCCAACTGTCTGGCAAACTGGATAAGATCAATAATGCCCTGACCTCATCCTCAAAAACAATGCTACGGATTCCAACTGGCTCGTGACTGTATTGAACTCGTTTAGATGTTCAGCCACGCTTCCACCATCTGACATCTTCATGTTGAATAGCTGTTTCATAAGATGAACCTTGTTGGATGCTGAGGGCTTTTCATACATGGTAACTAGGGCTTCCATTAATTCTTTTATCATTTTTACTTTGGATATATTGAAGGCGACGCTCTTAGACAAAAAGAGTCGGATCGTTCCTAAAGCCTTCCTATCCAGTAAAAACCAATCATCATCTGTCATCTTTTCTGGTCTCTTCTCTTTTCCTCCTAGAGAATATAGAGGTCCTTCTGATACAGATAATCCTCCATCTGCATCTTCCCGAAGGCAAAGTTTGAACCATCAAACTTCTCAATTCTAGTTTTTCCATCTTCCGCCATCGCTCCCAATAGAACTAAACTAATAGCTCTGATACCAGTTGTTGCGCAGCACGCTTACAACGCAGTGAGCCTAGATCCAATCTCAGGCCTCACCCACAAACGATAAACAAGAAGAAATATAAACTAGAAAGGAATAAAAGCATTCAAACAAACCACAAGACAAGATATACGTGGAAAAACCCCAAACTAGGGTAAAAAACCACGGATGCAAAATTTCACTATGAAGAGAAACGAAGATTACAAGGCAATATACTAACCTCTCCCTTGGAAGTACAGAGAAAATCCCTTGCCCACACCTTAGAATAATTTCCTAATATTCACCTTAACCCTAGAATAGCCCTAGGGACCCCAATTTATAGTTTTGGCAACTTCCATTTCACATCCCAGTTGCGAAAGGACTTGCGACACGAAATCCGCGAAACTCCTTTCGCATCCCAGTTGCGAACGGACTTGCGACACGAAATCCGCGCATGTGGCTCCACTTCTCAACAATATTAACCGTACAAACCAAAATTCAGTCCAATCTAAACTTCAAGTGATCCCCCAGTCTTGAGGTTTTCAAATGCACTCCTTCCGTTAGATTTGCCTCCATATATTCACTGCCCAATCCAAAATCCAAGCCACACTAAAGGAAAACAACATAAATTTCAGTTATCTTCTCAAATCGCTTTGTTCTTACTATGTATGTTTAATAAATATGTTTATTGAAAATTACCTTTATATAAGCAATTCTCAACAAACAAACCAAAGATTTTGTCTAAAACATTCAGGCATGGTCACTCTACTGCCCATTTGGATACCACCAAATAAGTTATTTTTTCTACTTACAATAGTATATAAGTAACTTATTTCAAATAAGTAAGTTTGGTTTATAATTAGTTATAAGTAACTTTTTTTTTTACTTAAAAGTACATAATCACTTCAGTTATTTTTTTAAAAATCTTTTTTACTTTTTCATAAATTGTCTAAGAGAGATATAGGAAAGACGAAGGAGAGGAGAAGCTGATGAAGGAGAGGAAAAGCTGATAACTATGTTGTTTACTTATTTTCTTAATAAATAGAAACTAAGATAAGCTACTTGAGTGACACTTATGTAGAAACTAAAATATGCCACTTGTAGTATAAGTAACTTATCTTAAACAACTTACAATCCAAGCAGTCCCTACAAGTGGACCACAATATACAATAAAAAATATTTGGTGCCCTCTTTTCGTTTTGTACATCCTGTCCCGCATGAGGCCCGAAATAGCTAGCCTGATTTTTCTGTGAGAAGATATAAATAATACAGCCAACCTTTGGGATAGCTGACCCTCTTAATTACTCATTGTTTTGTGGCCCATCTAAATCATGAATTGGCTTTATTTTTGGGGTCATGGAGGGTGTGCATGATAGTCGGAGTGGATGTCATTAACACATCAGGGTGGGTCCCATAGAGGTTGTTACATTACCACAACCACATTTATCAAATACACATGTATATTGGGATAACTTGCACACTCTTCACATACCATAAGTAAAAATGCTACAGCTTGGATACATTTTAGATATACAATTGTCATAAAAAATATTTAAAGTATAAAATATTTATGTAGCTAGACATATTATAGACAGCTATATAGATGGAAACATGTATTTCTGTTAATATCTACAATTCTTTATAGATCTCCACCATTTTTTATTATATATTTTTCTCATTCTCATCCATAAAAATTAGAACAATATTTTACAAATAGTCTTTTGCAAGTAACAGACAATAGGTAGTGGAATCACTTAGTGGCATGTCTTATTAAGGAGGTATGCAACTTGATGCTCCAAGAAAACAAACAAAAGAACATCATTTGTCTAAGAAACTAGTGATGAAAAATGGCAGTGTATCTCAGTATGCTTTGTGCATGTGATCATGAAACATGTTATTATAAGTAATTTATATCAAGGTTTTATTATTGCCAGAGCGCAGAGTCATGGTCAACAGCACAGGTCTTGAAGGAGCCAGCATAGCCAGGTTAAGGGCCTTTCTAGATATATCACCAAATAAGTTACTTTTTAACTTCCGTTAAAGGTGCTTGTCGCAGAAGTTTTTTATTTTTTATTTTAGTTTTTTGACTTTTGACTTTTTTACTTCTCTCTCATGGTCCATATCAAAGGAGGCCCCATAGGATGGACTATCTACATTGAAGGTGGGGCTCACACAATGGACATTCCAAATCAAAGGTGGGCCCCACATGATGGATCTCCCATATTAATGCAGCCCACATAATAGATGGTACACATCAAAGGTCAGCCATAATGATAAATAGCCCACATCCAAAATGGGTGGATATGATGGATGACCCACTTCATAGGTGGGGCCCACACAATAGATGGTCCACATCAAAGGTGAACTCCACATGATGGGAAATGGACAATGAAGTTGAGCCCCACATGATGGATGGCCCATATCGAGTTGGCCGTACATGATGGAAGGTCCACATCAAAGGTGGGGCCCATACAATGAATGGTACACATCAAAGGTTGGCCCTACAGGATGGATGCTGGATGTGAAAGGTAACAAATAGCCTTGAGAGATAAATACTTGTGATGTTAAAAACCAAATATATTTTTTACTCGCTGGTTGATATAACTAGAAACCAAGATAAGCTGCATGTGGCATAACTAGCTTATTTAAAGTGACTTACTATTCAAATTCCCCCAAGTGTCACCACATTCCCAATACTTTGCTTTAGACTATAGCAAAACATAGTTGTTTGTTTCTTACTTCTCAACCAGTTAAGATATTCTTTATGAAACAAGCGAATCCCCCAAGAAGACCTAAAAGCTGGTAGCAAGCAATTAATTAGGGCCCGTTTGGATACCACCAAGTAAGTTACTTTTTCTACTTTATAGCAGCAGATGAGTAACTCATTTGAGATAATTAAGTTTTGTTTAATATCAATTATAAGTATACTTTTTTACTTTAAAGTACCTAATCTCTTCAGCTTAATAATTAGAAACCAAAATAAGCTACTTGAGGCATAAGTAGCTTATCTTAAGTAACTTAAGATCCAAATGCCACCTTAGTAACATCAACGGTCCAATCAAAGTTTAAGTTAGCATGAAACTCAAGTGCTAAAGTAGAGAAGAATAGTTCCTAAAATAGATTGCTCTTAATATATCAAAAAATTTAAAGTCCGTCCATAAAGTGAAGAAATGATGTGGAGCGGGTTGCAGACACTTTCATGGCCAAGATGGATCGAAAAAGGCCCGGTCGACAATAGAAGTGATATGAACCGTCAGAAGTTAAAACGGATGTATCTCACAAACCGGAATGAGCTATCGTACGTACCATATATGATTTTGGGGTAGGACGAGCTACTTTAGCCACCCAACCAACTATGCTAGGTTGTGCACGCCGAATTTGTGAAATACCATCAGTTCGAGGGTCGAATTCTTGTTTTAATTTCATTTTTATTATTTACAGTTAGTTTTAGTTTGAGTATAACTCTTCATCCGTTGGGCTTTAGGAGTTGTGCCCCAACATGAAAAGTGCTTAAAATAATTAGGAGAATAGCATGGCTAAGCCAAATAGGGCACTTACTATTTTTGGCCGAAAACCATGAGGTCTAGTGGAAATCACGACCGTCTATAAACAGTAAGTTTACTATTTATAGTAAGTCACGATTTATAAGAGTTTTAGTCATAGTATGATTCCGAAACTTCTCCCTAGGGTTCATAGCCTTATTTAAAGAGTTGTAGACTCGTTTTTCATCATCAATAAAAATTATTTCAAATATTTTAGAATTATTTCTATTTTGTTTTCCTTGTGGATTCGAGGTGTCTCTATGAGGAGTCTAAAGAAGTTTCATGGATTCGGAACAATTATCCTCCTGAGGAAGACAGTGCTTGATCTCACATCCTTCCCTACGTTAGTTTGGTATCAGAGTGAGGCTTTTTCTCAAATCTATGTCTTCTAATGACGGGTTGGATAACAATCCCATGAACAGTACTCCATGGAATCATCTTTTAATGATGACAACTTTCGAAGTGGCGCAGTGAGAGAATCAGTAGGTCATGCAAGGGCTGTAGGTTGTCATCGATCGCATGACGGATCGCATGATGGAGGCTGTAGGGCAGTTCCATGTTCCTAGCGGCGATCCGCCACCAACAATTGATGGAGCTCTTAATCGGCCTGATCGTAAGATGGTACCTGTGGTGAACCAACCGGCCATTCTTGAGGAAGTGGAATCTAGTGATGAGGAGGTTGATAACATGATCCTCCAACATCCCAGACAAGGCGGTGATCAAGTAGATTGGTCACATCGGGAGTTCAGGATGAAGGTCGATATCCCTAGTTTCAATGGCCAACTTCACATTGAGGATTTTCTCGATTGACTTTCTGAAGTTGAGCGATTCTTCGACTATATGGAAATTCCTAAAACGAAGAAGGTCAAACTTGTGGCCTATAAGTTGAAAAGCGGAGCTTCAGCTTAGTGGGAGCAACTATAACTCACACGGACGAGACAGACAAAAGCACCAATTCGCATATGGCTACGGATGAAGCAGCTAATACGCGCACAATTTCTCCATTGTGACTACGATCAGGTACTATTCCAATAATACCAAAATTGTCAACAGGATAGTCGGTCAGTGAGAGATTACACAGAAGAATTCTACCGCTTGGCAACTCGTAACGATTTGGTTGAGACTGAATCGGAGCAAGTTGTCCAATTCAACGGTGGATTGCGTATGGTGATCCAGGATCGAGTCCAGATGCAGTCTGTTTGGATGATGATTGATGCAATTAAGTTGTCTGCCTGCGCGGAAGCACAGCTTGAACGTCCCAACACATAGACCTATCATAACGTTAGGGTCGCCGCGGTGAGTCTGCCCCAGGGAGCTCCACAGCCCAGAGGGAAGGAGCCTGTAAGAGCATGCACTCAATCTCCTACACCAATGAACCGATATCAGGGAAGCGGGCAAGCTAAGCCCTAAAGGGACATATTGACTGTTGTTGGTCTAAGCAGGATCCCGAACCCTTATGCTTAACTAAGACCTGAAAATTGCTTTCGTTGTGACCAAATACTTGTCCCCAACAAAAAGTGGCGAACCTTGTCAATGATGGTAGTGCTAAAAACACTGATGAAGATCCAAACGTTGAGGAACCGGAGCACGACACAGAAGACGAGACGGATGAAACAGGCTGAGTTTAGAAGGATCATGGTGAGTCGCTCATCGTGAGGAAACTATTGTATGAACCAAGGAAAGTGTTGAGGGTCAAATATGCATATTATCCCCCATTTATACCTTGGTTTTATGAACATGATACTTCTTAATGTCCTATTTTACTCATGTTTGTGTTGCAAGGTGAATTTAAGAGCTTGGATTAGAAGAGGTGCTAAGAGTATGGATTTGATGCTCAAAGATCATCAAGGCAAAGAATAGATCTTAAGAGATAAAGATTGAAGATTTCAAGGTCCTATGATTCAAGAAAACCAAGTGGAAAAGGAAAAAAGTCGAAAGAACAAGTGCAGAATTCATATTAACTATGTCATCGAACACCGTTCGATGAAATCGAAGCTACCATTCGATGACATCGAAGACAGGTCGATGACATCGAATTTATAAATGAAAATCGAGTTGGTCGCTGGACAAATTGAAAACATTTTTCGATGACTCGAGGACTTGTTCAATGACTCGAAGCATTACTTGATGGCATCGAAGCCAGTTTGATGACATGGAATTTTATGTGGATTTTCGGTAAAATTTGCTGGACATATTGGGCACAATGTTCAATTACTCGAAACCCTCCTCGATGATATTGAAGACCTGTAAGATGACATCGAAGGTGTAATGTCTCGAAAAAATCCGTACAAAGACTTGAGTACCACCTCAGACAAAAATCACTCAAGAACAAATCCTTTAGAAATTAGACGAAATTAACTAAGTGCTAAACTAGATTAGTTGTAAAATTAGCTTGAACCACTTTAAATACGAACTGCAAGACCCCAAACGAGTAGAACCGTTAACGCTACATTACTTAAAAACTTAGTATCCATCTCAAAACCCAGTTGCTCTCGGGAGCATCGTGAAACTTCGTATCGGACCTGGACCGTGTGTCGAAAGTCCGATTACCGTGTATCTATACGGTTATAACCGCCTTATTGGGTTTGATGACCATCTCGGAAATCAAGTCCTAATGATACCCAGAAATGCACAACTTGAGCATGGAGCAAAGTGTGTGAGAAACGCAAATACCTTTAGAAATTGAACTCAGATTTAAGTGATTTGGGCCATTCTCTTGCGGGCCAAATCTAAGCTTTCAGACCGTCAAAATCTGACCTAATTACACCCTCGGATTAAGGAAATTTTCCAGCACAGGTCCATGTACTCGTGGCCCTGATCGAGCGATGATGACTGTTAAACTGAAACTGGTCCTCCGCGGTTGATCTGTAAATTCAATCAGACCGAAACCTTAACTCAACCTAGATCCAATGTTAGGGAGCTTAAGTCCGACCACACGCAGAAAAGGGGCCACCAGAAGTGCTCCGTTGGACTGAAACAGCCACTATTTGGCTATAACCTAAGTATACCATGGCCCTAGGGCCATTCTCATTACTTCTGTGCCTATATAAGGGCCTTAAACCCTCTCACTCTCTTCACATACAAATTTGCAAACCCTAGAGAGAGAAGAGAGAAGAAAGAGAAGGAAAGAGAGAGAAAGTGAGGGAGAGAGTTGGAGTTTGTTGTAGGGATTCATCCCTGCCGCTCCACGGGCTGAATTAACCTTTCTGAATCACCATCTCGACGATTTCGACTCCGTTCTTGGGTAAGAAATCCTAAACCTAACCTCCCCTAGAGATTCAAATAGGATAAGGGATGAAATAGCTAATCTATTTCATGTATAGGTTGTCGTTGTGCTGTAGACTGAGACTTAGTGCTCAAACTGAGTTCGTTACTCGTTTAGCGGTGAAAGGTGCGGACTATAAACGTTTAGGTTATGGTTTTCAAAGCTGTCAATATTGGTTAATGATTTATAACTGACTTGGTTATCGTTTCACATGCTAGATACGTTGTTTCCTTCTCTTTACAAATATATATGAACTATGTTGAATATATTATATTTCATGTGTTTGTTGAAATGTTTGAATGGGTATGGAATTTGGATTCGTGCTTGCCATGATTATCCGCCGTGGATATATGATTGGTGTATATGTGACAACTCCTTATTGAAAGGATTTGCCCTAATACATGTTATGACCAACATACGTCATGTATATGGACGTGTGTAGTCTAAGTGTTTGTTATAATGTTTGAATGAATATGGAATTATGATTTGTGCACGCCATGATTATTAGTTACTAATGCATGATCGTTGCACTCGTGGCAACTCCTTGTGAAAGGATTCGCTACTATATGTGTTTTAACTAACGTATTATGTGTATGTAATATGTGTAGTCTAAGTGTTTGATGAAATGCCTAGGGTGAGAAAATGCTTGATGCTTTAATGAGGACATTGAAATAGGATTCTCAATCCCCTTATCTAAGGTTACAGTTTTCTTCATGTAATATATCTTATTACTATGTGATTTATGAATAAAATGCTCATGTATTCTGTGTGTTCGTTAAAATGCTGAAATGAGATATGTATTTAAATGTGTTGTTACATGCTGTCTTGGACATTACATGTGAATGCTATTATTCTGGAGTGTGTTTGGGGCTACATCGTAGTCCAGGCAATCGGTAATGGTTTACGGTCGATGGCCGAACTATTGTTGGCCATGATGGTCGCATTCGACGAACCTGAGTCGTACGTCGTTTGACAACAGTGGTTAGGCCATGCGGGATACTTATGCATTCCATGTCGATTAAGTCTACGTGCGCTCATACTAGTCGAGCTTGTCAAATAATCCAATTGGCCTGATGTATGTTCATCATGTATGGACACTACTGCTTGAATCTAAAGTACCAAACTCACCAGTGGAAAGCCCGTTAACTTTGGTACCTAGATCCGCTAAGACTCATGAGCTGACACGGTGGTATGAGACACTGTGGTTGAGCTGTCGGCCTACACTGGGGCGACGAGTCTCCCTGTATTGACCAGTGAGCAACCTAAACTCGTGAATCGAATACGGTGGTATGAGGCACTGTATTCGACCTGTCGGCCTATGACTAGGTGACGAGCCATTCGTAGTGACCTCGAGCATACTCTAAGACTGCACTGAAGTGACGAGCCTTTCCGTAGCATCTAGAGTATAAGTTAGGCCTACATTGAGGTAACGAGCCCTTTGTAGTGACTTGGAACCGCAACATCGTATGAGACTAACTAGAACTGACTACCCTAGAATGGATCATTGTTTGGGAAATGATATAAGGGAGGTACCTTAGCTTCCCAATCCTGCTGTATGAAAAAGGTCTAATAAAAACTCAGTCATCATGCTCATGCACCGCATTGCATGTGCTTTTGGCGTTGGTGTTAAGCATAGAGGAAGGGTGCATGCCGCGACCGTAAGATGAAGATCGTAGAGGGAGTGCATGCGAGGGCATGCATCATTAATACATATCATCCTTGCATTAACCAGAGTACTTAGGGATGCTTGACTGTATTGCTTTATCATTACTGCTTGACTGAATTGATAACATGTTAACCTTTACTTTATAATTCCACTGAGTTGATCACTCACTCCCACGTTCTGGGATGGTGCTTAATAACCAACCAGACTCTGTCTTAGCTGCAGGTGATGGCGATGCTTATGAGGCAGAGCCAGACTATTACGATGACGAGGAGTTCTCCTATATGCAACTCTCTGGCGGGTCTATGTAGGCCTGGAGTTGTGCTGTCGGGGCTACATAGTTTTTGATAGAGAACACTACACATGTATATTCATTTTGTACATTTTGGAAGTATACGTGTATATACTTAACCTGGTAACATGATCACACTTCGGAGATGTACTACAGTTCATATATCTTATACGTCTATTACAGTCTTCCGCTTGTAAAAAAATTCACTCGCCTCTGAAGTATGATATGCTATGTTGGTATAATCCCATTCATGTTTAATGCACTAATCCAGACAACATTTAATCATCATTATTTATGTTAAATAAGTGATGTGCTGGAACTTGGGAGTTGGGCTTATGCTCGACCCCCGATTTTTTGGGCGTTACAAGTTGGTATCAGAGCATAATTTGGATTAAACTGGACCTGGGTTATAGTCACATAATGCCCACTGACGTACTTTGACTTAGGAGGGTGCGATAGAATGTAGAAACAGTTATAGGATTTCCAGTTTCATTTGACGTCGGATTCGGCCGAAACGGACCTTCGTAGTTCACTCCGTAAGCCCCGTGGATTGTGTAAGACGATCCAAATCTCTTCTTAGTTCGTCCATCGACAAGTTTACACGTCACTTCAGTCAATCCCACACGTAAAATAAGCCAAAGCGTGAATATTTGCAAGTGGGAGTGCGAATGTACACCGAACCAATGCGGGGGGCCATACTGCTACTTAAAATGGGATCTGAGGTGGGTCCCATGACTTTTCGGCACCCTGGGGGGGTGTGGACCCTGCCCCCATGCAGACCCACCACCGGCGAGGCAGACGCCCAGTGGGGCCTCGCCCAGCCAGGTAGCGCCCGGACGGGGGCCCCCACCACCCGGCGGGGCCCCGCCAGCCGACTGATCATGTGGTCCCCCACACATGGGTGGGACCTCCTCTCTCACTCTAAAAACCTTCATTTGGGTCGTTTTTAACAAAAATGCAACCCCCTTTACTCTATATTCTCTCCCAAACCTCTCAAATCCTTCTTCCTTTCTAATACATTACACTAATCCACCTTCCAAGCTTCGAATCTCCTTCTCCCTCATCACAACTCTCCCATTTGTCATTCCAAGTGCTTTAAACCCTACTAACTCTTTCAATTTCCTCTCAAATCTCCTTCCATACCTCTAGAACACCTCCTTTTCTCCCATTTTTTTTTACATCATTTCCCTCCTTCCTTCCCATTTGAGAACATAAACCCCTTTGTGTTTCTTAAAACTATAATACCCACCAACCCATCTTGTTTTCATGGCTTTCTTTGCGGCGGTCACCGCTATCTCTACACTCTTCTCTCTCATGACGGGGAAAAGAGCGGCCTCGGATGAGGCCGGGCCAAGCCGCCCTGGAGAGGAGGTCGGACAGGTTCGGGCCGAACTTGGACTGGCCTAAGCCAAGCTTGATGAGACTAAGGCCTTCGTGAAACGGAAATTCAAGAAGGTGTCTCGCACCTTGAGGGCCATCCTATGTTGTCTGCAGGACAAGGGTGCACCTCCCCCATTGCTAGATTCTGATGACTAGTTATATATATGATCGTCTTTTAGTTTTGCTTGGTTTCTTGTTTTCTTGTTTCCATGAATAGCCTTGCTAGGCTTAATTTGTGGTAGAGTAGTTTGTGGGTTTTAATATGTGGGACTTTGTGTAGATTAGCTCACATGCATCTTCAGTCATGATCTATGTAATGCTGCATCACATGTATTATGACAATTTTATTAAATGAAATGCATGAAGTTTCTTTGAGCTGTAATGTGAATGTTACGTAGTTGGATTGTGTGTGGTATGCTAAATCTCACGGGTTGCACACTATGTTGTATTTAGGGAATGCCACCTAAGAGCATGCGGACCTCGGCATGTCTCTCACTGGGTGAGTTGTTTGACGGGGCACCTCCCTTAAGCGATAATCATATGGACCCCATCTTGGGTTTGATTCACGACACCATGCCGGATTCTCAACTGGCTATTGGCCCCACCGCTGGGCCGACACCTATGACACCACCTATTACATCATCGGTTCTTGAGCAGAACCGTGCGTCTACCTTGACACCTCACATACCGCAGTCCGCTCTGCCTCCTGATAGGCTGGAGCAAATGATGTTATTGATGCAGCAGCAGCAGATACAGAAGCAGCAACAGTTTTTGGCCACTATTGTAGGGGCCTTTACCCAAGGCATGGGTGTGGCTCCACCTGCTCCATTTGTACCCCCTGCTCTGAACGCGGGTCCTAGCGGCCTTTTCGAGCAATTCCAGCACTTGCGGCCTCCTACTTTTGCGGGTACTCACAGACCTGAGGAAGAGCAGGTGGAGTTGTTCACTTTAAGATGCTAAAGCCGCTGCACTTCACTGAGTCAGAGCAGGTGGAGTTGGTCACTTTATGTTCGAGAAGGAGGCCAACCTCTGGTGGGACAGTGTCCTGCGGACTACTGCTGTCGGCTACGTGTGGACATGGGAGGCCTTTGAGATGTGCTTCGACGGGAAGTATTTTCCTCTCACGTACCGTCACGAGGAGGGAGAGATCCTTCGCTTCCATTAGGGAGGGATGATAGTGGCAGAGTATGAGAACAAAATTATGGAGCTGGCTAGGTATGCTTCGTTGATCCTAGCTGATGAGTCGATGAAGATGCGACGGTTTTCTGAGGGTCTGTGACCCGAGATCCGCTCGAAGATGTGTTGCGCTAGCATATCCTCCTATGTTGAGTTAGTGGGCATATCTCTACGAGCTGAGTAGGACGGGGATAGGTTATCCTGCACTCATGGGCCTATAGTTCCAAGCCGGGACCCGAGTTGCTGAGTAGGCCATCCTCGGCAAGAGGCCTCATACAGACTCACCTCCTAGGCTCGCGGCTCCACCAGCTCCAATGAGACGACCAGACTTGTGGTGCACTTACTACAGGAGGGCGAGCCATGCAGATACTTATTGCTTTACCAAGATGAGGGACAATGGTTTCTCACCGCCTCAAAGGATCAACTGCCAGCTTCCTTGACCATTACAGCCCTGCCTCTGCGGTCAGTACCAGCACATCCATCATTTCGGCCGCCTGCACCTCGCTTCAGGCTGCCTCAATGGCCTATGGTACCACAGCCGAACCGTCCGCAACCGACTTGAGTACATGCGCTTGTAGCTAAAGCACTTGAGACATCAGTTACAGCCCCGATGGCTTTCGAAGTCACGACTCACGTTCAAAGTACACCCGTCTTCTTGTTGGTGGACATTAGGTCCACTATCTCAATCATATCATGCGCAACAGTCAAGCGACTGGGGTTAGGTACTGCTCCCACGAAGGGAATGAGATCCTTACAGCTACAGAGACTTTTTCAAATGTTAGCAGAACTCGTAAGGGTTGCTTGATAGACCTAGGAAGCAGGACAGTACTTGTGGATCTGATCGTTGCCCCACTATACCATTACGATGTGATCCTCGGTATGGATTGTCTCACCGAGATGAGGGCAGAAATTGATTGTGATGCCAAAGTGGTGACAGCCCATGGACCTGAGGGCACAGTTTTTACTTTTCCGGTGCAGATCAGTTGGCCCTGCCGTGTTAGTTGTTATGTCGCCTTGTTAGAGAATGTTGATGGTCTGACACTTGAAGGCACGCTAGTAGTTTGGGATTTTGAGGACGTGTTCAAGATGATTCCTGGATTACCTTCTCAACGCGAGATCGATTTTACCATTGATCTTGTGCCTGGTGTGACACTCATCTCGTTACCCACGTATTGTAGGCCTCTATGTGAGATGGAGGAATTAAGGAGACAGATTAATAGCTTGTTGGATGCAGGCTTTATACGACCTAGTGTGTCTCCTTGGGGAGCACCCGTGTTGTTTGTGAAGAAGAAGGATGGATCACTGAGATTGTGTATTGATTATCGCAGGCTGAACCAGGTAATGGTGAAGAACAAGTATCCTTTGCCTAGGATAAATGACCTATTTGATCAGTTGAAGGGGGCACAATATTTTTCAAAAATTGATTTGGAGTCAGGGTATCACCAGTTGCGCGTCAAGGATGAGGACGTGCAGAAGACAGCCTTCGGGACCAGTTTTGGGCACTATGAATTTCTCGTTATGTCGTTCGGCCTTACGAACGCACCGGCCGTGTTCATTGACTTGATGAACAGAGTGTTACGGCCATTTCTTTTTTGATTCGTCATCATATTCATTGATGATATCCTGATATACTCTAAGAGTCGGGAAGATCATGAGGAGCACTGCGAGCAGTCTTTGATACTCTCAGGAAGAACCAGTTGTTTAAGCAGTAAAAGAAGTGCGACTTCTGGAAAGAAGAAGTCAAGTTCCTAGGACACGTGGTGTCAAAGGAAGGGATAGTTGTGGACCTTGCTAAGGTAACCGCATGATTCAGATCGGGCAGGGCTTGACCCGGTTCGATTCGAAGTAAGAAGTTTTCTTGGCCTGGCAGGTTACTATCGACGATTCATTCAGGATTTTTCCAAGATAGCCAGACCGTTGTTTCAGCTGACTCAGAAAGATCTCAAGTTCGCCTGGAATGAGAAGGCAGAGGCAGCTTTCAGGAGCTGAAGGACAAGTTGACGTCTGCCCCTGTGCTAGTATTACCAGATCAAGGAGTCAAGTATACGATATACACGGATGCTTCTCGTGTTGGTTTGGGTTGTGTCCTTATACAGAAGGACAGGGTGATTACCTATGCATCGTGGCAGTTGAGGAAGCACGTGGAAAATTACCCTACGCATGACTTGGAGTTAGCAACTGTCATCTTTGCATTGAAGCTCTGGAGACACTACCTCTATGGAGAGGAGTTCGAGCTCTTTTGCAACCACAAGAGACTTAGGTACATATTCATGCAGAGGGACTTGAATATAAGATAGCGACGATGAATGGAAACCTTGAAAGAATTCAAGTTCGAGGTCTCCTACTATCCTGGCAAGGCTAACCTTGTGGCAGATGCGTTGAGCCACAAGAAGGCATTTATGGCTCCGCTGATGATAGCAGAGTGGGACATGGTAGAATTTGTATGAGACTTTGAGCAGAGACTTACAGTCAAGGAACTGTTTGAGAGCGTCGCACACATTCATGTGCAGCCACTTATTGATTATAGGATCATCGCGGCTCAGAAAGACGATGAACGATTTGCTGAGATGAGAGAACAGGTGAGCGACAGTGAAGACTCAGAATAGAGAGTTAGTACGGATGGGGGTTTACATTATCATGGCCGCCTATGCGTCCTAAATCTTCCTGACTTGAGGAAGGAAGTTCTCGAGGCCGCTCGTAATTTGAGGATGGCAATGCATCCTGGCAGTATGAAAATGTACCGCGACATGAAGCGCTCGTACTGGTGGGACAACATGAAGGCTCATATAACAGAGTATGTATCACGTTGTCTCACGTGCCAGTAGGTCAAGGCAGAACATCGCCGACCTCCTGGACTACTTCAGCCCATGCCCATAGTTGAATGGAAATGAGATTTCATCTCTATGGATTTCATATCAGGGCTGCTGAAGACGATGAAGGGACATGACTCCATTTGGGTGATCGTGGACTGGTTGACGAAATCGGCTCATTTTCTCCCTATCAGAGTTTCGAACTCAGCAAATGAGTTGGCCAGGTTGTACATCAGGGAGATTGTGCGTCTACATGGAGTTCTTATGGAGATTGTGTCGGACCGAGACACGCGATTCACATCTATCTTCTGGACCGTATCTAGGAAGCAATGGATGTGAAGTTAAAGTTCAGTACCGCGTTCCACCCACAGATTGACGGGCAAACGAAACGGGTAAATCAGGTGTTAGAGGACATGTTGCGAGCTTGCGTGCTAGAATTTAAGGATTGTTCGGATGATTGTCTTCCTTATGCAGAGTTCGCGTATAACAACAGTTTTTCAGGCGAGTATTGGCATGACTCCCTATGAGGCCTTGTATGGGAGCCCTTGTCGGGCACCGCATTGTTGGGCAGAGGTTGGTGAGAAGAGCCTGATTGGCTTAGAGTTAGTTCAGGCAACCTCAGATAAAATCAGCATTATCAGGCGTCGACTTCTGACAGCACTGGGCAGACATAAGAGCTATGCCGATACGAGGCGGTGACTGTTAGAGTTAGAGGTTGGGGACCATGTGTTTCTGAAAGTTTTTCCCATGAAGGGAGTCCTCCAGTTTGGAAAGAAGGGGAAGCTCATACCAAGATTTATTGGTCCATTCCAGATACCAGACTGAGTGGGCGTGGTCACGTGTAACACCCTAGATTTTTCCTAACTTGGCAATGGAGGTCCTTGGACGTAGAACTGTCCTAGTCCTAGGACCTTATTCTGTTGTAATTAGGGCGTAATTTAGTTAAGTATTAATAGCTTGGATCACTTTCTATACAAACTACAAAGGCCCAAGTACCACCTCACGTAGAAATCATACTAGACTAAATCCTTTAGAAATTTGGCGAGTATTAGCTAGTGCTAAACTAGTTTACTTGTGAAATTCGCACTAATCACTTTAAATACGATCGGCAAGACGTAAAACTTGTAGAATCATTAATGCTAGGTTACTGACGCAGGGATGAACGTGATGAGGATAAATACTCTGAATCCACGGAGCTTCTCTGGACTCCTCACAGAGACTTCTGGAATCTACAAGGAAAGAGAGCAGAAAATAGAAATAAATTCTAATAAATTTGAAACTGATTAATTCGTCATTGATAATTTCTAATGTGTCTCCTTACACCATTAATATAGAAAAAAAAAACTAAAATTCGTAATTACCAAAAATAGCAAAATTCTAACTCTAATAAAAATCCTAATTCTAATAAAACTCTTCTTAGGCCTAATTTCTAAAAATAAAAATTGCAAATAAACTTTCTCTAGAAGAGTCCTAGTATAACCAAAAGTTATTTCTATAAGGAAAGAAAATCTAAAACTCTAGAAAAATATTAAAAAATCGGAATTATTAAAAATAGTAAAAAATTTCTAAAAATTTATTTTTGAGCTGAAAGTGCACATTTTCTGACGAAACGGACAGACAAAGTCAGTTCACCTCGAATGGCCCGTTTCAGTAAAGATTGATAGTTTGTACACCCCGTAACGATACCCGGATCAAAAGTTATGGTCAATTTACGACCCACCTCCTTTTGGCTCAACCATGCTGGGAATATCTCTGTGACACGTTCTACATCAGACCCCTCCACTTGAAAAAACTCATCCTTGAGTTATGCAAGAAACTTGGCACATGAGTCTGAGATAACTTCTGAAGCCGATGTTCATTAGCCCTTTTTTTATACTTGGCATTAAGCTCTTGAGTTGACACAATATATGTACTCATGCTTTCCTTGACTTGAATAATATTGATAAGTTCCTTCACATTTGACACAATACATGTACTCATGCTTTCCTTGACTTGACTAATATTGATCAGTTCCTTCAGATCTGTCTTTAAGATCTCATATTTTTTCTGATAATGTGGGCAATTAGGCGGACTTGCCCCTGAGACAGGATCAACGTGAATTTGTATATCTCGTATGGGAGGCAACTTATTGGGGGGTTCATCAAGCACAATTTTCTTGAACTCCTGCAACATTGGCTTTAAATCTTCTGGGATATTCACAGGCTCCATATATTCTTTCTTTTCAACTAATGGATATATGTCTTGTCTCAGATTGTTTAACAAAAACTTGTTCAATTGTAAGATACTGTTCCTCAACTTTAGAAGTCTTGGGTTGGTTCTCCCTTCCCATAGGGGCAAGGATAATCTTTTTACCATCTTTAATAAAGATAAATAGGTTATCTCGATCCATATGTGTAGCATTAATATTATTTTGCCAGGGTTGACCAAATAACATGTGGCAAGCTTCCATGTCGACCACGTTACACATTACTTCATCCTTATAATATTTACCAATGGAAAAAGATATACGACATCGTTCAGTTACCTCTATTTTGTTGACCTCCTTGATTCATCCAATCGTGTATGGAGATGGGTGTCTTTCTATTTTCAGTTGTAGCTTTTCCACCATTATTTTCGACACGAAATTCTCATCGCTCCTGACATCGATGATCACATTGCAGACTTTTTTGTATGTAGTGCACCTTGTGCGAAAGATGTTATCTCGCTGTAATTCTATTTCTACCTTTGGCATGTATAGCGGCTTCCTCATAATCAAAGTGGTGGCCTGTGATTTACCATCATCTAATGGTGCTTTATAGAAATTGGGGTTATGTAGTACAACAACCACGGGTGGTGGAACCACTCTGAGTGGTGGAGCAACCATAGGTGGTGGAGCACCGCCTAGGGCTCGGGGTGGAAGTAGCGCATCCACAAGACGGTCGAAAGTTGCTTGCAGCCCTTGCATGGTCAACTGACTCTTCCGGTGGAAAGCCTCTATTCTTTCCGAAAGACAACAAATCCCTGGATCACCGTCCACAGGATTTTGATTCATACCTTCATTGTTTGCCATCAGCCCGAGGGGAATCCTCGCTCTGATACCAATTGAAGCAGGGATGAACGTGATGAGGATAAATACTCCGAATCCATGGAGCTTCTCTGGACTCCTCACAAAAACTTCTCGAATCCACGAGGAAAGAAAGCAGAAAATAGAAATAAATTCTAATAAATTTGAAACTGATTAATTCATCATTGATAATTTCTAATGTGTCTCCTTACACCATTAATATAGAAAAAAAAACTAAAATTCGTAATTACCAAAAATAGCAAAATTCTAACTCTAATAAAAATCCTAATTCTAATAAAACTCTTCTAAGGCCTAATTTCTAAAAATAAAAATTGTAAATAAACTTTCTCTAGAAGAGTCCTAGTATAACTAAAAGTTATTTCTATAAGGAAAGAAAATCCAAAACTCTAAAAAAATATTAAAAAATTGGAATTACTAAAAATAGTAAAAAAAATCTAAAAATTCATTTTTGAGCTAAAAGCGAGCGTTTTCTGACGAAACGGACAGACGCGACCCACTATGTGGGTTGGTTCACCTCGAATGGCCCATTTTAGTAAAGATTGATAGGTTGTATGCCCCGTAACGATACCCGGATCAAAAGTTATGGTCAATTTACGGCCCACCTCCTTTTGGCTCAACCATGCTGGGAATATCTCTGTGACACGTTCTACATCAGTTGCCCTAAAATCTAGGATCAAACTCTATTCTCGGTTGCTCTCGGGAACACATAGAAACTTTGTATCGGACCTGAACGGCACATCGAATGTCCGATTTCTACGAAATTATATAATTAAGATCGCCTTGCTGGACTTGATCACCACCTCGAAAATCAAGTCCAGATAGTGTCCCGAAGCTATTCGCTTGAGCCCGGAGCGAAGTGTGTGAGAAACGTGAATAAATTTAGAAATGAAATCCGAATTTAAGTAATCTGAGACTTGTCGCTTGCGGGCCAAATATAAGGATTCAGACCATCAGAATCTGACCCAAATACACCCTCGGATCAGGAGAAATTTCCCACACATGTCAGTGTACTTGTGGCCTTGATCGAGTTTCAGTGACCGTCGAACTGAAACTGGTCCACTGCGATTGATCTATAAATTCGATCAGATTGAAAACTTAACTCGCCTAGATCCATAGTCAGGGAGCTTAAGTCCGACCGCACATAGAAATGGGGCTTCCATAAGTGCTCCGTTGGATCGGAACAAGCCTCCTTTGGCTATTACCTAAGTATATCTTGGCCCTCGGGCCATTTTCATCAGTTTTAGGCCTATATAAGGGCCTTAAGCCCTCACTCTCTCTCATCCCATACGAATTTGAGAAACCCTAAGAGAGAGAAGAGAGGAAAGAGAGAGAAAAAGAGAGAGAGAGTTAGAGTTCATCCCTGGGATTCAATCCCATCACTCTATGTGCCTTACCACCACTTCCGTACCGCTCTACCGGCGCTACCGATCCCGTTCTTAGGTAAGAAATTCAACCCCTAATCTGTTCTAGGGTTTCAAATAGTTGAAATGATGAAATAACTAACCCAGTTCATGCTATAAGTTGCCATTATACGGGTGACAAAGACTACATGTTTAAAACGAATCCGTTACGCGTTTACTGGCGTAAGGTGCGGACTATAGATGTATAGGTTATGGTTTTCAAAGCTTTCAATGTCGTTTAATGATAGATTCCTGACATGGATGTTATTTCACATGCAAAATGCGATGTCTGTTTTGCGTTTCAGTTATATACGAACTATGTGGAGTTTAGCGTATTCTTTGTATTTGTAGAAAGTCCTATATACATATAAAATTTAAAAGTGTGTTTGCCATGATTAGTTGCCGTGTGCATATACTATTTACGCGTGTAACAACTCCTTAGCGAAAGGATTAGCCCTAATACATGTTATATCAACATACGTTGTGTATGTTATTAAGTGTAGTCTAAGTGTTTGTTGAAATGACTGAATGAAGATGAAATCATGATTTGTGCCTATCGTGGCTATGGAATGCATGTACATGATGGTTGTGTACGTGACAACTCCTTATTGGAAGGATTTGTCCAAGTATATGACACAAATCAACATATGTCATGAATGTTAATGTGTAGTATAAGTGTTTGATAAAATGTTTGCATGAGTAAGTATTTGGTGACTTGTACTGTCTATGGGCATTGAGATAAGGTTGTCAACTACCTTAACTACGCGTATAAATCCTTCTATGTATATCTTATATTATATTATTTGATTACTTATGAAATGCTATGGGTGAATGCATGTTTATATTATATTTCATAAAATGCTTGAACGGTTGTAGGATTTGACTTACTTACTGCTTGATTATCTAACATGTATTCTTATTGGTATTGAGTGTGGTTGGGACTATGAAGTAGTCGAGGCAATCGGTAACAGATTTCATTTTCATGGTTGAGGTTGTTTTGCCACAAAGGATGTGTTGATGAATCCAAGTCGTACTACGGTTGTCGACAGTGGTTAAGCCACATGGAGTGCTCACGTACTTTATGTCAATCAGCTCGATACGTGCTCGTACTAGTCAAGCTCGTCAAGTACCCCGATTTGCCTATTGTATGTTCACCATATATGGACGCTAATGTTTGAACCTAAGGTACCAAACTCACCAGTGAAACCCCGTTAAACCATGGTACCTCGATCCGCTAAGACTCCTGAGCTGGACATGGTGGTATGGGACACCGTGGTCGAGCTACCGGCCTATGCTGGGGCGACGAGCCTCCCTGTAGTGACCAGTGAGCAACTAAACCTCGTGAGCTGAATACGGTAGTATGGGACACTGTATTCGAGCTATTGGCCTACACTGATAAGGTGACGAGCCCTTTGTAGTGACCTTGAGCATACTCTGAGTCTACGTGGAGGTGACAACCCTTCCGTAGCAACAAGAGTATAAACTAGGCTTGCACTGATCAAGTGACGAGCCCTTTGCAGCGACCTAGAACCGCAACATCGTATGAGATTTACTAGGACTGACGACCCTAGAATGGATCATTATTGGGTATTGACATAAGGTAGGTACCTTAGTTTCCCAATCCTGTTGTATGAAAAGGACTAATAAAAACTTGGTAATCATGCTCAGAACATCGCACTGCATGTGCCCCGGGTTGAAGAGCACAGAAGGAAGAAAGCATACCGCGACTGTAAGATGGTGTCACACGAGGGAGTGTAGGTGAGGGCATACGTCATGAATACATTTCATCCTTATATTAATAAGAGTATCTAGGAATGTTTGATTGTACTGCTTTATCATTACTGCTTGACTGAGTTGATAACATGTTAACCTCTGCTTTATAGTTCCACTGAGTTGATCACTCACTCCTACGTTATGGGACGGTGTTGTACACACCAACCAGACCCTGTCTTAGTTTTAGATGATGGCGATGCTTGCGAAGCAGAGCCGGACTTTTACGATGATGAGGAGAGTTTCTCCTGTGTGCAGCTATCATGCGGGTCTATGTAGACCATCTTCTGATCGATGGGATTATAGGGTTGTTGATTAAATGTCATTACACTTTATTTTGCACTTTTAGAACACCCTTGTATATTCATTTGATTCATTTTTAGAGTATACATTGATGTATTTAACCTGGTAACATGTTCACACTCTGGAGACTTACAACAATTTATATATTTTATGTATCTATCACAGTCTTCCGCTTGCATACTCTAACTGTCTCTGGAGTATAATATGTTGTTTTGGTATAATCTCATTCATGTTTCAGTGCACTTATCATAACCATCATTATCTATGTTGCATAAGTGATGCGTTGGAACTTGGGAGCTGAGCTTTGCTCAACCCCCGATTCGCGTACCGCCTTACTTTGCCTACACTACTAGCGGGCGTGCACAGCGTATTTCATGTATCTATGTTGAAGAAATGCGTTTCCGATCCTTCCAACATTATCAGATGAGAGCAGGTATAGTTGAGTGAATATGCTACTTATAGACTGTAATCGACACGTATTCTAAATAGGAAGGAGCAGGTTTTGCGCAGTAAGGTTATACCACTTGTGAAAGTGTTGTGGACGCATCACACTGAGGAAGAGGCTACTTAGGAAACAGAAGGCGAGGTTCATAAGAACTACCCTCAGGTTCTCGAGGAGTACGAAAAAGGTACTAATTTCGATGACAAAATTTTTCTTTAAGGGGGTTAGATTGTAACGTCTCGGAAAAACCCGTATAAAGACCTGAGTATCACCTCAGACAGAAATCACTTGGGACCAAATCCTTTAGAAATTAGATGAAATTAACTAAGTGCTAAACTAGATTAGCTGTAAAATTAGCTTGAACTACTTTAAATATAAATTGCAAGACCCAAAATAAGTAGAACTGCTACATTACCTAAAAACTTAGTATCCATCTCAAAACCCAGTTGCTCTCGGGAGCATTGTGAAACTTCGTATTGGACCTGAACCGCATGTCAAAAGTCCGATAGCTGAGTATCTATACGGTTATGACTGCCTTACTGGGTATGACGACCATCTCAAAAATCAAGTCCTAACAATACCTAGAAACGCACAACTTTAGCCTGGAGTGAAGTGTATGAGAAACGCGAATACCTTTAGAAATTGAACTTAGATTTAAGTGATTTGGGCCATTCACTTGCTGGCCAAATCTAAGTTTCAGATCGTCGGAATCTGACCCAATTACACCCTCGGATCAGGAAAATTTCCCAGCACAGGTCCATGTACTCATGGCCCTGATAGAGCGACGATGACCGTTAAACTGAAACTGTTCCTTCGCGGTCGATCTGTAAATCCAATCGGACCAAAACCTTAACTCGGCCTTGATCCAATGTTAGGGAGTTTAAGTCCGACCGCGCATAGAAAAGGGGCCACCAAAAGTGCTCCGTTGGACTGAAACAACCACTATTTGGCTATAACCTAAGTATACCATGGCCCTGGGGCCATTCTCATCACTTATGGGCCTATATAAGGGCTTTAAACCCTCTCACTCTCTTTACATACGAATTTTCAAACCCTAGAGAGAGAAGAGAGAAGAAAGAGAAGGAAAGAGAGAGAAAGTGAGGGAGAGAGTTGGAGTTTGTTGTAGGGATTCATCCCTGCCGCTCCACTGGCTGAATCAGCCTTTCTGAATCGCCATCCTGGCAATTTTGACTCCATTCTTGGATAAGAAATCCTAACCTTAACCTGTCCTAGAGATTCAAATAGGGTAAAGGATGAAATAGCTAACCTATTTCATGTTATAGGTTGTCATTGTGTCGTAAACTGAGACTTAGTGCTCAAACTGAGTTCGCTACTCGTTTACCGGTGAAAGGTGCGGACTATAAATGTTTAGGTTATAGTTTTCAAGCCTGTCAATGTCGGTTAATAATTTATAACTGACTTGGTTGCCATTTCACATGCTAGATACGTTGTTTCCTTTGCTTTACAAATATATATGAACTATGTTGAATATATTGTATTTCATGTGTTTGTTGAAATATTTGAATGCGTATGAAATTTGGATTCGTGCTTGCCATGATTATCCATCGTGGATATATGATTGGTGTATATGTGACAACTCCTTGTTGAAAGAATTTGCCCTAATACATGTTATGACCAACATATGTCATGTATGTTGAAGTGTGTAGTCTACGTGTTTTTTATAATGTTTGAATGAATATGGAATTATGATTTGTGCACGCCATGATTATTGGTTGCTAATGCATGATCGTTGCACTCTTGGCAACTCCTTGTGAAAGGATTTGCTACTATATGTGTTTTAACTAACGTATTATGTGTATGTAATATGTGTAGTCTAAGTGTTTGATGAAATGCCTGGGGTGAGAAAATGCTTGATGTAATGTCTTTAATGAGGACGTTGAGATAGGATTCTCAATCCCCTTATCTAGGGTTACAGTTTCCTTCATGTAATCTATCTTATTATTATATGATTTATGAATAAAATGCTCATGTATTCTGTGTGTTCGTTAAAATGCTGAAATGAGATCTATATTTAAATGTGTTGTTACATGCTGTATTGGCCATTACATGTGAATGCTATTGTTCTGGAGTGTGTTTGGGGCTACGTTATAATCCAGGCAATGGGTAATGGTTTACGGTCGGTGGCTGAACAATTCTTGGCCACGATGGATGCATTCGACGAACTCGAGTTGTACGTCGTTTGACAATAGTGGTTAGGCCACATGGGATACTTATGCATTCTATGTTGATTAAGTCTACGTGCGCTCATACTAGTCGAGCTTGTCAAATAACTCAATTGGCCCGATGTATGTTCACCATGTATGGACGCTACTGCTTGAATCTAAGATACCAAACTTACCAGTAGAAAGCCCATTAACCTTGGTACCTCGATCCACTAAGACTCATGAGTCGGACATGGTAGTATAGGACACCGTGGTCGAGTTGTCGGCCTACGCTGGGACGACGAACCTCCCCGTAGTGATCAGTGAGTAACCTAAACTCGTGAGCCGAATACGATGGTATAAGACACTGTATTCGAGCTGTCAGCCTACGACTAGGTGACGAGCCATTCGTAGTGACCTTGAGCATACTCTAAGATTGCGCTGAGGCGATGAGCCTTTCTGTAACATCTAGAGTATAAGCTAGGCCTTCATTGAGGTGACGAGCCCTTTGTAGTGACCTGGAACCACAACATCGTTTGAGACTAGCTAGGATTGACAACCCTAGAATGGATCATTGTTTGAAAAATGATATAAGGGAGGTACCTTAGCTTTTTAATCCTACTGTATGAAAAAGGTCTAATAAGAACTCGGTAATCATGCCCATGCACCACATTTCATATGCCTTTGGCGTTAGTGTTGAGAACAGAGGAAGGGGTGCATGCCGCGACCGTAAGATGAAGATCGCAGAGAGAGTGCAGGAGAAAGCATGCATCATTAATACATATCATCCTTACATTAACCAGAGTACTTAGGGATGTTTGACTGTATTACTTTATCATTATTGCTTGACTGAATTGATAATATGTTAACCTTTACTTTATAATTTCACTGAGTTGATCACTCACTTCCACGTTCTGGGACAGTGCTTAATCACCAACCAGACTTTGTCTTAGCTGCAGGTGATGGCGATGCTTATGAGACAGAACCGGACTATTATGATGACGAGGAGGAGTTCTCCTATATGCAACTCTCTAGCGGGTCTATGTAGGCCTGGAGTTGCACTATCGGGGCTATAGGGTTTTTGATAGAGAACACTACATATGTATATTCATTTTGTACATTTTGGGAGTATACGTGTGTATACTTAACCTAGTAACATGATCACACTTCAAAGACGTACTACAGTTCATATATCTTATACGTCTATTGCAGTCTTCCAATTGCAAAAAAATTCACTCACCTCTGGAGTATGATATGCTATGTTGATATAATCTCATTCATGTTTAATACACTAATACAGACAATATTTAACATCAATATCTATGTTGCATAAGTGATGTGCTGGAACTAGGGAGTTGGGCTTATGCTCGATCCCCGATTTTTAAGGCGTTACAGAAGGCTTCTTCAATGACATTAAATTTATTGAAGAAATTGGATTAACTCTTTGGACTGTTTTGGACGCATTATCAATTCTTCGAACAACGCTCGATGACATTGAAGACACCTTCGATGACATTAAAGGTAGGTTCGAATTTACAGAGTTCGGATAAAGTTACAAAAGTGCGAAAAAAGCACATATAAAAGGCACCTTTGCTGACATAGAAGGTAGTTCGATGTCATCGAATGAATCATGTGAAGTCACATGGAGTTATGTAGAGTGCGTAAATTTGAGGCGGTTTCTGAATTTTTTCAAATTGGTGTGCAAGGAGGTGTTGCTCAACTATAAATAGGAGACCCCAAGGCATCCCTGGGCATAAATCTAAGGTTTGGAGGAGCGGAGCATAAAGGTGGAGAGCCGTCGCCAAGCATTTTTCTTCTTTCTTCCTTAGTTTATTATGCTTTTTTCTAGGGTTTTAGATCCAAGCATGTCTATGGTTGGCTAAACATCTTAGCTAGGGCTAAGAGGTGAAGCTTATAGCATGATGGGATGTTTCTGTTGCTTTGATTCATGTTTATGTTGAACTTACTTTGATCTAGTTCAATATTTAAGGAATACTTTCAGTTTTTAATGATTTATTGTGACTTAAATTACAGTAGATCTACAATAGCTTTAAATATCTTCTTTGAGATTATGGGATTGGTAAATCCTGTTGTTTGCTATAGTCTCATGGGCATGGTTTGGTGATGGAATCCATTTCAATCATCATAATTCTCATCTTTTGAGAATTAGATCAAAGGAAGTTCAAATTTGATCTTAATTGCTATATTTTTCAATTGGATAGGATAGGACTCCGATTCTAGTTGTGTACTTGAATCAAGTAATAGATCTCTCTGATCTCTACAAGTGGATCCTTGGAAACCCTATTTCCCACCTTTGAATTTCTTAAGTTTTTAATTAAACACTTCACAATTACTGCCTTTTTATTCCAAGTTTAGATTTATATCTTTTTCAAGTTCTACTTCTAGTTACTTTTAGAATACATATGAGTTTAGTCCCTATAGATTTTGACCTCAGTCTTACCAAGATTATTACTACATCGCGACCCTACACTTGGGGTTGTGAACAAGTTTTTAGCGTCGTTGCTGGGGATTAATGATTTCATTTTTTAAGATTAACTTATTTTAGAATTAAGTTAAGATTAGGGTTTGGTTACTTTCTATTTGTAGGTTAGGGTTTTTCTAATTTATTTTTAGAAACTAATTTACTTTCTAATTCTAGGATAGAAATTTTCCTAAGTTGTTTTTAGAAACTAACTGTAATTTAGAAACTTTCCTAATTTTAGAAACTAGTTTCCTTTCTTATTTCTCTTTTTAGAAACTAACTTATTTTTATGTTTTGTTTTGCAGGATTTTAATTTAGAAACTTCTAATTTGGTAACCTCTTTCTAATTCTCTCTCTTTCTATTTCTAGATTTCTTATTGCTTTAGGTTTCTTTCCTTTTAGATTTAGGATAGATTCTAAGATTGAGGGCTGAGAGTGTTTCATGCCCAAGTGGGTCCGTGATAACACTTGATGTCTCTTGAGTGAATGAGGATTAGTTGAGGGGTTATCTATCCATCACAGGATTAGACACCACTCGAGATCCATAGAGTTAACTGAAGTTATGGCTGCCAATCAACCGACCAATCAACCACAACCTCGGGTTGAGGAAATCCAGGATGAAAATGAGGTGCATCAAGCACCCCTGCCTTGCACTTTACGAGATCATTTACAACTGGCGGGGGTGAGCACACCTTTTTGTATGATTTTTCCAGAAAATATGGAAAACATAGATATCAAGCCAGGGGTGATCCAACTCTTTCCAAAGCTCCATGGACTTGAATCTGAAAGTCTATATTTACACATGAAAGAGATTAATGAGATCATAGCCTCTTTATACTTTCCTAATGTGTCTGAGGACACGGTCAGGCTAGAACTCTTTCCCTCTTCTTTGAAAGAAAAAGCTAAGACGTGGTTGCATTCACTACATCCTTGATCCATTGTTAGATGGAACGACATGACAAGGGAGTTCATAAAGAAATTCTTCTTATATTATAAAATGAACACCCTTAGAAAGTCGATTATGAACTTTGCCCTAAAGGAAGATGAAATATTCTTCCAATGTTGGGAGCGGTTCAAGGATCTTGTCAGTTCATGCCCACAACACGGATTGAAATGTGGCGCATAACAAGTTTCTTTTATGATGGACTGACATCTTCCATGCGCCAAATGGTCAAGACAATGTGCAATGGGGAATTCATAAACAAAGATGTCAATGATGTATGAGATTATTTTGACAAACTTGCTAAAAACACACAATCATGTGACATCTTCCCTAGACCCAATATCATGTCTAAGCCAATTTAAACAAAAGAGGGGTGGAATGTATGCTTTGAGAGAAGAAGATGATATAAGTGCGAAAGTGGCCAGTCTCACAAGGAAAATCGAGGCCATTGAACTTAAGAAGGACAAGGTTAAGGAAGTAGTTTGAGGTATTTGTACTTGCAACATTCATATGACTGAAAATTCTCCAACAATACCTGCTTTTCAAGAAATATTGAATGAACAGTCAAATGCCGTAAACAACTACCAGAGGCCTTTCAAGGGAACCACCTCAAACACATACAACTCTAACTGGAGAAACCATCCAAACTTCAATTGGAAGAATAGGCAAACTGCTACTCCTTAGGGGATTCTTAACCAGTTTTTGGATCAAAAGAAGCCTTAGGAGGATCCGGTTCAGAAACATATTAAAAATCAAGATTTTTTTAATCAAGGCACACTACAAGCCTTTCGAGATCTTACCAAGGTTGTGCAACGAATTGAGTCACACTTGACGATTGGAGAGAATGGGGTACTTCCAGCCCAACCTCTCCACAATCCTAAACCACAATATGAAGTTAGTGACCCAAGCTCTTCAAATCAAATGGAGTAAACCAAGTCTTTCACCACTCTTAGGAGTGAATAAAACCATTAACAAGACCATTCCGGTTAAGGCTGAAAAGCATAAGGACCCGAAAGAGGACAACAATGATAGACCTAGTACTACTCCATAAGATTTAGAACCGGAACCTCAAGGCAAGTCAATTGTTCTATTCCCCTAACGGTTGGTTGCACCAAAACCTCTGTCGAACTCTCAGGATATTCTAGAGGTGCTTAAGCAAGTGAAGGTCAACATCCTCTATTGGATGTCATTAAACAAGTACCTTCATATGCCAAATTCCTAAAAGATCTATGTACTACCAAAAGACGGCAAAATATACAAAAGAAGATCTTTCTGAATGAAAAAGTGAGTGTCATCCTAAAGCAAGATGAGCCACAAAAATAAAAGGATCCCAGTAGCCCAACCATCGCTTGTGTAATTGGGAACTACCAAATTGAGCATGCACTTCTTGATTTAAGAGCGAGCGTAAACCTGATTCCTTATTCGGTTTACAAAAAACTGGGCCTTAATGAATTAAAACCCACCAAAACTACATTGCAACTTGTTGATCGCTCAGTCGTGTACCAGGAGGAATAATAAAAGATGTGTTGGTACAGGTTGACAACTTCTACTATCCAGTAGATTTTATTGTCTTAGACAGTCAACCCATTATGAATGCAAGGACTCAAATCCCTGTCATACTCGTCCATCCATTTCTTGCTACATCAAATGTAATCATTAATTGTAGGAATGGGGTTATAAGCCTATCTTTCTGGAATATGACATTGGAGCTGAATATATTTTTCAATATGGGCAAACAGTCAGAGAATGATGATAATTTCCACGATGTTAACCTGATTGATTCTTTCATGAAGAATAGAGCACTCCTGACTCTATACTCTGATCCTCTAGAGACGTGATTGGCCCACTGCCCTGATGTAGACGATGATATGATTGGGGAAATGGATGCCTTGCTTGATGTTACGCCAGTACTTGAAGTTTAACCGATTGAGGCCACAATTTAAAAAATTTCCCCGAACCGATGTAGTGCCTCTACCGTCTAGCTTCAAAGCACCGAAGCTTGACCTAAAACCTTTGCCCCTTGATTTGAAATATATCTATTTAGGTCAAGATGAGACATACGCGGTGGTGATTTCTTCCCATCTTGAGCAAGAATAGGAGAGTATGCTTATCTCTACTCTCATTGAGCACAAAGGAGCCCTTGGATGGTTGATTGCGGACCTCAAGGGAATTGACCCTTTGATTTGTACTCATTGCATTCATCTTAAGGATAATGCGAAAACCTCCCAACAACCACAACGTATATTAAATTTGAACATTAAGGAAGTGGTTAAGGTCGAGGTACTTAAACTATTGGATGTGGGTATTATATTCCCTATATCATATATTCAATGGGTGAGTCCAACTCAGGTAGTTCCCAAGAAATCTGGAATCACCATCATAGCTAATGTCGATAATAAACTAATGCCAACCAGAGTCACCACCAGTTGGAGAATGTACATTGACTATAGGAAGTTGAATACCGTCACTAGGAAAGACCACTTTCCTTTGCCCTTCATCGATTAAATTTTGGAAAGGCTAGCTAGTCCTGCTTATTACTGCTTCATTGATGGGTATTCGGGCTACAACCAGATAGAGATAGCCCTTGAAGATCAGGAAAAGACCATGTTTACATATCCTTTTGGCACCTTTGCTTACCGAAGGATGCCATTTGGACTATGTAATGTCCCCGCCACTTTTCAGCAATGTATGTTGAATATTTTTTCTAACATGGTGGGGCAATATTTAGAGGTCTTCATGAATGATTTCTCTATCTTTAGTCCATCCTTCAGCGATTATTTGGCAAATCTTAAATGTGTGCTAAAGTTATGTGAGGAAAAGAATTTGGTACTAAATTGGGAGAAGTGGCACTTCATGGTTCGTAAGGAAATTGTTCTTAGACATATTATCTCGTCCAAGGAAATTGAGGTAGATAAGGTTAAAATTGATCTTATCTCTAACCTGCCTTTACCCAAGAGCATAAAAGATGTGCAATCCTTCCTAAGACACACCGGATTTTACAGAAGATTCATAAAGGACTTTAGTCACCTTTCTCATCCTTTATACAATCTACTTCAAAAGGATATGCTATACGAGTGGACTGAGCGATGTCAAGAAGCTTTTTCTAAGCTCAAAGGCATGCTAACTACCGCACCTATCATATAGCCACCCGACTGAAATATTTCTTTTGAAATTGTGTGATGCGTCTAACTATGCTATTGGGGCAGTGTTAGGCCAGAGAAAAGATAAGAAACCCTATGTTATACATTATGCAAGTAAAACCTTAAATCCTGCTCAATGAATTATTCTACTACGGAGAAGGAACTCCTAGCTGTAGTATTCACTTTGGACAAATTTAGGTCTTACTTGATCGGATCCAAGATCATCATCTACACCGATCATGTGTTGCTCAAGTATCTTCTTTCTAAGAATAATGCTAAGCCTCACTTGATAAGATGGATCCTCCTACTCCAGGAATTTGAATTGAAAATAAAAGATAAAAAGGGAGTAGAGAACGTAGTAGTTGACCATCTTTCTTGCCTTGATCTCTCTAATTCCCTTAAAACGATACATATAAATGACATGTTCCCTGACGAACAACTATTTAAAGTCTCACATTTACCTTGGTTTGCTGATATTGCTAATTATCTTGCTACAGGTTTCACGCTAACACATTAGACTGCGCAAGATAAGAAAAAATTCTTCGCCGAGGTACGCAAATTTTTCTAGGATAATCCATATTTGTTTAAACATTGCTCAGACTAAATCTTAAAGAGATATGTGCCAGATAATGAACACCAAATTATCATCTCCTTCTGTCATTCTCAGGTCTGTGGTGGTCACTTTTCTACTAAAAAGACCACGGTTAAAATTCTGCAGTGTGGCTTTTACTGGCCCACTATGTTCAGGGACTCATGAGTTTTACGATGCTTGTGATCGTTGTCAAAAATTGGGAGCATTGTCCTGTAGAAATATGATGCCTTAAACCCAATTCTTATCATTGAACCGTTTGATTGCTGGGGCATCGATTTTATGGGACCATTCCCCTAATCTTTCAGGAATTTATACTTTTTGCTAGCAATAAAATACGTCACTACATGGGTCAATGCGATTCCGTGCCGGAACAATAATCATCAAACGGTCATTAAATTCTTAAAAGAAAACATCATTTCCCGGTTCACAATGCCTAGAGCCATCATTAGTGAGAGAGATTCACATTTCTGTAATAGGCCTTTTGCGAACTTAATGAAGAGATATGGCATATCTCACAAGGTGAGCACTTCATACCACCCACAAACAAGTGGGCTAGCTGAGATTTCCAACAAGGAGATTAAACACATCTTAGAGAAAACGGTTAACCCTGACTGCAAGGATTGGTCAATCTGATTGACCGATGCTTTATGGGCTTACCGTACTGCATTAAAAACCCCTATTGGAATGTCTCCCTTTAGACTTGTCTATGGAAAGGCTTGCTAGTGGAGTAGGAATATAGGGCCTACTGGGCTATTAAAATTTTGAACTTAAACCTGGACAACGCTGGCTCGCTAAGCAAACTTCAGTTGAATAAACTTAAAAAGATCATGAATGATGCATACGAGAACTCGAGAATTTACAAGGACAAGATGAAGGTGTTTCATGACCAACACATGCTTCAAAAATTATTCAAACCAGGTCAAAAGGTCCTTTTGTACAATTCTCGGTTACATCTTTTTTCGGGTAAACTCCAATCTCGTTGGACCAGCCCTTTCACAATTACTAATGTTTATCCTCATAGGGTCGTCGATATTCAGAATCTAACTAATGTTAATATTTTCAAAGTGAATGGACATCAATTAAAGTCATTTGTTAAGAAATTTGATTAAGAGGACATGTCCATACCTCTGATTGATCATATTTACCAGGATTGATCACCTAGTCTGACGGAGGTGTAGATAAATTTATTTGCTTTCATAGAATTTAAGTTTAGGATAGTTTGCTTTCTGTTGGTTTAATTCTTGTGCTAACTCATCTTCACACGAAGACCATTGGAAAAGCCTCGGAATTCCTTCTCCAGGTACTACCTTTCCATCACTTCCTTTTTCTTTTCATTGCCGCTTTTGCATTGCATGCTTATTTATTTTACATTGAGGAAAATGTAGATTTTTTTGGTTAGGAATGGGGGATTAAGTAAACTAATCAGTGTTTTCTCAGTTTTGAGCAAAAATTTTAAAAATTTTCAATGTTTAAGTTGAAATCTATTTGGGAAGCGATGAATTGTGTAGTTAAAAATGCTTTGAGTATGATGGCAAGGTAGAGATTGAATTTTGATTTGTTGGAGTTTGATCAACTAAGTAGTCTATCACCAAAGTTCTTGCGCTCATTTGATTAAGAGAAAGTTTGAATATTATGTTAATCTAAATCATAAGACACATTTAATTTGTCCTCTAGGAGCAATGCTAGAATTTCTGATTCCTAGTATGTGAATCATTGATAGACAATGAGAATCAAGTCTGGAGAATTTTATCCACCTTAAAAGAAGAAAAGAACCGGTTAAAAAATAGAAGATCGACAAAAAGGTCATGTATTATGAAAAAGAATAAAAAGAATGAAAAGATAGGAAAAGAAAGCAATAAAGAATTAATAAAAATTGACTGTCGATATAAAATCAAAAACTGGAAAAAGAAGGAGAAGGGGATGAGTTCGGAATCAGCACATGAGTTTCAAACAAATCTTAAAATGATGAGCATGGCTAACATTATGAAAAAATAGTATGTTTATGGGAAGTAAGTTGATTTTCACTGAGCACATTGAAGAGCATGATATATAGACTTAAATCCTGATTTGACTGGTAAAAGAATCTATTTGATAGATTGCTTATATGATTTGGCTCTAGGTTTTCAAAATTTCATTCTCTCACCTTAATTCTACTCATTCATACTTGATTGCACAAAAGATTATTTTCTTAAAAAAAATTTTAAACATTAAGCATTAAGGTTTATTTTTCGCATACTTTGGTTGGGACTAGCAAAATGTTGGTTGGGGATTGTATTGAGGGTCAAATATTGCATATTATCCCCCATTTATACATTTGTTTTATGAATATGATACTACTTAATGTCTTATTTTACTCATGTTCGTGTTGCAAGGTGAATTTAAGAGCTTAGATTGAAAAATGTGCTAAAAGTATGAATTTGACACTCAAAGATCACTAAGGCAAAGAATGGATCTTAGGAGACAAAGATTAAAGATTTCAAGGTCCCAAGATTCAAGAAAACCAATTGGAAAAGGAAAGAAGCCAAAAGAACAAGTGTAGAATTCACATTAATTATGTCATCGAACACTATTTTATGATCACTATCTAGATTGATATACTGTTCTAAAATCAGGACCTGTATTGGCTCCACACGAAAGAATGTCAAATTGTCGCTAGGGATCCATAATTGAACAGTTTAGTCTCTAAACAGTATTATAAATAGTAGTATGATAGATGTTCACTCCCCAAGTATAGGGTTGTGATGTAGTAAGCGGTAAGACCAGGTCGAATCCTGGGATGAAACACACGTTATCTAAAAATAACTAGATCTAGAACTAGGCTAAGATGAAATCTAAACCGATTGTAATTTAAAGAATAATGATGAAATATTTAATCTAAAACTTAGGAAAAATCAGAAAAGGGAAACTAGGGATTCAGAGGATCCACTTGTAGAAATCAGGGAGAACTACGCTTGAATCATGAAAATCAACTGAACTTCCTTTGATGTAGTTTTGAAAAGATGAAAGGTATATGAATTAGAATGGATTCCATCACCAAACCATGCCCAGGAGACAAAGCAAACAATGTAATTAAACTTTGCAATCAATGTATGAAGGTTAGGAATGACATCCAACCAAGAGACGATGGTTGGGGCTACGACGTCATAAACATAAGAGAAAAGAACATGCTCAAAGCCATTGCAGACCCATTGTAATTTCAGTCACAACAGACCATTAAAGACTGAAAACATTCCCTTAATTAAACTAAAATCAAATTAAGTTCAAATAATACAAATCAAGCCATAAATTCTCCCATCCCACTACAAGCTTCACCTCTTAGCCCTAGCTAAGAGGATTAGCCAGCCATGAATGGCTGGAACTCTCTAAAATAAAGAAAAACAAATAAAAACAAATAAAAAGAAAAAAAACTCTCTCTGTCTCTCTCTCTCTCTCCACGTCCAGCCTTCTCCCAGGATCTGAATGCCTTTCCCACGTCCAAAACTCCCCTTTATAGGCTCTTTGGATGGTGGAATCGAATTTATCGTAGAAAGGACTCGGAGTACAAATTTTCGCAGCCGTGATCGGTGGGCCCCATAGAGGTGTTTTCTGGAAAATCCACCCCGTCCATTGGATTCAGGACGAAATTTCAGTCAAGAATGAGTAGTTTTGAAGGTCCATTTGCATGGCCCACAGAAGAAATCACGAAAAGATCAATTTTGAACGTCACAAAGCAGTCCGTTTGTGGCCTCTGTATCACGCACGTGTGTACGCATGGGAGTGAAACATCACCATGGTTTTGAAGCTCTCGAACCCATCTACACGATGGACGGCTCGGATCGTCCGTACAGGTGACGTGTGGGGCCCATAAACCATCGCAAAAATCGGCAGCGTCCGTTCGTTTCGCTGACGCGGACGCGGATCTCGTTCCGCTGTGATAATGGTGGGGCCCATTCCGTTGGTTATATGGAAAATCCACTCCGTCCATTGCAAAATTACGCCTTTTGTTGATGAGGCCCACGACTTTCGCTCCACCGCCGTACGTACGACGTTTGAACGGTTAAAAAACCACAAGGGGATGTCTTCGACCCGATAGGCGTAGGGCATGGCCGTCCCAGAAGCGGATGGTCGGTTTGGATTACTCATTACGATGATGTGTGGGGTCCACAACCGCAGAAGCCGCGTCGCGCGTGACGGCGGACGCTGAGCGGCCGAGGAACGGGCGCGGGTCGGCGTTCCGTGGACCGTCGGGCCGGTCCGTGCAGCAGCAACACGTGCATTCTATGCACGTGCTCATGCATGTGGGGCCCAATGTAATGCTTGTGGGAAATCTGCACCGTCCAACCTTTTTCATATTATTTTAACGCCGACACCAAGTTTGAAGCAGTTCCAAATATCAGGCGGGTCCCAAATTGTAGATTAACGGGCTGAACTGTCCGTTGGACCACTTTCCAAGATCTGCAAGGGCTGAAATTTAATATGTACGGTTAATTTATGACTCTCATCCCATGTATGAAGTTTCGAACTGATCGGATGGCGGGAACCATGTGATCTTGCATTGGAGGGCCACTTGAGCTTCAGCTTTCTTGATCCCAGGCGTGTAAAATCTTCATTATTGGTCTTTCGAGGTTCATCCCGTGCTCTGGTGGAATATCAAATCCATGCTTTTAACATTAATTTTCAATACACGCTCCTAATTTCCTCCTGTAACAAAAATATAATTAAAATCCGATGTTAAGCCTTATTATGTACATAAAATAGGGCACTAATCGGGGTCTGATATGCAATATTTGACCCTGATCAATAGATAAGCTATTTCACACTAATAGCAATATTTCACGTTCATCGGAAGCAAGTTCTTCTTCTTTATTAGATGATAATATCATAAACAGCTCTCAAATCAATTATGAAAATATTAACAAAAACTTAGTAAATTAGAAACTAGCAAAAATACCAACTAAAGAGATATATAAGATTGAGACATTTGAATTAAATGTCTGATTATGTTATCAAGACCAAAAAATAAACTATAGGATTAAATAATGAGTATGAAACTTTAAGATTATTTAGTAAAGACGCAATTATAGAACATATAAAAAAGAAATATAGTTACCTTCATATAGGATTAGTACAAGTGGCAATTAAACCATTAACTAGAGAATAATTAAATATTAGTACGTTAATCTGTTTAAGAGACTGTAGGCATTTAAATTTTCATGACTCTGTCTTAGGAATTATAGAATCTAGCTTATGTAATGGACCCATTTATTTTAATTGCTATCCAAATTTTAATGTAAATTTAAAATATCCTAATATTTTACATGCCCTTACGCTCAATATCAAGACAAGCGGATATTACTTAATGGATGAAAGTTTACCATTAGCCTTAGTATATAAAATCCATTATAAAGTAATGAATACTAGCATAAAACCATGATCAATTAAAGCAAGCCAAAAGGGTCAGACTATGTTATTACAAACAGATATGAACAAATCTAATACAGTAGTCCCAAAAGCAATTACATGGAACCAAGTCCAATTACTACGAAGTTGGAATTTAAGACAATTACAACCTCCCCAACAAGTTGAAAATAGAAATTTAGAACAAATAATATAACATTCAGATGGATCTGTGAAAATTTGATTTAATCCCACTAGACATGTTATCTTAAACATACAAGATGTTGACAGTAGTAGATGGTCATCATTTTTTAGAATAGAAACATGACAAACTCAATCAGAAATCATAACACGAAGTACACGATTAGATGATGAAATAAGAACTAATATTACCGAAGGACATCAAATACAAGGGACTAGAACACAATCTAATATCACTCAACCATACTATACAATATACCAAAAAGACCAAGATACTCTATCACCAACACAGTCACAAATGGACCCAGGCATATTTGTCTTAAAAAAGGAATTTATCATAGATAAGCAATATATAAGTTATGAGTTTAATCAAGATTATAATGAACAAAATAGAAAAAAAAATTTATAAAATATTCCCACCACAATATAAACAAGACTATATGAAAGAGTTACATTTTAAATATTGTAGAAAATACAAAGAAAATATCCCATTTTTCCAATGGTTTGGTAATTGGCGCAATAATTCTTATTCTACACAATTAAAAAACAAACAGGTACATGTAACTACAAAAAAAAAAAAAAAAAAAAAAAAAAAAAAAAAAACTCAAGAATGGAAGACAACAGAAAACAAAACTATTACTTTTATACATCCGCTTCCTGATGCAATTCAATTAAATATAAAAAGTACTGAAATTCAAGCTACCCCCTTTAGAAGTATACGAAACAGTGACCTAATTATTCCAACTAACTATACTATTATGAAATGGATAAAGACTATAATAGACCAAAATAATTATTCAAATCAATATTTACAAACCATACGAGACCAAATTAATCAAATAGAAAATGTTACAAATAAAATACAACACTCAACTGAACATTTATACAATGCTTCCTTAGACTCTACTACTATACAATTTTCATCTGACATTAACAACCAAACACCTCTATTTAAACCACATGAATTTCCTAAAAATATGCAATTTGCACTTAAAGACTCCACAGAAGAAATGCTAGAAGAAATCACAAAAAAAAAAAAAAAAAAAAATAGCTAATATCTCTATTCCCGAATCAATCAACTATACTGACAAACATATATCTCCTTTAGAAAGAACTTTCTCTGATATCGAATGTAATGAAATTAAATATACTACCCATTTTCCTAAAACTAGAAATAATTATTCCAGACCCACTCCAGTTGATCTCTAATTTCAAGAACGTAATCAGAAAACTTAAAGTTTTTATTCTAGTGGCTCTATATATGAATGGAACATTGATGGAATGTCTGAATATAATATTATTAATTTAGTTCATAAAATGACCATGGTAGCCACCGTTTACAAACAGAATCGCGATGTTGATGATTTTACTGCCGCTCAATTAATTGTTTCCGATTTTACGAGTCAACTCAAAGGCTAGTGGGATAAGTATATGACCTTACAAGATAGATAACGTTTATTATCTACTATTAAATTAGAAGCCACTGGACAACCTATTTTAGATCAAGGACAACCTATTCAAGATGTAGTTAATACTCTTTTATATACAATCATTAAACATTTTGTAGGAGATCCGAATAATATTAGACCAAGAACTAGTGAGTTCTTAAATAATCTTCGATGCCTGACATTAAACGACTTTACATGATACAAAGATATTTTTATCAATAAAGTAATGATACAACAAGATTGTAACATGTCATATTGGAAAGAACGTTTTATTACAGGATTACCAAAACTATTTGCAGAAACAATTCGACAAAAATTAAGACAACTCTATAATGGGAATATACCCTATGATAGAATAACATATGAAGATCTAATAACTTTTATTACAAACGAAGGACTAGCCTTATGCACAGATATTAGACTTAAAGCTAAAATTTAAAAAAAAAAGATAGAAAATTAACTCGACATGAATTAGGGAATTTCTGTGAACATTTGGATACCAAAAAATTATGGCTCCCTCTGAAAGCAAAAGAAGATTAAAACAAAATTATTTTAGAAAGAAAAAATATAAATAAAATTCTAATAAATTATACCATTGAAAACAAAAACATCAAACTCCTAAAAGGAAAATATATAAAAATAAGAAGGCTTATCATCCTAAATTCAATAAGAAAAAACAATTCCAATCTTACTTCCAGAAAAAACCTACCTGTTACAAATGTGGTAAAATAGACCATTTTGCAAAGAACCGCAGCTTAAAAAATAAAATTAATGAACTAGAAATAAATGAAAAATTAAAACAAAGATTATATAATATTTTAAAAGAGCATTCATCCTCTAACTCCTCAGAATCTGAATAAATAGACTCAGAAAAATTAGAAAATAATATACAAAATATTAATGAAAATACTAGTAATATAGAAACAACAGACTCCGAACAAGAAGAAGATTCTGGTTTAGAAGAAGTAGATAAACCAGAACAAGGAGAAAAGATTGGTACATGCTTAAAATGCTCCACAAAATTCATATGTACACTAACAAAAGAACAAAGGACTTTATTAGATTTTGCAGAACATTTACATAATCCAGACTTAAAATGAATGTATATACAAAACTTAGAAGAATCTTTATCTAAACTAGTAGAAATAAATAATCCATTAAATCCATATAATATTACAGAAATTTTAGACAGATTCCAACCAACCCAAGAAAAAACAATAACTTTAAATGATTTATATTTAGAAGTAAAAGAAAATAAAAGAGAAATACAAAATTTAAAAAGATAAGTTAAATACTTACTAGAAAACTATAATAGCTTAAAAGAACAAGTATACTTCTTAGAATCCAAGAAAAAACCTCATATAGAAAATGCTACTGATAACCAAATAGATGCACTAAATATAATCACTAACATAGACTATCAAAAATGACATGTAAACCTAACTATTGTTATAAATAAAGAATTCCATATCCATACAATTGCTATAATAAACAGTGGAGCAGATATAAATTGTATCCAAGAAAGATTAGTACTAAGTAAACATTTTGAGAGAACTTTAGAACAATTAACAACTGCCAGTGGATCAAAACTATGAATCAATTATAAACTATCAAAAGCAGAAGTATGTAATCAAGGAATATGTTTAAAAACAACTTTTTTATTAATCAAAGACTTAACACAACCTGTCATACTAGGTACACCATTTTTAGAATTAATCAAACCATTTAGCGTAAATAATTTTGGAATAAAAACTAACTTAATAGGCCAGGATCTAACATTTGAATTCATCAGTCCTCCAAAAATTAGGGACATAAACCAATTAAAGTCAGTTTTAATAACAAATTCTATAAATCTAATTACACATAGAAAAGAACATATTAAGCAAGTTAATAATCAAATCCAATATATTAAAATCAACGAAGATCTAAAATTACCAGCAACAAAAAATCGAATCCAAGATTTTGAAGAATTATTTAAACAAAAAAAAAAAGAGAAAGAAATATGTTCTGATCTACCTACAATATTTTGGAATAGAAAAAGATACATAGTCAAATTACCATATGAACCAGATTTTCATGAATCACAAATACCTACAAAAGCCAGACCAATCCAAATGCCACAAGAATTATTAGAGCATTGTAAAAAAGAAATAGAAAAACTACTACAAAAGGGTTTGATAAGACATAGTAAATCACCATGGAGTTGTTCAGCATTTTATGTTAACAAATCAGCTGAAATAGAAAGAGGAGTTCCAAGATTAGTAATAAACTACAAACCAGTAAACAAAGTATTACAATGGATACGATATCCAATACCAAACAAAAAGGATTTATTATGAAGATTATATTCAGCAAAAGTTTTCTCAAAGTTTGATATGAAGTCAGGATTTTGGCAAATACAAATAGAAGAAGAAGATAGATATAAAATTATTTTTAATGTACCTTTTGGTCAATATGAATGGAACGTTATGTCATTTGGCCAAAAAAATGTACTATCAGAATTTCAAAACGTCATGAATGACATTTTTAATCCCTATATTAACTTCACTATAGTATATATAGATGATGTCTTAGTATTTTCAGACTCTCTAGAACAACATTGAAAACATTTAAGAATATTTTTAAACGTGCATTAAAATAAACGGACTAGTTATTTCAGCAACAAAAATCAAATTATTTCAAACCAAAATTAGATTTTTAGGACATCATATATCTCAAGGCATAATCATACCTATAGAAAGAAACCCAGAATTTGCAGATAAATTTTCCAATGAAATTAAGAATAAGACACAATTACAAAGATTCCTATGAATTCTCAACTATATAAGAGATTTTTATCAAGACCTGCATAAAATATGTAAACCATTATATGATAGATTAAAGAAGAATCCTCTTCCATGGACCCAATAACACACTAATATAGTAAAAACAATTAAACTTAAAATTAAACAGTTACCATTATTACATATAGGTGATCCATTAAATCCTAAAATTGTAGAAACTGATGCATTAGAATTAGGATACGGAGGAATTCTAAAGCAAAAGAAAATTGATTCAGAGCATCTAATAAGATTTACTTCTGGTTCCTGGAATGAAACTCAAAAAAATTATAGTACTACCAAAAAGGAGATTCTTTCTATTGTATTATGTATTTCAAAATTTCAAAGTGATCTTATAAACTAGTGTTTTCTTCTTCGAATAGATTGCAAAAATACAAAATATATTTTTAAAAAGGATGTTAAAAATCTAACTCATAAACATATTTTTACTAGATGGCAAGCTATTTTATCAAGTTTTGATTTTCAAATTGAATTTATTAAAGGTAATTCCAATTCTTTACCAGATTTCTTATCCAGAGAATATTTACAAGGCAATAATGGCTAATAGATTGAAGCCTACAAGCAAATAAGACTATGCTATGCCCTCTCCATTGAATACAAGATCCATTTATCCTTCTCCAACCACACCTTCTCCAACAAAAATAAGATTAGGGAGTCTTTTTGGAGGATAATCAGGATCTTCAATAGGAACAAGACTAAGACCTACCATTCCTCTTTCCACAAATCTTTTTAGTCCATTAACTTTTTAGCCTCTTATTCCTCTTCTACTCCTCAAACATTTGCAAGTAAATTAGTCGATACCAATCCAGAATTACAAGATCATCCCTCTTTCCAACTGATCCCACATTCTCCTCCATCCCCTACAAACATTTTTACTTCAGAACCATAATATTTTTACAAACCAAAAGTGTATCCGATAATACCCATTGAAGCAGAATTCAAAAATAAGCCTATCTCCTTCATTATCCAGCAATGTTTTCCTCCATCTTGGCATTGGCCAGCAACCATCGGAAGTAAAATACAGAAGTACTATGGATTTATTTTAATATATACTGATTCATGCATTTTCACCCATGTACTAGATAGACAAGATAATTCAAAAATTACTTATTCAAAATATCCTTACTTTCTCATACTGGGGACCAAATCCCAACTCAGCACGACAATTTTCTCAAGTATTTAGTCCACTCAGTTTTACATATTATGATTATCAAAAGGCGTTGTTGTATGCATTTTTCTTCCAAAACCCAAGTCTTTCACATTCATGGTTCTTTCATTTTCATCAAAAAATAAATTTAAATTTTCCCTTATGGTTTCACACATTTTGAAATTATTTTGGACCAAATACAAGAATTTTACCTCCTCCAGTACAAGAAGGATTTACTTACTTTTTAGACAATTACAAGTTTTCTGATCAACAAAACCAATTACCAAAATCTTTAGTATGTTTCTCATTATTCTCAATCACATGGATTAGTACATGGGAATACAATATTCAACAAGTTTCTTCATCTCCAGCTTTATATTTAGTTAGGCGTTTCAAAAGTAAATGGTGGAAACAACTTAAACTAGATAGATTTTTAAAACTAGCACTTCAAAAGTATTTTCAAGAAAACCCCCATATTTCAAAAGTCGAAATAGTTTCTTCACAAGATTAGCAGTTCCTAGTTTCGAAGTCCTCCATTCAAGCAAAATTAGCAGCCGACAAGACCAAAGCTGAATACATGGCAATATTAAGCAAAGCAGCATCAGCCTTAAAACTAGAAGAAGATTCAGATGTTTCAAGTACACATTATTTACAACTAAATGAAGATGACTGTTATGGGATAGACGGTATTCCTCAATTGTAATCAAGTAACAGTGCATTTGTAACCGCCCGGATTTTTTCCAACCTGAAATAAGATGTCCTTAGGCAATGAATCGATCCTAACACCTTATTAACTTGTCAGAACTCAATCCCAAAGTCTAAAACTGCTTTTGAACCCATTTCCTTCACAAATCCCACCATTCACCACCTTGTTCTTTCAATTTTTTTAAGTACTTTCACCCTAGACGCTATCTTAAACTAGCTAAGTAGTATAACTTGGATCACTTTATATACAAACTACAAAGGACTAGGTACCACCTCAGACAGAAATCTTATAGGACTAAATCCTTTAGAAATGAGATAAAATAACTAAGTACTAAACTAGATTATTTACAAAATCCGTTTGATCCACTTTAAATATGATCTGCAAGACCCAAAACTTGTAGAATCATTTACGCTAGGTTACCTTAAAATCTAGGATCAATCTCATTACCCGACTGCTCTCGGGAGCACATTGAAACTCCGTATCAGATCTGGACCACACGTCGGAAATCCGAATAACTCGAAGTTAAGGAATTAGGACCGCCTCGCTAGGCTTGACAACCATCTCGGAAATCAAATCCAGCTAGTGTCCCACGGCTGTTCGCTTGAGTCCGGAGCGAGAGTGTGAAAACACTTGTTTCTTTACAAAAATAAATATCTTGAATAGTAATCTGAGACTCGTCGCTTGCGTATCAGTTTTAAGCAACCAGAGCGTCAGAATCAGACCAAATTACACCCTCAGATCAGGAGAAATTTCATACACATTTACATGTACTCGAAATCTCCGATCGAGATCCGCTGACCGTTGAACTAAAACTGGTCCACCACGCGTGATCTGAGAACCCTACTGAAATAAAAACTTAATAATATGTAGATCCAGTGTTAGTGAGCTTAAGTCCAACCTTTGGCTCAAGGGGGGGCTCCGGAAATGCTCCGTTGAGCTGAAACAAATGTCATTTGGACAAAACCCAAGTATACCTTGTTCTCAAGTCTATTTCGGTGAGTTTTTTGGCTATATAAGAACCTTAAACCCTCTCCCATTTCAGTCATCCAAATTTGAGAAAAATCCTAGGGAAAGAGAGAGAAAGTGAGAGAGATGGGAGAATCTCCCTGCTGTGCTTCTCTGCCGCTCCACGAGCTCCACCGCTCCGTTCTAATCGCTTTCCCAGCGATTCCAGCTCCGTTTCTAGGTAAGAAACCCTAACCCTAATCTGTTTTGGGGCTGTATAGGTTGTAGGTTATGAAATAGCTAACCTATTTCGTTCTTTAGGTTGCTAAACTGCCGAATACGAAAACTTAGCAATTCTATCGACTCTATTTCGATTCTACGATAAAAGGTGAGGACTTTAGGTGTATAGGTTATGGTTTTCAATTCTTTCAATGTCAGATAATGATAGATTCATGATTTACATGCAATTGCACATGTACAAAGTGCTTTCCGTTTTCTGTTTCGATTAAAGTTGTAGAATATGGAATTTTACATATTCTAGGTATTCGTAGAAAATACCATATACGTATATTTTTTGAAAATGTGTTTGACATGATTATTTGTTGTATGGATATACAATATATGGATAAAATACTTATTTGGCGAAAGGATTCGCCCAAATACATGTTTTACTAATATACACTATGTATGTAGAAATACTGTATTGAAAAAAGTACCGTATACATGTATATTTTAGAGATCTGTTTGCCATGATTAATTGTTGTATAAATATATTGTGTATGCGTAAAATACTTGCTTGGTGAAAGGATTCGCCCTAATACACGTTTGTTAACATACACTATGTATGTTGAAATAGTGTATGTTAAGTGTTTGTGGAAATGCTTGAGTGAATAAGTGTTGGGATGTTGATGCCTTAGGAGGATGTTGAGATGGGATTCTCAATTACCTTAGAGACATGTATGATTACCTCCATTAAACCGCTTACTTTTGTAATATATGTGTTTGTATTTCTATTTATGTAGTGCTTTACAACATGCTTTATAACATGCTTTACAACATATTTTATAACATGCTTTATAACATGCTTTATGACATGCTTACTAATATACTTGAATTACTTTGTTTACCATGCTCTACTCCACATGCTACTAATATGGTTTGATTTAGTTTGGGACTACGTCTATAGTCCAGACAGTCGGTACTAGACTTGAGATCGTGGTTGAGTTTCATGTCACCACGTAAGATGTGTTTGACGAACCTGAGTCGTACGTCAGTTGGCGACAGTGGTTAGGCCATGCGAAGTGCTTATGCACTTCATGTCGTCTAATTGATTGTGCGCTCGAGCTAGTCAGGCTCGTCATGTAACCCGATATGTCTAAGGTATGTTCACCATGTTTGGTCGCTACTGCTTGAACCTAGGGTACCAAACTTACCAGTGAAATCCCTTTTAACCATAGTATCTCGATCCGCTAAGACTCATGAGCCGGGCATGGTGGTATGGGACACCGTGGTTGAGCTATCGGCCTACGTTGGGGCCACGTGCCTCCCCGTAGTGACCAGTGAGCAACCAGACTCGTGAGCCGATTATGGTGGTATGGGACAGTATATTCGTGCTGTCGGCCTACATTGATAAGGTGATGGGGGAGTGGTGCAACGAATGCGAGCAATAGCCCTAGCAGCCCTTTGTAGTGACATCGATCATACTTTGAAATTGCGGTGAGCCTTAGAGTTTTACCACGGTATATAGAGTATGAACTAGGCCTGTTTCTGTATAGTGATGAATCGTTTAAGAGGTGATGGGAGAGTGGTGTAACCTTTGTGCGTAACAGCCCTGACAGCCTTTGCAGTGACCTAGAAAACACACCATCGTCTGATATTAACTAGGACTGACGACCCTAGAATGGATCATGTTTGGGAATGATACAAGGGATGTACCTTAGTTTTTCAATCCTGCTATTTTGAAATAGACTAATTAAAAACTCGGTAATCATGCTCATCATGCATTGCATATACCTGGAAGATGTGGAGCACTGAAGGATGAAAGCATGCCGCGAACGTGAGATGGTGTCGCATGAGGGAGGGTGTGGTGAGGGCATCCATCATACCTGCATTCATACTTGCATTAATAAGAGTAGTTAGGAGTGTTTGATTTTACTGCTTTATCATTACTGCTTGACTGTATTGATAATATATTAACCTATGCTTTATTGTTCTACTGAGTTAGCTACTCACTCCCACGTTACGGGATGGTGTTGTACACACCAACCAGATTTGTTGAGTTTCAGATGATGGCGATGCTTATGAAGCAGAGCCGTACTACTTCTATGGTGATGAGGAGGAGTTCTCCTATATATAACTCTCTGACAGGTCTATGAAGACCTGGTAATGTATTGACGAGGCTATGGTACTTGGGATAGAAGATATTAGACTTTCTCACATTTGGTAAATTCTAGAATCGTACTTGTAATTATTTAACCTGGTAACTTTATCACACTCTAGAGACTTACCACAGTTTTTATATTTTATATGTCTGTCACAGTCTTCCGCTTGCAATTTAACGGTCTCTGGAGTATGATATATTGTTTTGGCTTAATCTCACTCATGTTTAATGCACTACTACCGACAATATTCAATCATCATTCATTTTGTTGCATAAATGATGTTCTAGAACTCGGGTGTTGAGTTATTACTCGACCCCCTATTTTCGGGATGTTACAACATTAATTTCAGCAATAATCATAAGCCAGATCTTCCAAGAATATTCTCAAGATGCCATCATCATAAGAAGACAAGACCCCGACAAAAGTACTGTAACAGTTACTGTAGCAAAGACAAGACAAAAGTACTACTGTAGCATGCCAGCTCTACAAAAGGACAAGAATCCTATAACAGTCACTATTGAAGCATACTGTAGTAGCAAAAAGACAAGTTTAGCACCTTCCACGAAGATTCTGGACTCCATTCTCATTCAAATCCACAACACCGTGCGCCCGGACTGCAAACAAGATCAAATCCAAGGTAACTTCGTAGAAGTTTCCAGATCTCAAACTAATTCGAATTCGTCGCTTATATAAGCATAGTTCCTGCATCAAAGAATCATACTCCTTCTACTCTGAAGATCACATAGTTCTTACTCATAACCCTCTCCTTTCTTCTTTTATAAGCCTCTCATCTCCTCTCCTACTCAATCCTTGTAAACCAAAATAGTCTTTGTATCTTCATCAGCTTGTAGTGTCCGTTTAAGTCTGTAAGTATTTTAATAGTTGAATTAAGAAGAATTTTTCTTATCAAAGTTTGGTAATATCTCTATATGTTCCATTAAGCATTTTTCTTTGTATTTTTATATTTTCACATATGGAATTTATTATTTGTATTTATATTTCAAAAAATGATATTTTTCTTAGTAAGTATTATAATTTGATTATCTCCTATAATTTATCATTTGTATTTATATTTCAAAAAATTATATTTTTCTTAATAAGTATTATAATTTAATTATTTCCTATAATTTCACCGAAAGAACAAGTGTAGAATTCACATTAATTATGCCATCGAACACCGTTCGATGAACTTAAAGCTACCATTCGATGACATCAAACACAGGTCAATGACATCGAATTTATGAATGAAAATCGAGTTGGTCACTGGACAAATTGAAGACATTTTTCGATGATTCGAGGACATGTTCGATGACTCGAAGCTTTGCTCGATGGCATCAAAGCCAGTTCGATGACATCGAATTTTATGTGGATTATCGGTAAAACTCACTGGACATATTGAACACAATGTTTGATTACTCGAAGCCCTCCTCGATGATATCGAAGACCCGCTTAATGACATCGAAGGCCTCTTCGATGGCATCGAATTTATTAAAGAAATTGGATTAAATCTTTGGACTATTTTGGATGCATTATCGATTCCTTGAACAACGCTCGATGACATCAAAGACACCTTCGAAGACATCAAAGGTAGGTTCAATGACATAGAAGGTTACAGAGTCCGGATGAAGATACAAAAGCGTGAAAAAAGCACGTATAAAAGGCACCTTTGATGATAACGAAAGCAGTTCGATGTCATCGTACGAATCGCGAGAAGTTATGCAGAGTTATGTGGAGTGCGTAAATTGAGGCAGTTTCCGAATTTTTCCAAATTGGTGTGAAAGGAGGTGTTGCTCAACTATAAATAGGAGACCCCAAGGCATCCATGGACATCAATATAGGGTTTGGATGAGTGAAGCACAAGGGTGGAGAGTTGTTGCCAAGCGTTTTTCTTCTTTCTTCCTTAGTTTTGAATGATTTTTTCTAGGGTTTTAGATCCAATCATGTCTATAGTTGGCTAAACCTCTTAGCTAGGGCTAAGAGGTGAAGCTTGTAGCGTGATGGGATGTTTCTATTGCTTTGATTCATATTTATGTTGAAGTTACTTTGATTCTAGTTTGATATTTAAGGAATACTTTCAGTTGTTAATGATTTATTGTGACTTAAATTACAGTAGATCTGCAATAGATTTAAGTATCTTCTTTGAGATTATGGGATTGGTAAATCCTATTATTTGTCATCGTCTCATGGGCATGGTATGGTGATGGAATCCATACCAATCATCATAATTCCCCTCCTTTGATAATTAGATTAAAGGAAGTTCAGATTTGATCTTAATTGATATATATTTCAACTGGATAGGATAGGACTCTGATTCCAGTTGTGTACTTAAATCAAGTGATAGATCTCCCTGATCTTTACAAGTGGATCCTTGAAAACCTTAGTTCCTACATTTAAATTTCTTTAGTTTCTAATTAAACACTTCACAATTACTCCCTTTTTATTTCAGGATTAGATTTATATCTTTTTCTAGTTCCACTTCTAGTTGCTTTCAGAATACACATGAGTTTAGTCCCTATGGATTCGACCTCGATCTTACCAAGATTATTACTACATAGGGACCCTACACTTGGGGTTGTGAGCAGAAAAAGATGCACATACAATGACATCTTCTAAACTAGGTGTACGGTGAATCTAAAAGTCTGCGATGTGATCATCGATAGTGGGAGCAGCGAGAACATCATCTCCAGGGTAATGGTAAAAATATTGCAATTGAAAACAGAGCATCATCCCTCCCTATATACGATCGGTTGGATCAAGAAGGTTAGCGAGATTAAGGTAACTGAATAATGCACCATATCTTTTTCAATTGGTAAATATTATAAAGACGAAGTAGTATGCGATGTAGTTGACATAGAGACATGTCACATACTACTCAATCGACCATGGCAATTCGACCTTGGCACCACTCATAAACGGTGAGATATTATGTATATTTTCATCAAGGACGGTTGGAAAACCATATTAGACCTTATGAATCCAGAGGGGCCACCTGAAACTTTTAAAGTTGAGGGCCATTCTCTTAACCATACGGGACTTTGTGAAAGAATCCAAAGAAATAGGACAGGCCTATTCCCTAATTGTAAAGGGAAAAGAACTTGATTCCATCATCATCCCAGAGAAACTAAAACCTTTGTTGCATGAATTTACAAAAATTTGGCCTGATGACATTCCCGATGGATTGACTCCCATGCGAGATATCCAGCACCATATCGACCTTATCCCTGGGTTTAGCTTACACAATCGTTCTCACTATCAGATGAGCTGATCTGTAAGGCTATTATTCGAGAAAGCATGAGCCCATGTATCGTACCAACTCTATTAACTCCTAAGAAAGATGAGAGTTGGCACATGTGTGTTAACAGTCGGGTCATCAATAAAATCACCATAAAATACAAGTTTTCCATACCACGGCTGGATGATATGTTGGACATACTTGTGGGCACAAAATTATTCTCTAAATTGGACCTAAGGAGTGTCTACCATCATATTTGAATACAGTCAGATAATGAATAGAAGACGACTTTTAAACTAAGGAAGGGTTGTGTGAATGGATAGTCATACCCTTCGGTCTTTCAAACGCGCCTAACACATTCATGAGGTTGATGAACCAAGTTCTGAAACCATTCATTGGATAGTTTGTTGTGGTTTATTTCAATGATATTTTGATATACAATTAGGAAGAAGCAAGCTATATGGAACACCTCATGAAGGTCCTTCAAGTGCTTACCGAAAATAAATTGTATCTCAATTTAAAAAATTGCAACTTCTTTATCGACAACCTGATTTTTTTTTTGGACTTTGTCATGACATCCACGGGCATTCGAGTGGATGAGAAAAATGTGAAAGCCATCAGGGAATAACCACTCCCAACAAACATCCATGAGGTATGAAGTTTTTACGGATTGACGACATTCTATCGCGGTTTGTGAAAAAAATTAGCACCATTATATATCCAGTTACAGACTGCATGAAGGGACAATTTTAGTGGACTGATGAAGCTTTTTCCCTCTGTTTGGTGGGTGAGTTGTGACTATATCATTCACTTGAGGTTCCATTATTATTAGACATGCTAGTGCTTGTTGGGGGACCACGGAAGCACACAAGGATGAATTAAGTGAAGTAATCCAATCACACCGAGCAAGCACAATGCAAACACTCCAAATTTAACATCGAAAAACCCTTACGAGAAAAAAAAAAAACTACGACACAAAGTAACAAAAAACATTATGAAAGCATAAATTAAAGACAGACAAAGAGTATACCCTATTTGAACAAGCCTCGAATATCCCTTTATAAGACCTTGAAACCCCAGGAATGATTTACAAAGCCTTAGATACCTCCCAATCCCGATTTCACCCAAATATATAGCCTCTAAGAGAATCTAAATCAAAATTGAAAACAAATTCGGTAAATTCATAAATTTGTGAAAATCTGCACGGAATCATTTGATGACATCAAACACACTTTGATATCATCAAAACTAACCTTCGATGACATAGAAGCCACATCGATTGCGTTGAAAATTACCAAAATGTTCCAACGACCAAACAAGAAAATTTAAATATTACCGATGACATCGACCAGGCCTTCGATGGCATCAAACAACCTTCGATGACATCGAACGGTCTTCAATGACATCCTAAAGGGCACCAAAGTGTTAGCAACCAAATTAATTTATTCCGAAAAATATCGATGACATCGAGCCAAATTCGATGACATCGAAACCTACTCAATGGCATCGAACATGTCATCGACAGACTAATGAATTACAGATTTAAAACATTTATTAACAATCTCCACCTTGTCTTTAATCGCCATCCTTCATAGCTTCTTTTTGTCATTCTCTAATCTTACCTCGCATCATAGCTCTATCATCGCTTCTCATGCACACTCTGTCCTCCTTTTACGCCTTTGTCAAGCCCAGAGAAGTTGCATAAAACTTGAACTTCTCTGTAAGAATCACATTGGTGAGCATGTCCGTTGGATTCACATTCGTGTGAATCTTCTCCAGAGTCACACTTTATTCCTCAAGCACCTGTCGGATAAAATGGTGAAGAACATCAATGTGTTTAGTACGTGAATGATAAACAGACTTTTTAGCCAAATGGATAGCGTTCTCGCTGTCACGATTAACTGGCACGACCTCCTGCTGAAGCCCCAACTAATTTATCATGCCTCTCAACCAAATAGCTTCTTCGAATTCTTCTGTTAGTGTCATATACTCCGCTTTGGTTGTGAAAAGAGCCACCACAGACTAAAGCTTCAACATCTAACTGATTACTCCACCCATTAATACATACAAGTAACTTGAAGTTGACTTGCTAGAATCCACACTACTTGCGTAATCTGTATCCACATACCCAACTAACTTAGCCCATGTTTTCTCAAAAGTTAAGACATAGTCTTTCATACCTCGAATGTATCAAAGTAGTCATTTCACCGCTTCTCAATGTTGCTTGTCAAGGTTTAACTTATATCTGCTCACAACACCAACCAACTACCTGTGAAATATCCGGTCTCGTACATACCATGGCATACATTAAACTACCCATAATATTCAAATAAAGCACACGATACATATCATACTTTTTCTCATTTGATTTAGAACATTGTTTTGAGGAAAGCTTGAAGTGAGCCACGTGGGGAATGCTAACCGGCTTTGCCTTGTCAAACCCATACTTGATCAACACCGTTTCAAGGTATTTTGCCATTGATAACCAAAGCCTGCTCCTCTTCCTATCTATATGAATATATATGCCGAGAACCCTCTTTACAGCCCCCAGATCTTTCATTTTGAATGTCCCTGATAATTGAGTCTTTAGTATATCGATTTTAGATATGTTATGACTAGCGATTAACATATCATCAACATACAATACCAGGATGATGAACTTGATATCACTCAGTGTCTTGTAATAGACACAATGACCGTATTTACTCCCAGTAAATTTCTGACTCATGATGAAAGAATTAATTTTTTTTTATATCACTGCCTAGGCGACTGTTTCAGGCCATACAACGACCTCTTTAACCTACAAACCTTGTCCTCTACCCCTTTAACTTCGTAGCCTTCTGGCCGCTTCATGTAGATTTTCCTTTCTAATTTCTCATGCATGAATGCGATCTTTACGTCCATCTGTTCCAACTCGAGATCGTATTGAGCAACCAGTACCAACATGAATCTAATAGGTACTTTCTTTACAACCAGCGTAAATATATCTATGAAGTTGATTCTTTCTCTCCGAGCATAATCATTCGCTACCAACCTTGCCTTGTATTTATTATATTTCTTATTGAATATCCACTTGCACCCGATTGCTTTTCAGCCCACTGGAAGCTCCACTAGCTCACATGTCTAGTTCTCTTACAAAGAGTCCATCTCATTATCCATTGTCGACTTTTACTTTTTAGCATCAGGCTTATTAAGAGTCTTCTATAGAGTAGACGGATCACCCTCATATGTAAGGAGGGAATATGTGATATTAGAGTCGTCCCTGTATCTTGCCAGTAACCTGCGATCTCACGGCGAATTTCTTTTAAGTGGTTACTTTATCCACTCTTGTACCTCTATTTACGTGTTTATTTTAGCCTAAGTGTCATCTGTGTCAATCTGAACATCCACAATCAACTTTTCCGGTATCTTTTGCTCCTCTTAATCATTCTTGCAAAATAGGTAGCCTTCGTCGAATTTAACATCTCTGCTAATAATGACTTTACGTGTAACTCGGTCATACAACATGTATCCCTTCACACCACCACCATAACCAACAAAGATGTATTTTTTGGCCCTTTGATCTAGCTTATTTCTCTCAACTAATAGTATATGAGAGTAAGCCTCACAACCAAATATATGCAATCTTGAATAGTCTACTTTCTGACCACTCCATACTTCCTCTAGAATCTTATAATCAATCGCCATGGAAGGGGACCGATTCACCAAATGGCAAGCCGTGTTAACGGCCTTAATCCATAGGTCCTTGCTCAATACAGGATTACTAATAATTCATTGAGCCCTCTCCAAGAGAGTCTGATTCATCTGCTTGGCCACACTATTTTGCTCGAGTATGTGGCGCACTGTATTATGCCTAATGATAACTTCATCCTTACAAAATTGAACAAATTCATTTAAGGTAAATTTATCACTGTTATCAGTCCTTAAAACTTTCACTTTTCGCTCTGTCTGTTTTTCCATCATGGCCTTCCACTGTTTGAAATTGGTGAAAATCTCGGATTTATGTTTCATGAAATAAACTCAAACTTTCAAGGAGTAGTCTTCAATGAATGTTACAAAACATGAAGACCCTTCAGCGGAAACCACGAGCGACAGCTCCCATACATCAGAATGCACATAATTAAGCACTCCCTTACATACATGTTTTTCAGATTTAAAAGATAACCTAGATTGTTTAACATATATACAATGCTAGCACATATTGAAATCAAAGCTTTTAAAACTTGGAGTTAAGCATTAGTCAGAGAGTACCTTCATGCCTCGCTTGCTCATGTGGCCTAGACGTGTATACCACATACGTGTAGACATGGAATCCTCTACTGCAGCTGCAGCTCCACCTATTGAAGTGCTTCCAATCAATTTGCAAAGATTTACATGCCTCTGTGCTCTCATAACTATAAGCACCCCTTTAGAAACTTTAAAGACGCCATTAAAATCGATAAACTTGCACCTAATTGCCTCAAGTGCACCAAGAGATATCAAACTTTTTTTCATGTCAGGAACGTGCCTCACCTCAATAAAGGTACACTCCATCTCATTAAATATCTTGATATAGACAGTACCAATAGCTACAACATTATAGGCATTATTGTTGCTCATAAATACTTGTCCACCAACTCTGACGAGGAGTCATGTGATATGAAGCCCCTGTGTCCAAGATCCGCTCATTCCTACAATCATCGTATAAATGTCCAATCATACACACTAACAACACATTATTTCCATTTGTTTCTTTATCAAATGTGGCGGTGTTGACCTCCCTGGAAGAAGCCTCTGAGTTCTCTTTCTTTACTTTAGTATTTATACAATCCTTCTTCATGTGTCATGTCATCCCACAATTCTAATATTTTAACTTGCCCTTGTCATTGCCTTTAGATTTGGATCTCGATCGAGAAGATCTAGTCTCCCGCTCAGAATTCCGACCCATCGTAAACAATGTATCAGTGGAGGCCCACATGTTACGGTTTTTCTTTCTCATCTCATTTCCTTGAAGGACTAAGATGGCAGTATTTGCACTAAGGGTCGTGTTACCGGTGCACAAGTTGTCTTTACAAGACTCATACGAAATAGGAAGTGAATTCAACAAGATACATGCTTGATCTTCATCGTCAACCACTACCTCCACATCCAGCGATTTGCTGATAATCTTGTTAAAATTGCTAATGTGAGCCTCGACATCTCCTCCCTCTATCATCTTGAAATTGAACAACCGCAGCTTCAAGTGTATGCGATTTTCAAGGACTTCTTTACGTACATATCCTCTAACTTCGCCCACATATTCACTGCGGTTTTCTCCCTCAAGATATTGTAGAGAACCTCATCCATTAAGCACAATTGGATTGAGGATTTCACTTTCTTATCCAATTTCTTCCATAGATTTTGGTCGCTTCTCAATGACCTCATCCAATCCTTGCTAAATCAATATGTCAATCCTCTTGACCTTTCATAATTTAAAATTATGTTTTTTAGAGTATATCTCAATATCGAACATAGGATTGGCAATCATTGTTACTTTAATATTCAATCCTGCAGCCCAACGTTTGCTCTGATACCACTTGTTGGGAGACTGTGGAAGCACATAAAGATGAATCAAGTAAAGTAATTCAATCACACCAAGCAAGCAAAATGCAATCACTCCAAATTTAACGTGGAAAAATTCTTACAAGAAAAAACCACTGCATGAAGCGACAGAAAGCACTATGAAAGTAGAAATTACAAGAGATGAAGAGAATACTCTATTCGAACAAACCTCGAATCTCCCTTTACAAGCCCTTGAAACCCTATGAATGAATTAGAAAGCCTTAGATACATCCCAATCTCGATTATACCCAAATATATAGCCTCTAAGAAAATTCCAATCAAAATCAGAAATAAATCCCGCAAATTTGCAAATTTGTGCCGAATCATTCGATGAGATCGAACACACTTCGATGTCATCAAAACTAACCTTTGATGACATCGAAGTCACTTTGATGGCATCGAAAAAATACAATAACGTTCTAGCAACCAAACATGAAAATCTAAATATTACCGATGACATCGACCAGGCCTTTGATAGCATCAAAAAACCTTCGATGACATCGAACGGTTTTCGATGGCATCGTAAAGAGCACCAAAGTATCCAGTAACCAAATCGATTTATTTTAAAAAATTTCGATGGCATCGAACCTGTCATTGACAGATTGATGAATTACAAATTTAAGACACCTATCAACAGTGGTGTGACATCTTCTTTCTTGCTGAGCTATCACTTAAATTCATATTTAACCCCTAAAAATCTTCCTTTACAAAATCATTCAAGCAAAAACTGCTCGTGGCATTAGTTAGAAGCAGAGCTCATCAATGGTTTTTGTAAGGACACATATCTACATTATATATGTGAAATTGATAAACGGTTGTAAAGTTATGGTCATCCAATGCTTTAGTACCCACTACACCCTTGGATTGAACTTTTTAACCCATTTTCTTTTGATAATAGTCTTTCGTGAGATTGTTCTTGACTTTTCCATACATTATTCTTTCTCAAAACTTGAGATTTCATTTCTCAAGTTTTCAACATTCGCAAACGCCCCAAACACAGTGGCAAATCTCGTTCTTAGCAGTTTCTTTGTTCGAAATGTTCTGGAATATTTTTTTTCAAAACTACCTGGTTTTCTCAAAATATTATCCAAAAAATGTAGCTGAAAGTAAAATAATTTAACAGTATTTATTGTTAATTAATAAATATTTTTTAAATTATATACGTGGTCATATAGTGAATAATTGGAAATTTTCAACAAATCTTACGTGAACTGCCAAGATTTTCAAAATCTCATTGATACTGCCAGAATGCTTAAATCTTGCAGTTAGCTAGCCGACCATAGGTTTTAGGGTGTCTTAGCTCATTTCCTCCCCTAGAAAGGTTGTTGGAAGTCATTGTAAAGATCATTTCTAAATAAAGAATATTCCGAAAATAAGAAACCCAAGATTTTCAAAATCTCATTGATAACACCAGAATGCTTTAAATTTGCAGTTAGCTAGCCGACCATAGGTTTTAGGGTGTCTTAGCTCGTTTCCTCCCCTAGAAAGGTGGTTGGAAGTCATTGCAAAGACCATTTCTAAATAAAGAATATTCCGAAAATAAGAAACCAAGCCCTTTCTGATTGGTCCAACAAAGCAAAAGGCCCACCTGGGTGAGGACGTGGATTGGCTGGGAAAGCCTTTAGCAGGAACTTCATGCCATGGGAAGTTAGGTGGGCCCACTGTGATGTTTGAGGGCAATCCACCCCGTTCATCTGTTGATGTAGAGCAGGTCACAAACAGTTTCGTGGCCAAGATAGACTGGAAAAGGGCCGATCGGAGATAGAGGTGATCCAGACCATCAGAACCTAAAACGGACGTATCTCGCATCCGGAATGAGCTATCGGATGTACCATATATGATTTTGGGGTAGGACAACATACTTTAGCCACCCAATCCCACTATGCCTGGTTTCACATACTGAATTTGTGAAATATCATCAGATCAACTGTAGAATTTCTGTTTTAAATTATTAATTTTTTACTATTTATAGTAAGTTTTAGTCTGCGTGTAACTCTTCATCCGTTGGGCTTTAGGAGTTGCGCCCAACATAAAAAGTTCTAAGTATAGTTAGGGGAATATGATGGTTCAGCCAAATAGGACACTAGCAATTTCAATGAGTTTTAGTTATAGTATGATTCTGAAACTACTCCCTAGGTTAATAGCCTTATTTAAAGAGTTATAAAGTCATTTTTCATCATCAATAAAGTTAATTTGAATTTTGTAAAATTAATTTTTATTTTTTCTCGTGGATTCGAGGCATCTCAATAAGGAGTCAAGATTATCATTGAGGAAGAAAGTGCTCAACCTCTACACGTCCTTGCCCACGTCATCTATTTTCTTATATCATGTTAGAACATGGGTCCAAAATAATATTAATTCAAAACTCTAAGGGCGTGTTTGGACAGGCCAATCCCATGGGATTGGATTGTATTAGGGCGGATGGCAAGTAATGATGGCTCTGTCAATGGATTGGTGCCAATTCAATGGGATTGCTATATCCAAGGAACTCACCGCGAGTATGTTTGGCTCGCCTGGCCAATCCCGGGATTACACTGGCCAATCCTGGGATTGCTCCGTCTATCCAAACATGTCCCAAGTAAAATAGACGGGATTAGGAGGGATTGGGTGGGATTAGGAGGGATTGGGTGGATTTCAAGGTAATGATGGTGATGTCAGTGGATTGCTATATCCATGGGATTGTTTGGCACAACTTCGCCAAATCCCGGGATTGCTCCTTCCAATCCACCCTAATACAACCTAATACAATCCACCTTGCCCGTCCAAACACGCCCTAATGCATCGCACGACACAGAATTAAATGTCCACCGTTGAAACATTCGTGGCGCTACGGAAGTTTTAGATTAGGCTATTTTTGGTGTTTCCAGTTCATCCTGGTAGAACGACCTTATGAATGATATCTATGGTATATAAACATCATGGTGGGCCCCAAGGAGGTTTCAATGGCAGGCATTTACCTGCCCGTACTTTCCTGCTGTGTGGCCCACTTCAGTTTTAGAATTACATCATTTTTGGGCCATCTCTTAACGTGATCGGGTAAAACGGATAGATATAACGGTGGGTCCCACCTAGCTTCCCGTCAGAGAAAGTTCCTGCCAAAGTGAAAGCCAATCCGCGTCCCCTAGGTGAAGCCCTTGGTGCTTTTTTTGTCAACGCCGTTACAGGGTTGCTTGGGGTGGCCAATTGGCCTATGCTTGGGTTTTTTTGGCTGTAGAATCTTTTAAACCAGTTGCGTGAAAGCTTTGACACTGTCATTATTATTACACTATTTAAATACATTAATGTGATGTAATGTGATATGATGTGAGGCCAGTTGAAAACGGGGGAGTTCGGCTGTTCTCGGCCAGTGTATGACAGTTGATGCACAAGCACTCACTGTACCCTTGGCCTACATGGACTCGAATTAAACAGATTAAATTGTGGAAAACACTGCCACTAATTTGGTCCCAAAACCAGATTGTTTCATCTATTTAAATTTTGATTTCTAGACAATTGTTTATAAAAATATGGCAATTTGATTTTATTTTTTTTTCAACTATCCAATAAATGTTCATCAATTTGTTGTTCAAAATTAGTGGTTTTTAACAATAATAAAAAACAAAAATTTGAATTTTCAAATTTTCAGAATTTTCCCTTTAAACGATTTTGAATTTTTTGAATTAAAAAGTGCGATGTGTGTGCTTTGTCCCACATCGAAAATGCAAAAGAAAGTTGTATGGTTTATATGAGATGTTGAGAAGGGTATTCTTACTTGGAGCTTTTTGGAGGAGATGAAACATGGGTTGCGTACGCGCACGCGCTCGGGCTCGGGCACGGGCAAGGGCGTGGGCACAGTGTGGCTGTAGTGGCGCTAGATAGTGCACTTTGCACGTCCGCATCGTGTCGCAGAGGAGTCACTCCCTCGCGACCTTACGCGAACCGGCGCGAGACGGTACGATCGCGGTACGATGGGTCTAGTGCGATGAGTCTAGTTAGAGCCTTAGGGCAGTGTGGATCTGAAATGAGCCTGGGTTTTTATAGGTGACTGAGAATGGTCGAATCTAGAATCCGAAACGTCCAGCCGTTTCTAAAAACGGCTCTCTGCCTTGAAAGACAAATGATCCAAAAAGGGACGGGGCAGGATGATCTAACGGTCAGATCTTCTGATCTAATGACCAGAAATGTCTGGAATTAATGGACAACGGCCAGAAACATTTTTCATTTTTCAAACATTCTGAACCATTGAATACCATACAGCAACGGGTCTAAACCTGAAGCCTATATAAACTGGACCATTCCAGTCCGATTTCATCATCTCAACACACCATCTCTCCCATCAAATCAAATAGTCCATAGCTCCTTTTTAGAACACTGTGATCATCTCTACCGTCTAAATCTGTCAGAAGAAATCATTGCGTTAAAACTGTTCCATAGTAGACCTATCGTGATTGCTGCACGCTGGATCCAGATAAGGCTTGTCTTATCCTAGAAGCAATTCATTTGTAACCCATCATCAGTGATAAGGGGACAAATCACATTTTACGGACAGCGTATTTTATACGTGATTCAGCCTAGTGAAATTGTTAATTTTTCAATTATTTATTTTTTATATTTTTAGTTTATCCAATCAAATTTCCTAACAATCTTAAAGCGTGAATCCATGGACATCGAAAGTGTTGCCTTAGTTAAACTGATGAACCAGGATCTGATCCGATTGGACCGATTCGATGGTTCAAATTTCACTAGATGGCAGGACAAACTGAAAATCCTGCTGACCGCTCTGAAGATCTTCTGCATCTTGGACCCGACTCTCCAGCCTCTGCCTGAAGCAAAGGAAATTGACACTCCAGAATAAGTGGCTGCTAAGATCAAGAGACAGAAAGATGAACTGCTGTGTCGTGGCCACATCCTCAATGCTCTCTCTGATCGATTATATGATTTGTACACGGAGACCACATCAGCGAAAGAAATTTAGAGCACACTGGAATACAAATACAAGGCCGAAGAGGAAGGTACACAAAAGTTTCTAATTGTCAGGTATTTCGACTTCACGATAGTAGACAATCTACCGCTGCTTGCCAAATTCAAGAATTGCAAATTATTGTAAATAAAATAAAAGCCATAAAAATCGATCTTCCTGAATCCTTTCAAGTCGGAGCTATAATCGCAAAGTTGCCTCCAACCTGAAAAGACTACAGGAAGAAACTACTACATAAATCCGAAGAGTTCACCTTGGAACAAATCCAGAAGCATCTTTGTATAGAAAAAGAATCCTGTAACCGAGATAAAAAGGATGACGCTAATGGTGCATCCTCATCCAAGGTGAATGCAGTAGAACGGTCATTCCAAAATAATTCCTATGAGAAAGCAGATTCTCTTAAACTCAAAGATCAAGGAAAATTCAAGAAAACTCAAAAGAAGAAAAACGGCAAACCTAAGGGAGCTTGCTATGTCTGCGGCAAGACCGAACATTTCTCTCGAGTCTGTAGGGACCGAAAAAAGCCTAAGAAAAAGGCTAATGCTATAGACAATGAAATCGTAGCCATGGTTACAGAAGTGAACCTAGTTCAAGAGAAAATTTCTAGTTGGTGGTATGATACAGGTGCCACAGTCCATGTATGCAACGATCGATCTGCCTTCAAAACTTATGAAGACGAGACCAATGGTCAAGAGGTTCAAATGGGAAATGAAGGACGATCGAAAGTTGCAGGCAAAGGAACCGTGGAATTACTCTTTACCTCTGGAAAAAAGATAATTCTGACCAACGTACTGCATGTCCCAGACATAAGGAAGAATTTTGTCTCAGGGGATCTCTTAAGCAAACGTGTGATTAGGGTTGTGTTTGAATCAGGCAAGTTGATCTTGTCCAAGAATGGGAACTTTATGGGTAAGGGATACGCTTGTAATGGAATGATCAAATTATCTTTGAATGAAAAGAATTCTTCTGCTTACATGGTTGAGTCTGTAACGCTATGGCATGGTAGACTAGCCCATATTGGCTACAGTACCTTAAAACTCATGGCTAAGAACAGCTTAATATCATACAATGATAGTGACAAAGATAAATGTGAAGTATGCATACGGTCTAAAATAATCAAGAAGTCATTCCCTAGCATTGAGAGATCATCTCAAATATTAGACCTAATGCATACTAACATATGTGAATAAATGGCGTTCTTACTCGTGGAGGTAAAATGTACTTTATAACGTTTATAGATAATTGTTCAAGATATGTGTATGTATATCTGTTAAAATCGAAAGATGAAGCATTGAATGCATTCAAGATCTATAAATCTGAAGTAGAAAATCAATTAAATAAAAATATTAAAATCATTCGCTGTGACCAAGGTGAAGAATATTTCTTTAATGAATTTTCTAAATATTATGAATAACACGGCATAATATATTAGTGCACAACACCTTATACACCACAAAAAAATGGTGTAGCGGAGAGAAAAGATAGGACATTAGTAGAAATGGTCAACTCAATGCTAATACAAGCATAGTTGTCATTAAACCTATGGGGAGAAACACTGTTAGCCGCGTGTCATGTTTTAAACAGAATTCCATCTAAGAAAATCAAGACCTCTCCATATGAAATATGGAAAGGAAGAAAACCAAACATAGGGTATCTTAGAGTGTGGGGGTGTCCCGCATACTTCAGAACTCCAGAACCTAAAAAAACTAAGTTAGGACCAAGAGCTATCAAGTGCGTCCTTGTAGGATATGCGCAACATAGTAAGGCCTATAGACTTCTAGACTTAGACACCAATGTAATCATAGAATCTAGAGATGTAGAGTTCTTTGAGAATTCTGTATTCACGGAGAAAAGGAATGCTGAGATTCGATCTCCAAATGAAATTATAAAAGAAACACAAATAGAAGAGAAAGCTCCTAGTGAACCTCGTAGGAGTCAAAGAGCAAGAGTAGAAAAGAGTCTTGATCCTGATCAAATAGACTCTCAACGACTCTCTTTTCATTTAGTAGAGGGTGATAGAGAGAAGGTGATTAGGAAAATACCTATGGTTTTAACTATAGAAAATGAATCTAAAACCTTTAGTGAAGCTATGTCTTCAAGAGACTCCGCTTTTTAGAAAGAAGCTATTAATGATGAAATGGATTCCATAATATCTAACCAAACATGGAAATTGGTAGATCTACCCCCAGATTCTAAACCAATAGGTTGTAAGTGCGTATTTAAGAAGAAATATCATACTAATGGTACAATTCAAACCTTTAAGGCAAGATTAGTTGCTAAGGGTTTCCGATAGAAAGAAGGAATCGATTATTTTGATACTTACTCTCCAGTAGCTCGAATAACATCAATTAGGATCTTATTCGCTCTAGCATCCATACATCATCTTCATATCCATCAAATGGACGTGAAGATAGCATTCCCGAATGGTGATCTCGATATGGAGGTTTACATGGAGCAACCAGAATGGTTTGTTCTACTAGGAAATGAAAGAAAAGTATATAGACTAGTTAAGTCTTTGTATGGATTAAAGCAAGCACCAAAACAGTGGCATGATAAATTTGATTCAAAAGTTCTGTCTTATGATTTTGAACATAATATTGCTGATAAATGCATATATTCAAAAGTATATAATGATTATATTGTAATCATGTGCTTGTATGTAGATGATATGTTAATAATCAGTAATAAAATGAAAGGTGTAACTAAAACCAAAAAGTTTCCTTCTTCAGTTTTCAAAATGAAGGATCTTGGACAAGTGGATACCATATTAGGTATCAAAGTTAAAAAAACATAGTGGGAGTTTCGCATTATGTTAGTCTCATTATATTGAGAAAATAATAAACAAGTTTAATCACTTGAATATTAAAGAAGCAAAGACCCCGTTTGATCCAAGTATTAAGTTAAAAGAAAACAGTGGAAGAGCAGTTGCACAACTAGAGTATGCTAGTGCTATAGGCAGTCTTATGTATGCAATGCAATGCACAAGACCGGATATAGCATACGCTATGAGTAAACTAAGTAGGTTTACGAGTAATCCTAGTGTTGAACACTGGAAAGCAATAAGTAGAGTTCTAGGTTATCTTTAAAAAACTAAAAAATTAGGGTTATTTTACTTAGAATTTTCAGCAGTATTAGAAGGATATACCGATACAAGTTGGATATCGAGTGCAGGAGACAACAAGTCCACTACAGGGTGGATATTCACCCTAGGAGGTGCAGTTGTATCTTAGGGATCCAAGAAACAAACATGCATAACGCACTCAACTATGAAATCTGAGTTCATAGCTTTAGCTGCTACAGGCAAAGAGGCTGAGTGGTTAAGGGATCTTCTATTAAAAACTCTTTCTATGTGAAGCCTATACCGCCTGTTTCACTTCATTGTGATAATGAAGCCACTCTAGTGAGATCCTATAACGGTATCTATAATGAAAAGTCCAAACACATAAGTTTGAGACATGACTATGTAAGGCAATTGATTCAAGATGAAATCATTGCGATCTCATATGTAAAGTCAAGTAATAACTTGGCTAATCCTTTTACTAAACCTCTAACGAGAGAGGTAGTAAAGACAACATCTAGAGGGATGGGGTTGAAACTCTTTACTTAAAGTTTCACCAGTGAAAGAAACCCAACCCTAATTTAGAAAATCTCTAAATATTGGGTTTAATGGGTAACAACAATTCACTGATAAGTGAAAAGTTTCAGCACTAAATAAATTAATAACCTCATCCAGGATGATAGTACTGGTCGTTATAAAAGAGGGATGAGTATTAAACTCTTAATGAAGTCCAGTCAAACAGGACAAGTGTTTTAACGGAAACACTAGAAGGATTTCATATATGTGAACATAGAAGTGGTGCTGCTTCTCATGAGAGTTAGAGTTATCTCGGGATCGTTCATGAAACAGAATAAGCACATGACCATTAAAAGTGTTAAGCGAGAATATAAAGGAACACCTAATGCATGAGCTATTATGTGTGTGGTATTTTCGGTTATATCATAAAGGAATAACTGGTTCAATGCTGCGACAACTAGAAATTTCAAAATAACTTTAAAATGCTTAACACTAAAGAAAGATTCAAATCGCAAGATATCTTTCTTTATGCATAATAATTGTTATTATTCTGACAGAGTTTTCATTATTTTAAAAACCAGTGGAGGATTGTTGAAAATTAGTGGTTTTTAACAATAATAAAAAATAAAAATTCGAATTTTCAAAATTTTGGAATTTTCCCGCCAAAATGATTTTGAATTTTTTGAATTAAAAAGTGCGGTGTGTGTGCTTTGTCCCACATCGGAAATGCAAAAGAAAGTTTTGTAGTTTATATAAGATGTTGAGAAGGGTATTCTTACTTGGAGGTTTTTGGAGGAGATGAAACATGGGTTGCATGTTCTAATGCGAAGCACTAGAACACATGCACGCGCGCTAGCGCTCGGGCTCGGGCACGAGCACGGGTGTGGGCGAGGGCGAGGGTGTGGGCAGTGAGGTAGTGTGGCTGTAATGGCACTAGATGACGCACTTTGCACTTCGTACGTCCGCATCTTGTCGCAGAGGAGTCGCTCCCTCGTGACCTTACGCGAACCAGCGCGAGACGGTGCGACCTTGGTGCGATCGCAGTGCGATGGGTCTAATACGATGAGTATGATCAGAGCCTTAGGGTAGTGTGGATCTGAAATGAGCCTGGGTTTTTATAGGTGACTAAGAATGGTCGGATCTAGAATCCGAAACGTTCAGCCGTTTCTAAAAACGGCTCTCTGCCTTGAAAGACAAACGGTCCGAAAACAGACGGGCCAGGATGATCTAACGGTCAGATCTTCTGATCGAATGACCAGAAACGTCTGGAATTAATGGACAACGGCCAGAAATATTTTTTAAACGTTATGGACCATTGAAAACCATATAGCAACGGGTCTAAACTTGAGGCCTATATAAACTGGACCATTCCAGTCCGATTTCATCATCTCAACACACCATATCTCCCATCAAATCAGATACAGTCCATAGCTCCTTTTTAGAACACTGTGATCATCTCTACCGTCTAAATCTGTCAGAAGAAATCTACTGCGTTAAAACTGTTCCATAGTGGACCTATCGTGATTGTTGTACGCTGGATCCAGATAAGGCTTGTCTTATCCTGGAAGCAATTCGTCTGTAACCCATCAGCAGTGATAAGGAGACGAATCACGCTTTAAGGACATCGTATTTTATACGTGATTCAGCCTAGTGAAATTGTTAATTTTTCAATTATTTATTTTTTATATTTTCGGTGTATTGTTGAGGGTCAAATATTGCATATCAGACCCCAATTATTGCCTGCATTTACGAACATGATACTGTTTAACAGACTATTTTAAACGTGTTTGTGTTGCAAGGTGACTTTAGGAGCTTGGGCTGAAAAAGAGTGCCTAAAGCATAGATTTAACACTCTGATGACACCAAAAGCAAGGGACGGGCTCCAGGGGACCAAGATCAACGCCAGAAATCTAAGAAAACTGAGAAACTGAAGCTCAAGTGGCCTGAAAGTCAGCCAGAATGCACGATCACAGGGTTCCCACCATCCGTTCAGATCAAAACTCCATACATGACTTGAGGACTATAAATGAACCGTACACGTCAATTTTCAGCCATTGGATCCCTCTAGAAGTAGCCCAACGGACAGATCAGCCCCTTTAAACCTTAAGTGGGGCCCACCTGATCTCTGGATACGCTTCAATGTTGGACTCAACGCCTTAAATGAGGTAACAAAATGGATGGATGGCACGGATTCCTCGCAAGCATCATAGTAGACCCTCCATGAATAGTCCAATCAAATTTCCTAACATTTGTTAGTCTAATAACCAAAAAATATTTTTCATTTTTTTGTTCATGCATCTAAGCCGATAACTATAATATAAACTGTTTAATTTAATTCATACATCACATGCAATTTCTACTTAATTTTCAATTTTCTTTATATTGTTGTTAAACACTATGGATTGCATTATGAAGATTTGATGTTTAATTATTTTATTGAGAATGATGAGAATATATAGGAGAGTTGGTAGACAAATCTTTAAGAGATACCAACAGACATAAATTGAGAGTGGATTAGGTGCAACCTGGCCTCACCCAAGATGGTGGGGACCTTACCATGGCACCTACAATGATGTATGTATCCAACATTGCTTTTCACCCGGTCTACCAAATCATTTTATGGTATAAGCCTGAAAATGAAGAAGGTCCAAAGCTCAGGCCATACCATGAGAAATGGTGATTAAATGCCCTGCCATTAAAATCTTCCTGGGAAGACTAATGTTTCTGTGATGTTTATTTGCCATCCAACCGGTTGATAAAGTCATGCAATCCTGAATGAAGCTAAAAAGACAAATATCAACTTGATCTAAAACTTTTGTGACCCACGCAATCACAACAATTTCTCACGGCGTAGTTAACTTGAGATTTGGATCTCTTTCTTTTTTGGGCCCATGCCCTAAAATGATCTAGCAAATTGGATGGCCGTTGTGGATATATAATACATACATCAAGGTAGGCACTTCCACTCTCATATAAATTCATATGGCTATATGTATACTAATACAGGTGTACACATGTATGTATGGATCGTTTGCTATGCTCTAAGAATTGTAAACACAATGCCAAATTATCAAATATCATTGAAAATAGTAAGGAATTGATATTTACAACTATACTGGTTGATTTTATACACCGTTTCTCATTTTAAGAACTAAAGTATGATGTAGAGTGGGTCGCGGACAGTTTCATGGCCAAGATGGATCAGAAAAGGCCCAGTCGACGACAAAAGTGATCCAGACCGTCGGACCTTAGATCAGGTGTATCTCGCAATTCGGAATGAGTTACCTGACGTAAAATATATGATTTTGGGGTTGAACGAGCTACTTTAGTCAACTAACCCCACTACGCTGGGTTGCGACGCCCGAAATTACGAAAAACCCCTGGATCGAAGGTCATTTCCCTGTTTTAATTTCGTTTTTACTATAAATAGTAAGTTTTTGTTTGGTTATAACTCTTCATCCGTCGGGCTTTAGGAGTTGCGCCCAACGTGAAAAGAGCTTAGAATAATTAGGAGAACGGTTTGGTGAAGCCAAATAGGACACTATTTTTGGCCGAAAACCTTGCGTGCTAATAGATATCACGACCGTCTATAAATAGTATAGTAAGTCACGATTTCTAGGAGTTTTAGTTGCAGTTTGATTCTAATTTCTTTCCCATTGCTTGGTACCCCTATTTAAAGGGTTGTAAACTCATTTTTAAAATTAATTAATCAATTTTGAATTTCTTAGAATTTATTTTTATTTTTTGTTTTTTTTTCTCGTGGATTTGAAAAGTCTCTATGCAGAATCCAGATAAGCTATGTGGATTCAGAGTAGTTATCCTCACCACGTTCATTCCTGCGTAAAAGTAGTACACAATAAAAAATAATAATAATAATAATAAACTGAAAATGTTAGTATGGTGTGACTGATAGATGATTTCTCACGCTCAATGCTCAATTCTAGAACGAAAGAAATGGACCCGGTTATGCCACGTGGCAGTGGCTGGTGCCACCCAACTGAAAATTTTATTGACGTAAGTGATAAAAGAATTAAAAAAAAAAAACATGGCATGCAACGTTGTATGCCAACTTAATACAACATTCTTTCCCCACATGTCACTTCAGTGGATCATCTGAGTCGTGAATATAATGCGTGATACCATGGAGATCACCAAGAGTGAAAATTGGACTAATTCATTTATTAGGCCGTCCACACACACACAGGTTGATTAAGAGCATAGATTATAAGTGATTTCAACGGTATTGCCTAATTGATGAATGAATCATCCTGATTTTCATTCAAGCGAGCCTTGTGATGTGGCCCACCTTTTGCATGGTTAGGATGCTAAACATAGGTTACGCATCATCACGAAACAAAAACGTTGTATGTAAAGCTAAAGAGGCTTAGTCCGTTTCATTAAAAAAAGAAGCCGACGGATCTTCTCCAAGCGACTTGTAGGTTAAGTTAAAAGTACACAATCTATAGGTCCTATATTGGCACGTGTATACAATCCAATCCGTCCATCACCTACCTCCAGCTATGTTTTCCTTAATAGTCAAAATTCATTCCAATCCAACTCCCAAGTGGACCACCCTACAGGGAATAACACCATTACCCTTCTTTATTCATTGAATGGGTATTTCCATCATTAAAATAAAAAAAAAAATAAAAAAAAATAAAAAAAGCCAGGTACAGTAAAATTTTCAGCTTTGTCAACCCCTACACGCACACTAAAAGCTAGGTGGGGCCACAATGATGTTTGGGAGAAATCCACCTTCCATCCGTTTTCCCAAATCATTATCTCATCATGGGATATGCGACGAAAATTTTGGCAGATGGCCTACTGACACTGCCCGTAGCGTGTATTTGTTTTATACATGCAGTCCATCTTCTTTTTTTTTCAAGTCATTTCAGGGACCATAAAATAAGACATCTCTATATCTCAAGTGGACCACAATGTACATCTATTTGTTTTATCCATGCCATTCATAGGAAGCTTAGGGTTGAAAGCTTACCATTGAAAACTTCTCAGGGACACAGAAGTCTTCTATTAATCTGATATTTGTGTTTTCCCTTTTTCTATGTTTATATGTGCTTAAGAACATGTTGGATGGTAAATAAACAACAATGCAGGCCAAGGGAAATTTCAGTGGTATACAACATTTTCACACTATTTCCGGTTGTGTAGTCTAATTGAGCTTTGAGTACTGTGATTCCAATTTTGTGATCATGCTCGTCCATCTTTTCTTCCAAAACAATTTAGGCATTAGGACAAAAAAATAGATCCATATCATTAGTGGATCACATCATAAGGTCCGCTTGTTTCTTATAAAATAGACTTAATAGCCATTACCATTTTTTCTGTTGGTGTGATCCACCAGAGAATTTGATAAGCTAATATGTTGATATATCATATTTAAATGGCCTAATGAAACAGATGGGTACTAGTACAGATATGCAACACGTTCATCAACGCGTGCGCCGTCGAACGCGCGTCAATCTGACTTACATTGTAGCTACTTTAAACGCACGATCAAACTCTTTTACTGAATTACAAGTGAGTGCGTATCTATTTATAAAGACATTGCATCACGGTATGAAGACTCTGGAAATTAATAATTAAATCTCAAACCTACACACTAACCCATATTGAACCCCTAAAATAACATCAATCCACTTTGACTTGCATTGCAGGCCCTTCAAAAGCACGCCGAATGCTTTCACTAAATTACAAGTGGGTGCATATCCACTTGAGAAGATATTGCATTAGAGTACGAGGACTTTAAAATCACTCTAAACCCACACCAATGAACACCGACCATCACGAAAACCATAAAATAGCTATGATATATTAGTCCTCATAACTTAGCAAACTTGCAGTCGATCGATGACCTTGAAGTACATTCTCCTTGATCCGAGATGCATGTCGGCTCTCATATGGGAAAAGGTACAATGCGCTCAAGCTGACAATAAGCTCCCGTGAGGTCGAGCTGTGTAGGCCCCACCATGATGTGTTTCGACCATCAACACCGTGCATTTGATGATTCCCCTTTAAATTATGGGATGTCCCAAAAATCAGCCGTATACGGAACTCAGGTGGGCCATACCATCTAAAATTATGTGAAGACACCATTAAAACATATAAAAGGGGGCCCACCTGAGTTTTGCATGCGCCTGAAACTTGGTCTAAACCCTCATTCAAGTGGGCCACACATAATGGCTGGGCTGGATTTACAAACCACATCTCGGTGAGCCCTCAAAAATGGTTATGAATGTTTTAATGGTGCACAGGCCCTCTCCACTCCTGTATGTGGTGTGGCCGACACAAGTAACGAATTGACTTGATTTTTGAGACTTAGGCCCACGATGGAATGGTGCATCTGACTGATGGGGTAGATGTTTGAAACGCATCATGGTGGGGCCCACACAGCTCGACCTCATGGGGCGTTAAAATCAACTTGAGCACATTGTACCTTTTCCCATATATATATATATATATATATATATATATATATATATATATATATATATATATATATATATATATATATATGAGCGTTTCCGTATATAAGTCATGTTCCCCTGCACACCTACGCACCTTTGCACATGTGTCATGGGTATCTAATCTGAACGGTCTATGTGATGCGGAATCCCATGAAACCTCATGTGACAAATTTTCACCCATATCTAAAATTCTGGTGGGCCATAGCAAAGAGAAATGCAAATCAAGGGAGGAAACTGTTTTTATTTTTCATGGCCCATCAAAATTTTAGATCAAAGTAAAACTTGGGCCCGGGGGGTTTCACGAGGTGCTGCTTCACATGAATGGTTCAGATTTTGGATCCACATCACGTATGATAGGTTCTCAAAAAAGTTCGTATGTAGCACGTACAAACTGGTTCGCAGGTGAGCATTTCCGTGTGTGTGTGTGTATATATATATATATATATATATATATATATATATATATATATATATATATATATATATATATATATATATATAAAATTCGGAACTTATATAATGCAACCAAATAGTAAAAATGAAAATGAAAAAATAATAATAATAATAAAAAATCAAAAATCAAATGGGAGTGTAAAAAACAAATCCTCCTCTAGTGTAAAAATAACACAAGGGCTTTTTATATTTGGATTGAACTCTGTACCGTTTGCATCATGCAGCCCAAGAACAACTCTCGCATACTCAATGACGACAATTTGCAGCCTTAAACAAATGCTGAAAAATGGTATTCTTTTTTCTCAAGCATATTTCGCAGAAGAATTTTTCCTTGCACCCCTCTGTCACCAAAATCACTAGGAACTAGAACACCATCTGCACCTTGGACTGAAAAAAGAAAAAAAAAAAAAAAAAAAAAAAAGACTAGTAGAGAGCTGTATAACACACCCATACTTAAGGAATGAAAACAGGCTCCACTGAGAAACCCCAAATCATGCATATGCTCTTATGTGACCCAAATCCAACTAAAAACCTAGTTTTAATGACCCCGCTACCCAAATTCATTCAAATCTGGGTCTAAGTTTTAAAGAACCAGACCCGAATTAGACCCAGCAAGACCTAAACCCATTCAAATGCAGGTCCAAGTCTTTAAGAACAGGACCCGGAATTGGACCCAAGTTAGCTCGGGTACAGGTGACCCGAACCTGATCCATACAGCCCTAATTCTAACCGGGTCTAAGATGGTGGACCCGACCCCCATCGGATTAGACCCATCTTTTAATATGATAGAAAATGTAGATCCATATCTGATCAGATTTTTAAACGGATCCAGAAAATTGGATCTGGACCCATAAAAATTAGCCCCTGGGGCAGGGCCAGGGACAACACTACCACTGGCCTGTTTGGGACCTGCACCATCATGCGCTGTGTATGGATCTGCTGTTTAGGAAGGCCCGGTAACGAACAAGCTCGGCCTGGGCCTATTTCTTATCATTTTATTTCATGTTGAGACCGCACCCATCCACAACTTATACATGATTCCATGTCAGGTCAAGGCCCAAATTTCTGGGCCTATAATTAATGGGCCAAGCTCAGGCATTTTTAGAAGCCCAAATTGATAATAGACTCTGACCAATTAGGACAGTTCTACCAATTACCAATATGCCAACATTTGTATATTGTCAAATACAACCCTTGTACACAGCCAGCTTTAACAAGGCCATGGATTGGATGGCTAGGATCTTCCACGACTACCATCTGGACCATCAATCATGGGCCCCACTTGCGCAAGTTGAGGTGTTGAGAATAACGGACATGATGAATGGACCAGATCACTTATCAGCAATGAATTAAGATATCATATGATCTGATAAGCCCACCATGCATGTACCACAACTGAAAATTTTCTACACTAGGACAGTTCTAACAAGTATCAATATGCCTACGTTTGTAGATTGTCATGTAAAATACAACCCTTATCCACAGGCACTGTTCACAAGGCCACAGATTGGATGGCTAGGATCTTCCACAACTACCATCTGGACCATCAAATCATGGTCCACATTTATACAAGTTGAGGCGTTGAATAAAACGGACAGGATGAATGGACCAGATCACTTATCAGCGATGTCCGGCAACCAGCCAGTCTGGCCAGTAGGGTTTTAGGTCCGGGTCCAATAATTATTAGGCTTGCATGAGCTAATTATAGCCCTGATTTTGAAGCCCGATTAATAAACGGGCCAGCCCATGCGTAGTATTTTGAGATACATATGTTGAGAGCCAACCCAATTCGGAGAAGAAATATCAGCTTGATCAAAGCTGGATGAAGGGAAAAAACAAATATCAGCTTGATATGATCCTTCTATGGTCTCAAGAAGTTTTCAACGATAGGCATCAATTCCTACAGTTGCTTTTGGTGTGGTTTACTTGTGTTTGAATCGACTTGCTTTCAGACTCATATACTAGAATGATTTAGAAAAACAAATGTACAGTGTGGATGTAAGAAATGCATCATCATGTAGCCTACGTAAATTCCACAAATTAAGAAATTCCACTGCTTGCAGTGGGGTTAGAGCTGTACGCGGACCGAGTTAGCTCAGTAAACTCACTTGACTCGACTTGAAAACGTTTGATTCAAATTGAGTTAGAGCTGATTTTTGGAGTTTGAAAAAATTTTGAGTCGAGTTCAAGCTTGTCCGAGCTCGAATCGACTCGGATCAAACCTCAACTCTTATCGAACTCGAATTGAGCCAATTCAATGACTTGGTTATTTTGTTATTGATGTTGCTCACCAAGTGTTTGATAAAATGACTGAATGAAGTGTTGTTTTGGGTGCATACATTCTCCATAAGATCAACGGTTGGCAACAAAGGTATGAATATGAAACAAATCACTACCAAAAAAAAAAAAAAAAAATATTACATAATAAAACTACTTATGTATCTTGTTTTTTATTTTGCATACTCCATGTATTTGAGAAAATGCCACACAGGCTTGAACTCGGCTCGAATTAGCTCGAGCTGCTGACCAAACCGAGCCAAGCTAGCTAGTCAGCCTCGAGGACCGAGTCAAGCCAAGTTGGAGATTCGACTCGTGTAAGGCTCTAGGTGTGGTACTGGGGAGAAGAAAACCTTAACATGTAGAAAGGCCGTGGCCCATCATGATTTGTGTTAGTTCCACACCATCCATACAATTTTCCATCTCATTTTTGGGATATGAGACCAAAAAACTGATGCAGATTGAAGGCTCAAGTGAGCCCCACTGAATGAAACAGTGGGAATCGAACTCCTACCGTCAAAAACTTTTTGAGTCTACATAAGGCACCGATCAAGTTGATATTTGTTTAAATTTTTATGGATGGTGTGGATCTAACACATAAATCAAGGTGGGCCAGGAAAGTTTCATACATTAAAAGTTGTGTCGTGTAGTAGGCAATCAATTCGCGGGAGAGAGAATATCGGTGTGTTTTCACGGCTGATGTTTTCAACGATGAAATGGACCAATGAAAAGCAGTGGCCCAGAGTATCCTTGAGCACAGATGATCCACACTCATTGAGAAATGGGTGGGCCCATCTGACTTTTTGGCCAATTAATAATCAGGTCAGGGCCAGATCATATCCTTGTCAATCTTGGTCATCACGTATCGTATTCTTTGTTTCAGAGTCGAACTACCACACCTAATGCACTATAAGATATAAAAGACGTTAATTTGCATTTCGACGTGGACCATCCACTAAGGGCAACCCACTGCGCCGTACTATGTAGAAATCACATTGATCAGATTATTATATTCATCTAACGGCTAGCTTTTGTTTCTTTAGTTGCTGTTAGTTTTCAAGGTGAGGCCCACTTAGATGGTTTACAATACTGACTGAATTTATGTGGCATCTACTTCAAGGGGAGTAATACGGACATGCATGATATCATCACGACCTCTCCTCTTACAGTTAGGGATGCTCATCACTACTTCTACAACTGGCCTCACCTTCACTTGTATAAATGATCTGGACCATCCATTTTATAGTAATGATAGGCCGAATAGGATGTTCAATCTAAATTAGTTTGCCCAGTGCGCTGTGATGAGTGCCTAGATGGAGTGGACGTTCCACATTGAGATTCTAATTTGATTTTGGGCCCATTTTGTAACCATCAAAGTTATGTCATTGGATATGCTATTCCAGGCACATCTGTCCAGGATACGCCTATCTAAACAAATCTATATCCAATAAGCGAGTTGGTGATCCAACAATTCATCATGATATAGAGCGGGTTGTGGATAATTTTACGGCCAAGATGGACCAAAAAAGGCCAGATCAGAGATGAAGGTGATCTGGACCGTCAAAACTTAAAACGGATGTATCTCGCAAACCAAAATGAGCTATTGGACATACCATATATTATTCACTAGGTTGCCCACGCCGAATTTGTAAGATTCCATCAAGTCCATGGTCGAAATCCTTGTTTATTTTCATTTTTACTATTTATAATAAGTTTTAGCTTGATTATAACTCTTCATCCGTTGGGCTTTAGGAGTTGCGTCCAACATGAAAAGTGCTTTAAATAATTATGAGAATAACATTGAGCCGAATAGAGCACTTACTATTTTTGGCCAAAAACCATGAAGCCTAGTGGAAATCACGACCATCTATAAAATTGTAAGTTTACTATTTATAATAATGCATGATTTCTAGGAGTTTTAGTTACAGTATGATTCTGAAACTTCTTCTTAGGGTTTATATTATTATTTAAGAGGTTGTAAGCTCGTTTTTAATTATCAATCAAATTTCAAATTATTTAAAATTTATTTCTATTATCTAATTTTCCCTTATAGATTCGAGGCATCTCTGTGAGGAGTGTAGAGAATCTATGTAGATTCGGAGTAGTATCCCCTTGAGGAAGACGATGATCGACCTCATCATGCCCATCCCTACATCACCGACCACAGGGTACGCATGAAAATGGCCAGCTGTGTTAAATGCTTATTCAACATTCATGTCTGGCTCATTTGACCAGCTGACCGTCTCGGTGTTTGGGCTAGAGCATGTTCACAGTGTGGCCCACCAGATGAGTGGCCTAGATCTTGCACACATGTGCACTTGTATCTCATGAAATATTGCCTCTCAAATCTTATGATCCAAGTGTTCCATTGTAAGCTCTCAAGCTCGTATTAACAAAATGATGACAGAAGAACAAAAGGGAAAATAAATAAATAAATAAAGTCTTTAAATCCACAACACCAAAAGAGCAGATTATGAAATGACTAATCTATTAATGAAAATGCAAGATAAACAAATTCGTGATGTAACTTAATACAATACCATTAACCATTAAATGGAATATAACTCAAATCCAACATCACCCAAATTCATTTTCTTCAATTCCTTTAGAACTTACATTAAAACACTTTCAAGCAAGAAATATTAAAAGTGGAAACATACAAATAAATTTACAATTCCACACAAAGCTACTTGTCCAGGTACAATAGAACTTTCTTTTTTCCCACTACAATAGGGTGTTCCCTATGATGAATTATTTCAATAAAATCACCTGGCTTGAGCGATCATTGGCCGTTAATCCTTCGATGGCTTCTACTGCATCCGGCATTTGAACTATCTAAAGTTATTGTGAATCACAGCTACTTTATAATAGGAAGCTTCCCAACAAGGCACAACAATGGAAACATTTACTTGAGTACTAACATCACCTTAATTACTTGCTGCTCACACCACCCTAAGAAATATAGGATGATAGTAATATGGCTTAGGATGCCAACTCAACAATAACACATAGCGTTGAGCTTGATGAAGCTACAAGCACGAGTGTTGTCGCCAAAGCCAATGTTTTGTGTGTCTTCACAAGTTTAAATTTCTTAAATATAAGTCACTTTAATAGATTAGAATCAAAAGGGGTATTAGAAACATAAGAGTGCTACTCCTAATACTAAAAACTAATGAAATAGAAATTGCATTAGCTTCGAAAAGTTGTGAATTTTTTTCATACGATATTCTTACAGGCTGTGGATTTTTTCACATAATATCTTTAAATAAAATGAGTAAGATGTCATGGAGTTGCATCATGAATGAGATCATGCATTTCTTCGCTTATATCTTCTCTTCGATTTTTCTAATAAGAAAACATAAACCCTTCAGCTATCCATAGTGCAAGCACATCATTTTTTTCTTTAAAACACCCAACATGACATCCAGTTAAATGAGAGAGTAGATCACAATAGCTAAGAGTTACTGTTAGGTGATCAATGAATTCCTTTGCCATTCTTAATCTCCATTTTAAGATATCTTTCTCCACCAGCGTCTCAATTCTCATTTCCCAAGAGGGCCAAGAATCCTTCTCCATTGAATATTACACTAATCAAACCTACAAAATCTAATCTAACCGTACATTAGCATATCTGCTCCATCCTCATCCAACTTAGATGCCCAAATCGAAAACCCTTTCAAATTCTCTACAAGATGTTTCGTACCTGCTTTGAGAGGCTTCATCAGTGTATCTCCGCTCCCATGCCGAATTCCACACGAAGCCGGCCCTTATCTTTGAATGGTGGGTGACTTTTCCCAGCACAATTGCAAGTGGCCACGTGGGAAAGCTAAAGCAGCAAACACCTTTTAGTTAAATGACCAAAATACCCTCAAGCCTTGGATTGGGCTGCCTCATTGGGCTTCAGTAAGGCCCACGTCACAACATTTAACTTTTGAAGCCTATTTCTAAACGATCTAACTTCTGCTCGGGATCAATGGTGTGATTGCTTTCAGGCCCATTTAATAAACGACCGGATTGTGATCTGCTGAGTACCAACCTGAGCTCGTCCCACACCAATTTCAGTCCTCATGTAAGGGCATTTGGGTCATTATACACTGACTGGCATTTGATTCTTTTTCACAAACGGCGTCTCGATTTGACCGCTGGCAGAATTTTGTCAGTGCGTAATAATTTATACGGAGTTCGATGATACTCGGCCTGCGGATGGCACTTGATACGCATCTACTTAGAAACGGTACACGTGTCTTGTATAAACTCAAATAAACCGACTATATTTTTTATCCTAATGCCTCTAGGGAGTATGAGATTAGTTGAACAATCCTAACCTCTGATTCAGGGACACTTGTTGGTGGAAATAAAACCGTTGGATATTTCTTTTAACCGCCTAATAAATGCATGCGATCAGTTAATAAGTTAATCAAGTAAGCTTAATTATTATTTCATGATATATATACTCTAGGGTCTATAACTTGAACGGTTTAATTTAACTACTTGGACGACAAGTGTGTAATTTCCAAGTACATGCCTATTAGCCATCACACACAATCAAAGTATCAATATTCACGTAATTGTTGGGGATAACTAGGAATTAAATTCTTATTCAATTAAATAAGACAATGACTTTAAATAAACATGGAATTATATATATATATATATATATATATATATATATATATATATATATATATATATAACCTACCTTAAGGCAAGAAGTGACAAACAGTCCACCATAAACCATTATTAAAAGAGATGATGAACTTACAATTATGAGAATTTCCTTCGATTCTTCCAAAACCCTATATTTTCTTCTCTAAAACTCTTAGGCCTGTTTAGGCAACAGGATTAGAAGGGATTAGGTGGGATTGGATTCATCTGGTTCCGTGCCAATTCCACTCCATGTTTGGCAAAGCTTGGAATTAGATCGGATGGAATTACATTGGTTCCCGTGCCAATTTCACTCAATGCTAGTAAGTTGTGTAGGTCCCACCCTGATGTGTGGGCTGTATCCACACCGTCCACCCATTTTTTGAGATTATTTTAGAGCATGGGCCAAAAATCAGGTAATTCTAAAGCTCAAGTGGACCCACCACTGAAAGCAATGGGGATTGAATACTTACCGTTGAAAACTTCTTTGGGGCCACATAAGCTTTGGATCTACCTCATTTTTCGGCCTATACCATAAAATGAGGTTACAAAACAAATGAACGGTTTAGATATAATACATATATGTTATTCTGGTAATTTCAAATGATAGTGGGTATATCCATTCAATGTACCACCATATTAAGAACAAAGCAGAGCATTAATCTAATCCCATGGAATCAGGGGACAATCCCTGCCCTGGGTAATAATGATGATTTTTTTAATACAATCCCACCTAATCCCTTCTAATCCAGTTGCCCAAACAGGGCCTTAGGTACAACGTCTTAGAAAACTCTTACCTTGCCCTAATCCTGATTACACTCAATATATATACTATCTTAACTGGAATATGAAACAAATCGCGGACTTATGCAGAACCACATGCATTGTCAATTAAAGTATCGATCGATCGACACTGATCAAGCCTCCTTCAATTGATCAAGCAGACCAAAGCTTGAGTGATTGATTTTTTCCAAAATTATCTAAAGAGTGAATAAGGATTTTACTAAATATTGTCGATTGATCGACCAATGGTTCGATCGATTGAGCGTGGTTTGAAACAGTCCAATGAGCAATCTGTTTAATTTTGTGGAGGTTCGATCAATCAAACAAGGTCATCGATCGATCAATGTCTCCCAATTCTACATAGATTGAAGACACCCATTCAACAATCTCTATCATAGATTTAATCTTAATACTCTATTACTCAACCATGTCATGATCATCTCTAATCGCCTTCCATCGTAGTTTTATCGTCGTTCTCGTCTACATTCCGTCTTCATTAAGCCTTCCCCAAGCCTGGAAAAGTCGCACAGAATTTGAACTTCTCTCTAGGAACCACCTTTATAAGCATGTTGGCCAAGTTCACGTTTGTATGGATCTTTTTTAAAGTTACGTCATCTTCCTCAAGCAACTATTGGATGAAATGATTACAAACATCAATATATTGAGTATGTAAGTTGTCATGTCCCAAACTTGGAAACCGGGCTCACAAAATTCTCGATCGCCGAATCTGGTGCCGACAACCTTCGTAGTACCCTATTCTCGGCTCCCAGCGCCTATACGCCAGATTATAAGGAGGATTTTCCAACGTACATTTATCTCGTAAGAAGCATAACCATAAGTTTACCCAAATCACAAAGGCAACATCATCACCACATATCAACTAATATAAATAGTTGAATACAGAGCTGAAAGGGAAAATATACATATATCGAAAATCAAAGCTCCAGAAGACAGCTGCATGCTCCAAGCTCAACGCTGTTGCGACCTAACGCCACCCGCATGCATCTATCATGCATAAGCTTATAGAAAGCTTAGAGGGTGGTGTAAATGTGTGTGCAAGGTAAGAGCCAAGTATGCAATATCAGAGCAATGCGGAAACTTGTTGGTAAGTGCATAATATCATCAGCCTTATCCAAGCTATGTGATGCAAAAACATAATAGGCCAATAATATATACTAAAGAAGCAATGTAGATCAACTATGCAATGCGAAGACATAGTAAGCCAAATATCATATACAGAGGATACAATGTAATATGTAAATCTTGACGAGTCTATGAATACCGTCAGCTGTATCTAGGCCATATAAATGCAGAAACATAACAACCTAAAATGCCATATGCGGCGAATGTAATGCAATATACGGTGCGAATGAAATAACCAAGCTGGAGTGTGAAGTCGGGATGATAATATGTAGTATCGCAAGCTATGGGGTCCATCACAAGAGACTTCTATCCAAACCAGTCCCATACCTAAATTTAAATAACCAGAATCAATGTGGTATACTCCTAATCTTAGGTTAATCGCGCGCCCCAACCAAAATCTTGGCCATTGCGAAGGTACATGTAATAATTAGTTGTACACCACTAGCACGAGTGGATAGTGAATGAATGAATAAATGAGTAAAATGTTGAATATGCAACTCGTGTTCAATAAGTCCATATATCAGTACCGTACATCTCTGAGATCATCACTGGGGTCTAGTACACTCTACGCCAGCTTGCCGCCCCTATCCGAGCGCACAACCGAATAAGTGGAAGAGACCTCACTATCCGACTGCCAATATAGACCCGGTTCGTCGATAGCGGACCCATTCCCAAGCTGGTCAAACTCAACCTAGATATTGCCCCATCACTCAGGCAGGTAAGGTCACATCCCTTTCCAACCGACCACGACATAGTGGGAGACGCGGCCTACTGGTATACAGCCCTCGTGCGCTTATGTATCCGCTCGGTCTCGAAGTTAGAGCATTCCCTGGCCTGGGGGTTTAGGAATTTTCACTCAAGGACATCTATGGCACCCGTATGCTAGAACTAAATATTTTCGGTGTCCCATCTGGCCATCCACGACATGCCTGTGGAGGTTACGACCCTGATGTCGCTAGGGCATATAGTGGTCATAATGCGAGATACATGAGTCATACCATCCAGTCATGTATCAAACCTACGTGTACCGCGTGCTCATGTGGGGTAACTCTGTCTTTCAGGAAGTTCCATAATAACCTACCCAATGGCATGTACAATGATCAATCACTCCTCATATCAAGCATATATATGATGCATATGGGCATAGATCGTGGAGCTATACTAAGTATGTTATATGATGATAATATACTCTCCTCATGTCATGGATGGGTGTCACGCCCCAAACCCGAAAATCGGATTCACAGGAATCCCGATCGCCGAATCCGGTGCCGACAGCCTCCGTAGTACCCCATTCTCGGCTCCCAGCGCCCATACGCGGATTCGGTCTGGGATCCTAAGGAGGATTTTAGTATGAATTTTTTTTGTAATGAAGCATAACCACAAGTATACCCAAATCATAAAGGCAACATCATCATCACATATCCACTAATATAATCGTTTGAATACACTGCTGAAAGGGAAATACATATATCGAAATCAAAACTCCAAAAGCTCCAGAGGTCAGCTGCATGCTCCAAGCTCAACGCTGCTGCAATCTAACGCCACCTGCACGCATCTATCGTGCATAAGCTTATAGAAAGCTTAGAGGGTGGTGGAAGTGTGTGTACGGTAAGTGCTACGTATCAATAAAGCACATAAATCATACATCATCGGGATAAGCAGAAATACTAATAAGATCATGAATCATATGACATCAGAGTAAGAAGAAGTGTACTGGTAAGTCCATGAATGCTATCAGCCGTACCAAGGCTATGCGATGCAAAACATAACAAGACAATAACGGATACTGAGGATGCAATGCAATATGCAAATCCTGACGAGACATGAATACCATCAACCTCATCTAGGCCATATAAGTGCAAAAACATAATAACCCAAAATGCGGATGCAAGGTAATATGCGGTGCGAATGAAATGACCATGCAGGAACGTGAAGTCGGGATGATAGTACGAAGTATCACAAAGCTATGGGGTCCATCACAAGGGACTTCTATCCAAACCAGTCCCATACCTAAATTTGGATAGTTAGACACAATGTGGTAAACTCCTGATCTCAGGTTAGTCGCGCGCCCAACCGAAATCCTGGCCATGCGATGGTATACGTAACAAATAGTTACGCACCACCAGCCGAGTGGATAGTGGATGAATGAATGAATGGATATGCAATTCCTTCTCAATAAGTCCACGTATCAGTATGGTTCCTCTCTGGGATCATCACCGGGGTCTATTACACTCTAGCCAGCTTGCCGCCCCTATCCGAGCGCACAAGTGGAAGAGCGAAAGAGACCTCACTATCCGCCTGCCAATATCGGGCCCGGCTCGTCAATAGCGGACCCATTCCTCAAGTGGTCAAACTCAACCTAGATATTGCCCCCTCACTCAAAGGGTAAGGTCACACCCCTTTCCAACCGACCACGACACAGTGGGAGACGCGACCTCCTGGTATTCGGCCCTCGTGCGCTCATATATCCACTCGGTCTCGACGTTGGAGTCATCTCCCGGCCACGGAGGTTCGGGATTTTCACCCAGGGACATCTATGGCGCCCGTATGCTAGAACCAAACATTTCGGTGTCCGTTTGGCCATCCACGATATGCTGTGGAGGCCACGGCCCTGATGTCGCTAGGGCGTACAATGATCAAGTAATATGTATGCGAGATGCATGAATCACACCGTACAAACATGCAGCAATCTCGCGCGTATCATGCGCTCATGTCGGGCACTCCATCTCATATGGAGTCCTCAAATGTCTCACCATTTCAACGGCTCATGTTATAACCAAACATTCCTCATATCAAGCATACATATGATGCGTATGAGTATGAATCATGGAGCTACACTAAGCATATTATAAGGTGATGAACTATCCTTACAACGCGGATGGGCCTAGACGGCCTACACACAACAAGTATGGGCCTACCACTGGCCCTAGGGAGAGTCGTAATGCGGACATTTAACCAACATTACACTTACAGTGTGGACGTCAAACCAACATTGCTCCCAAGGCATAGCCTGCCATATAGGTCAACGCATAAACCACGGTGGAATCACATTACAATGAGCCTCAACCCATGGGCTTCAAATACATCACAATGGGCCTCAACCTATGGGCCCTATACACATCACAGTGGGTCTCAACCCACGGGCCTTTTGTACATCACAATGGGTCTCAACAACGGGACACAAATGCAACAAGATGGGCCAATTCACATGGGCCACATGTACATCAAGGTGGGCCTCAATAACAGGCCACAAATACATTAATATGGGCCCATCACTTGGGCCTCTCATATGCACTAAGGTGGGCCTAATCACATGGATCAAAATGGGCCAAACCACTATAAAAAAAAAAACTCCTAAAGCCCATCATAATGTATAAATATCATAATATATATATAAATGATATGTATATAAAATATACATGATATATATACAATATAATAATATATACATATACATATACATACATATACTATATATATATATATATATATATATATATATATATATGAAAAAGGTACAATAAGCTCCAGCCAAGGAGAAGCTCATGAGGTTGAGCTATGTGGGCCTCCACCGTTGATGTTTGTCGAACATCTAACCCGTCAGTCAGAAGCACCATTCCCTCAAGGGCCCGGGTCTCAAAAATCAAGTCAATCCGTGACTTGTATTGGCCACACCATGATACAACCGTCGATGGGTGCCTTGCACCATTTAAAACATTCATAATCATTTTTGAGGGCCCACAAAGATGTGGTTGTAAATCCAGCCCAACCAGAGGGTGTGGGCCCCAAATAGTATGGACGGCATGGATGAAACGGGGTGGCCCACCGTCCAGCCTCCTGGACGGTGTGGACCAACACACGTCACGGTGGGGGGCAACTGGCCGTCCAGCAGCTGCTGGACGGCATGAATAAAATGCATACATTATGGTGAGTTCCACCGTCCGCCTGGACGGTGGATGTAAAGCACATACATCAATGTGGGTCCCATGTGGGGCCCACTGTAATGTTTACTTTCCATCCAACCTGTTGATAAGGTCACAAATACCTGGATGAAGGAACAAATATCAGATTGATTCCAAACTTCTGTGGGCCCAAAAGAGTTTCAATGGTAGAATTCAATCACCGCTGTTTCTTGTGGTGTGGGCTACCTGAGCCATGGATTGGCCTGATTTTCGGAGGGGACCCACCTTAGAGGGTGGTCCACCTCATGGACGGTGCGGATACAAAATATACATCATGGTGGGGCCCGCGGCTGGGAGCCGTGGGACCTGCTTGTTTCACGCCAACCGGCGCACGCAGGCGCTGCCTGCTTCCTGACAACAGCAGCAGCAGCTGCTGTTATATATGTATATATTTTTTTTTTTTTGAAAAATGGGTTTTGTTGTGGTTTTTCAGGTGTGGGGCCTGCATCAGTAGAATCCGACCCCGCCATCGATCGCTACGGCTCAAGACAAGCCAAACGAGCCCAATGTTCAATGTATTTTGATGTACAGAGACGTCAGTGTCATTTTCAATGGTAGCAACCTCGTTTGCTATGCTATGGCCCATCTGAAGATCAGATTGACCCAATGCTTCGGCCCAACGCCTAAAATGATACAGGGAAAAGGATGGACGGCGTTGATTAAAGACATACATCAAGGTGGGGCCTACATGGGCCACCCTTTCCCAAGGCTTTGAAACAAGCCAATATTTTGTTTTCACTTTTAGTCCAGGGACGTCCCTGGACGTCTGGGCGTCACACAAGCTCAAGGTGGGCCCTACTCGGATGGGCCACCAACCGATGGATGGTGTGGGTACAACACAGATATCAAGTGGGCCCCACCCATAGGACTTGAGCCAAATACATGCTTTATGGTGGAGTCCATCTGGGTGGGCCACACGGCCATGTCATCATTCCAAGGTAAAAAGAGAAAGGGAAGAGAAGGAGAGAGATCGGAGTAGCCAAGGGACCCCGCCACTATGGGTCCCTCAAATGATCATAACACGTACAACTAGATGGGTCCCACCACAAGTGGGCCCTTAAAATATAGAAATTAAACAAATGAAACACCCACCGTCAATCTTCTTCGGTCCGTTGGAACGCCAACCTTCTTGTGCTCCTCTTTGACGGTGGAGATGAGAAATCAAGGGCTAGGATGGAGGGTTTTGGGAAGGGAAAGGTGGGCCTCACACATGCATTTTTTTCTTCTCATGGAAGGCTCCCAACGTGGGATTTTTTTTTCTCATTTGGGTTGCTTGGAAGATGTGAATGGAAGAGAGAGAGAGAGAGAGATAAGAGAGAGAGTGATGGATGTGAGTGATGGGTGAGGTGATGTTGTACTTGACTAGGTATGGGTGTGTAAGAGAGAGGGTGAGAAAGCATGGGTTGCTTGTACTTGACATTGAAGTGATTGATTGATTGATGTGATTGATTGATTGATGGGATTGATTTGACATTGTGTAGAGATTCTCTTGGGATCGAGAAAGCGCGGCGTTTCTTCAAAAAAACGGCTGACTCACATCTTCTGGTCAGGGTATCGGATCGGTGCGTGAGTTGCGGCGTTGGAACCGCGGCGACGGTGCGGTCGCAATGATACAAGTCTCGGATTAAACCGACTCGAATCTAAAGGATACGACTTACGATCGATCGCAACGTTGATTATCAGTCGCGGATTGCCGGACTTTGACGAAAATGATCGCAGGATTCATCGGAACAGTACGAACTAGGATACGGGTCTTACAGCTCTTCCCACCTAATAAAAATTTCGTCCTCGAAATTTAAATCACAACATAACCAATACAGGGCTTACCAATGGAGGGAAACCACACCACTATATATAGATAATCAGAACACAACATACCAACATAATCAAACATCTAAAAGATGGGGATAACGCCCACAAATCTCAAGCTCTAACTCCCAAAATGCCTCGTTCATGAACAATATAAGAAGACGGTGTAGGGGCCAAGTCACATGAATTGTCGACGACTCCTCCTGATGTCCGAGGATCTCATTCTTTCTTGCCGCGATGGGGTCCCGACGGCGGCAGATCTCGTCGTCGGCTGGCTGGTCTGCTGAGGACGGGGACACTCGCTCCTACGATGCCCTATCCTACCGCACCCAAAGCAAGCACCAGAGAACGGTCTGGGTGGCAGGGGCTGCCGAGGGTGGGGACACTCCCAAAAGCGGTGCCCCGCCTCAGCACATCTGAAGCATACACTTGAGGACTGACGCTTGGGTGGTGCAAATGCTCGAAAGGACGGACGGTTCCTATGCCTCTGTGGTCGCCGATATCGCTGCAGCTGGGAGCTACCAGAGGGGGCCTTCTTATTCCGATTTCCTCTCTGAAGAATGACGGTCATTGCTAGCAACATCTGCTGTAGCAGGTCCGCACTTACGGACACGGTCGGCCCTGCACTAAACTCAGATGGGGGTGCAGAAGTCTCGGGTAGGGGAACAGGAATCTCAGGCTAGGAAACGGAAGTCACTCGGGTCACTCTCTTGGGTGCCATGTCCTACAGGAAGGAACAAGGGTTCATCATCATTGGGCACTACGAAGACACACATGATAGGGAGCTATATCAGAAAATCTCTAAGTTCTCCGAACATGGGAATCTAACTATTCTAAGTTCTCAACAATTATAGAGTGAAGGGTAGCTATCAGCAGATATGTGATGTTATCCTCAGGTATTCCCAAGTTATGCTCTGATACCAACTTCTGTCACGCCCCAAACCCGAAAATCGGATTCACAGGAATCCCGATCGCCGAATCCGGTGCCGACAGCCTCCGTAGTACCCCATTCTCGGCTCCCAGCGCCCATACGCCAGATTCCGGTCCTGGGATCCTACAAGGAGGATTTTTAGTATGAATTTTTTTTTTGTAATGAAGCATAACCACAAGTATACCCAAATCATAAAGGCAACATCATCATCACATATCCACTAATATAATCGTTTGAATACACTGCTGAAAGGGAAATTACAAATTTCGAATTAAAACCCCCAAAGCTCCCAGAGGTCAGCTGCATGCTCCAAGCTCAACGCTGCTGCAATCTAACGCCACCTGCACGCATCTATCGTGCATAAGCTTATAGAAAGCTTAGAGGGTGGTGGAAGTGTGTGTACGGTAAGTGCTACGTATCAATAAAGTACATAAATCATACATCATCGGGATAAGCAGAAATACTAATAAGATCATGAATCATATGACATCAGAGTAAGAAGAAGTGTACTGGTAAGTCCATGAATGCTATCAGCCGTACCAAGGCTATGCGATGCAAAACATAACAAGACAATAACGGATACTGAGGATGCAATGCAATATGCAAATCCTGACGAGACATGAATACCATCAACCTCATCTAGGCCGTATAAGTGCAAAAACATAATAACCCAAAATGTTAAGTACTGCGGATGCAATGTAATATGCGGTGCGAATGAAATGACCATGCAGGAACGTGAAGTCGGGATGATAGTACGAAGTATCACAGGCTATGGGGTCCATCACAAGGGACTTCTATCCAAACCAGTCCCATACCTAAATTTGGATAGTCAGACACAATGTGGTAAACTCCTGATCTCAGGTTAGTCGCGCGCCCAACCGAAATCCTGGCCATGCGATGGTATACGTAACAAATAGTTACGCACCACCAGCCGAGTGGATAGTGGATGAATGAATGAATGGATATGCAATTCCTTCTCAATAAGTCCACGTATCAGTATGGTTCCTCTCTGGGATCATCACCGGGGTCTATTACACTCTAGCCAGCTTGCCGCCCCTATCCGAGCGCACAACTGGAAGAGCGAAAGAGACCTCACTATCCGCCTGCCAATATCGGGCCCGGCTCGTCAATAGCGGACCCATTCCTCAAGCTGGTCAAACTCAACCTAGATATTGCCCCCTCACTCAGGCGGGTAAGGTCACACCCCTTTCCAACCGACCACGACACAGTGGGAGACGCGACCTCCTGGTATTCGGCCCTCGTGCGCTCATATATCCACTCGGTCTCGTCGTTGGAGTCATCTCCTGGCCACGGAGGTTCAGGGATTTTCACCCAGGGACATCTATGGCGCCCGTATGCTAGAACCAAACATTTCCGGTGTCCCGTTTGGCCATCCACGATATGCCTGTGGAGGCCACGGCCCTGATGTCGCTAGGGCGTACAATGATCAAGTAATATGTATGCGAGATGCATGAATCACACCGTACAAACATGCAGCAATCTCGCGCGTATCATGCGCTCATGTCGGGCACTCCATCTCATATGGAGTCCTGTAAATGTCTCAGCCCAACGGCTCATGTTATAACCAAACATTCCTCATATCAAGCATACATATGATGCGTATGAGTATGAATCATGGAGCTACACTAAGCATATTATAAGGTGATGAACTATCCTTACAACGCGGATGGGCCTAGACGGCCTACACACAACAAGTATGGGCCTACCACTGGCCCTAGGGAGAGTCGTAATGCGGACATTTAACCAACATTACACTTACAGTGTGGACGTCAAACCAACATTGCTCCCAAGGCATAGCCTGCCATATAGGTCAACGCATAAACCACGGTGGAATCACATTACAATGAGCCTCAACCCATGGGCTTCAAATACATCACAATGGGCCTCAACCTATGGGCCCTATACACATCACAGTGGGTCTCAACCCACGGGCCTTTTGTACATCACAATGGGTCTCAACAACGGGACACAAATGCAACAAGATGGGCCAATTCACATGGGCCACATGTACATCAAGGTGGGCCTCAATAACAGGCCACAAATACATTAATATGGGCCCATCACTTGGGCCTCTCATATGCACTAAGGTGGGCCTAATCACATGGATCAAAATGGGCCAAACCACTATAAAAAAAACTCCTAAAGCCCATCATAATGTATAAATATCATAATATATATATAAATGATATGTATATAAAATATACATGATATATATACAATATAATAATATATACATATACATATACATACATATACATACATATATATATATATATATATATATATATATATATATATATATATATATATGAAAAAGGTACAATAAGCTCCAGCCAAGGAGAAGCTCATGAGGTTGAGCTATGTGGGCCTTCACCGTTGATGTTTGTCGAACATCTAACCCGTCAGTCAGAAGCACCATTCCCTCAAGGGCCCGGGTCTCAAAAATTAAGTCAATCCGTGACTTGTATTGGCCACACCATGATACAACCGTCGATGGGTGCCTTGCACCATTTAAAACATTCATAATCATTTTTGAGGGCCCACAAAGATGTGGTTGTAAATCCAGCCCAACCAGAGGGTGTGGGCCCCAAATAGTATGGACGGCATGGATGAAACGGGGTGGCCCACCGTCCAGCCTCCTGGACGGTGTGGACCAACACACGTCACGGTGGGGGCCAACTGGCCGTCCAGCAGCTGCTGGACGGCATGAATAAAACGCATACATTATGGTGAGTTCCACCGTCCGCCTGGACGGTGGATGTAAAGCACATACATCAATGTGGGTCCCATGTGGGGCCCACTGTAATGTTTACTTTCCATCCAACCTGTTGATAAGGTCACAAATACCTGGATGAAGGAACAAATATCAGATTGATTCCAAACTTCTGTGGGCCCAAAAGAGTTTCAATGGTAGAATTCAATCACCGCTGTTTCTTGTGGTGTGGGCTACCTGAGCCATGGATTGGCCTGATTTTCGGAGGGGACCCACCTTAGAGGGTGGTCCACCTCATGGACGGTGCGGATACAAAATATACATCATGGTGGGGCCCACGGCTGGGAGCCGTGGGACCTGCTTGTTTCACGCCAACCGGCGCACGCAGGCGCTGCCTGCTTCCTGACAACAGCAGCAGCAGCTGCTGTTATATATATATATTTTTGAAAAATGGGTTTTGTTGTGGTTTTTCAGGTGTGGGGCCTGCATCAGTAGAATCCGACCCCGCCATCGATCGCTACGGCTCAAGACAAGCCAAACGAGTCCAATGTTCAATGTATTTTGATGTACAGAGACGTCAGTGTCATTTTCAATGGTAGCAACCTCGTTTGCTATGCTATGGCCCATCTGAAGATCGGATTGACCCAATGCTTCGGCCCAACGCCTAAAATGATACAGGGAAAAGGATGGACGGCGTTGTTTAAAGACATACATCAAGGTGGGGCCTACATGGGCCACCCTTTCCCAAGGCTTTGAAACAAGCCAATATTTTGTTTTCACTTTTAGTCCAGGGACGTCCCTGGACGTCTGGGCGTCACACAAGCTCAAGGTGGGCCCTACTCGGATGGGCCACCAACCGATGGATGGTGTGGGTACAACACAGATATCAAGTGGGCCCCACCCATAGGACTTGAGCCAAATACATGCTTTATGGTGGAGTCCATCTGGGTGGGCCACACGGCCATGTCATCATTCCAAGGTAAAAAGAGAAAGGGAAGAGAAGGAGAGAGATCGGAGTAGCCAAGGGACCCCGCCACTATGGGTCCCTCAAATGATCATAACACGTACAACTAGATGGGTCCCACCACAAGTGGGCCCTTAAAATATAGAAATTAAACAAATGAAACACCCACCGTCAATCTTCTTCGGTCCGTTGGAACGCCAACCTTCTTGTGCTCCTCTTTGACGGTGGAGATGAGAAATCAAGGGCTAGGATGGAGGGTTTTGGGAAGGGAAAGGTGGGCCTCACACATGCATTTTTTTCTTCTCATGGAAGGCTCCCAACGTGGGATTTTTTTTTCTCATTTGGGTTGCTTGGAAGATGTGAATGGAAAGAGAGAGAGAGAGAGAGAGATAAGGAGAGAGAGTGATGGATGTGAGTGATGGGTGAGGTGATGTTGTACTTGACTAGGTATGGGTGTGTAAGAGAGAGGGTGAGAAAGCATGGGTTGCTTGTACTTGACATTGAAGTGATTGATTGATTGATGTGATTGATTGATTGATGGGATTGATTTGACATTGTGTAGAGATTCTCTTGGGATCGAGAAAGCGCGGCGTTTCTTCGAAATAAACGCTGACTCACATCTTCTGGTCAGGGTATCGGATCGGTGCGTGAGTTGCGGCGTTGGAACCGCGGCGACGGTGCGGTCGCAATGATACAGGTCTCGGATTAAACCGACTCGAATCTAAAGGATACGACTTACGATCGATCGCAACGTCGATTATCAGTCGCGGATTGCCGGACTTTGACGGAAATGATCGCAGGATTCATCGGAACAGTACGAACTAGGATACGGGTCTTACAATGGGCCTAGACGGCCTACTCACATTAAGAATGGGCCTAACGAGGCCTAAGGGAATGTCACAATGTGGACATTTAACTATCATTGTCATCAATGTGGACATTCAACCAACATTGCTACCAAGGACTAACCCTCATAGGGTCAAACATATAGTGGGGCCCATGGCCTCACATAAGGGCCTCACATACGACATGATGGGCCTCACATAAGAGCCCAATATACATCACAATGGGCCATATCACATGGGCTTAATACACATCACAATGGGCCGCATCACATGGGTCTGATATACATCAAGTAGGCCGCATCGCATGAGCCTCATATACATCAAGTGGCTGCATCGCATGGGTCTCATATACATCATATTGGGCCTCATATTCGTCGCATTGGGCCTGATACTCAGGCCTCATATACATCACAATGGGTTGCTCACACGGGCTTAATATACATCACAATGGGCTTCTCACATGAGCCTAATATACATCACAATGGGCCTATCACACGTGCCTAATATACATCACAATAGGCCACATCCATGGGCCTCAAATAGATCATAATGGGCTGCTCACACGAGCCTAATATACATCACAATGGGCCTCTCACACGGGCCTAATATACATTACAATGGGCCGCATCACATGGGTCTGATATACATCAAGTGGGCCGCATCGCATGGGCCTCATATACATCAAGTGGCCGCATCGCATGGGTCTCATACACATCATATTGGGCCTCATACTCGGGCCTCATATACATCATAATGAACCACTCACACGAGCCTAATATACACCACAATGGGCCTCTCACACGGGCCTAATATACATCACAATGGGCCACATCCATGGGCCTCAAATACATCACAATGGGTCGCTCACACGGGCCTAATATACATCACAATGGGCCTCTCACACGGGCCTAATATACATCATAATGGGCCACATCCATGGGCCTCAAATACATTATAATGGGCCTCATGACTGGACCTCAAATAATCAAGTGGACCACATCGTGTGGGCCACATATACATCACATTGGGTTGCACATATGGGCCATATAAACATCACATTAGGCCGCATCGCATGGGCTGCTTAGATCAAATACACCACATGGATGGACGGTACGAATATACAACACATATATTACGGTCGCCCCACGTCCCACGGGCCAGACGGAGTGGATACAACATCTTCATCAAGGTGGGCCCCACGTCCCATGCTAGAAACGGATGGACTGCATGAGAGTAAAACACATACATCATAGGTAGGCTCCACTGTCCAGGTCATGAATTAAAACATATACATCATAGGTGGGTCCACACGTGTGGGACCCACTAGCTTTGATAAAGCTGATGTTTGTGTTTTCACTTCATCCAGCGTCCCAGCACCGTCTGGATGGATGCTGTGGAATAATACATACATCTCGGTGCATCCCACAGTACTGCATCGTCCATATGGACGGTGCAGATATATAATATATATATATATATATATATATATATATATATATTAAGGTGGGTCCCACCGTCCAGTCATCTGGATGGTGTGGATAAGACCCATACATCAACGTGGGTCCCACAGAACTTGCTGCCTCTAATACAGCAGCTATATATAATATAATATTATTATATATTATTTTTTAAATATTTATTTTGAAAGGGTCCAGCGTCCAGACCCCGGACGCTGGACGGACGATGCAGATAAAAACCATACGTCATAGTGGGGTCCACGTGGTGGATGGTGCCCCACCTGAGATTTGAATTTGTCTCATTCCCAAGCCCATGGCCTGGGAGTTGGATGGATGGTGTGGATAGTATACACACAGGTGGGTCCCATGACCTGGACGGTCTGGATGTCGTGGATAAAACACGTTCATTGTGTGGGCTCCACCGTCCCTTGTTGGACGGTGGACACCATGGATGAAACACATACATTAGGTGGGGTCCACGTGGTGTGGCCCCACCAGCTTGAGATTCAAGCTAATATTTATGTCTTTCCTTCAATCAGGTCCGTCCAAACGGACTGCCAAATGGGTCTAATCGGTGGACGGCATGGATAAGATACATGTACCATCAAATGGGCCACACATCAAAGAGAGAGAGAGAGAGACATGTGATGGAGGGACCCTGCCACTATGGGCCCCTCTAAGTTTACAATACATACATCAAGATCTCCTTAGCTCCTAGGCTTCTTCTTTGATGGTGGAAGATGAGGATTGAAGGGTGGAGATGGGAGATCTTAGGATAGGAAGTGGGCCACACCATAACTTCTCCATGGGAAGCTTGGACGTCCTCTCCTTAGGAGTTGCTTGGGAGATGGACTTGGGGAGAGAGAGAGAGAGGTGATGTAAGAGTGAGTGATAGGTGATGGGTGAGTGTAAAAAAGGGATGGGTGGAGAGAGAGAGAGAGAGAGTTGACTTTGGGAATGGGAGAGGGATGGGTTGTGTACTTGTTGTACTAGACTTAAGATTAATGATTGATTTGATATTTGGTAGAGATTCTCTTGAAATTCGCAACGCGTGACATTTTTCTCGAGATAAACGCGGGCCCATAACTCCTGGCATGGGTATCGCATCGGCACGCGAGACGTGGTGTTGGAACCGCTGCGATGGAGCGGTCGTAAGGGTACAAGTCTCGGGTCGAGCCGACTTAGATCAACGGGATGGGACTCAGGGTCGCGCATAAATGTTATTTACGTGTCGTAGGTCGCCGGAATTTGACCGGGAGGACTGCGGGAGTCTATGGAACAGTATGAACTAGGATACAAGTCTTACATAAGTGGTAAATCGAGTTTTTAGCTAAATTAATCACGTTTTTGCTGTCACAATTAACTGGCATGCCTCTTGCTGAGTTATCATTCCTCTCAACCAAACACCTTCTTTGAACGCCTTTGTTACCTCCGTATACTCAACTTTAGTTGTAGAAATAGTCACCACAAACTAAAGCTTTAACATCTAATTAATCGCACCACCCGCTAGAACAAACAAGTAGCCAGATGTTGATCCTCTATTATCCACGTTACCCGCATAATCAGCATCCACATATCCTATCAACCTATCCTCTGACTTTTCAAACATCAAGACATAGTCCATTGTACCTTATATATACTGAAGTGACCATTTTACTACTTTGTATATATCTGCTCATAACACCTATTGCATGTAAAATATCTAGTCTTGTAGGGACTATGGCATACATCAAACTGCCAACAACGCTCGAATAAGGCATACCAGACATCACTTGTTTATCATCATCTATAGTAAGACATTGTTTTGAAGAAATCCTAAAATGAGCAGCATTGGATATGATAATTGGTTTTGCCTTGTTCATACCGAACTTAACCAATACCTTCTCAATATATTTTACATGTAATAACCGTAGCGTGCTCCTCTATCTGTCTTTGTGAATATCCATACTGAGATTCTTCATTATAGCCCCCAAAATTTTCATTTTAAATGGCCCCGACAACTGAGTCTTCAATGTATCGATCTCTTTATCATCTTAAGATTGTAAAACTTTTTCTTAAGATACAGACGACTGCCCGGGGAACTTCTTCATTTCGTACTTCGTGTTAGACCATTTTGTCGACATGTTTTTTTATTAGAACTCGATACCCCAACGTTAACTCTGATACCACTTGGTGAGGATCGCGCAAAAGCAAACCCAAATTTAATCAAACAAGACAAAATCAAGGGGACACTAAACATGCAAAGAACACATGAATTTTATGTTTTTAAAAAAAATCCATTAGAGAAAAAACCATGGCACGAAGCAACAAGTAATCCACTATGAAACGATATTAAAAGAAATTTTGTACTTACAATGATAAGTACTGTAAAACCCGTATCCTAGACCGTACCGTTCCGTGGGTTCCCGCGGTATTTTCGGTCGAATTCTGGCAACCTTCGGCCCTTAACCGGCGTTGCGCGTGACCCTGATTCACACGCTGTCAACCCGAGTCGACTCAACCCGAGACTAGTACCCTTGCGACCGCACCGTCGCCGCTGTTCCGATGCCGCGACTCGCGCGCCGAGGCGATACTCTGGCCAGAAGATGTGGGCCGGCGTTCGGTGCGAGGAAAACACCGCACGTTGAGAAACCCAAGAGAATCTCAACGAGATGTCACATCAATCAACCATCAATCAATCCCATCAAGTCAAGTACACATCACTTCACACTCTTCCCCAAGTAACCCCAAAGTCAAAAGTTTCTTACAAAGCCCATACTTTTCTTACACAAATGGCCACAAAAGTCAAAAAGTTCTTACACCCATCACCACCACATCCATCACTCCATCACCCATCACTCCTCTTTCTTTACAACCCTCTCTCTCATTTCATTTCTCAAAATCCCCTTTCCAAGCAAGAGAGAGAGAGCACCATACGTATGAGCCTCTCCAAGCCCTTCCAAGAGAACTACAAGTGTGGCCCACCTTTCCATCCTAAGATCTCCAATCCTAGCCATCCATTCCTCATCTCTTCCATTGAAATCGAAGCCAAGGAGCTAAGGAGCCCATAGGAGCAAGAAGATCAAGTGGTGGGTGCTTTAATAGAGTAGTTTTCATTTCTTTTAAGATGGGCCAAGTGAGGCCAACCGATCAATGGTTTGGATCTCACTTGGGACCCAAAAATGTGGCCGATGGCCCACTTTGATCATCATGATGTTTATTTTCTTGTATACTTAGGGTCATCTAAACCGTCTACTTTAGTGGAGAAAAGATCCCCACCGTTATATTTTGGATTTAATGGGCCCATGTGTAGTGGGACCCACCTTGATGTATGTTGAATGCAAGAGGGGCCCATAGTGGCGGGGCCCCTCCATCCTCAACGATGTCTCTCTCTCTCTCTCTCTCTCTCTCTCTCTCTCTCTCTCTCTTCCTTTTCCTTTGTGTACGATGACTTGTGGCCTACTTGATGTATGTATCTCATCCACACCATCCACATAGTGGGCCACCTTGGCCTTTTTTTTTTTTTTTTTTTTGTATGGGCCATCCAAAGGTGGGCCACCCGGATGAAAGGGGGGAAACACGAATAGCAGCTTGATCCAAAGACGGTGGCCATGTCCTGCGGGGCCCACCATGATGCGTGTGTTATGACCACACCTTGTCAGAAGAAAAAACTAGGACGCCGGACGTTTGTATGGTGAAGGGAGGGTGGCTAACAGTGAAGTGAACTGATGGTGGGTCCATGGGACCTACTCCCGTCCTCCACCCCTCCAACGGGCCACACTACGGTGTATGTGACTTATCCACACCGTCCACCATTATGTACAGTGGGCCATATCCCTGTGGGGCCCACTTCTGCACCCTGATCCATAGCTCGCTGACAAACTGAGTGGAGGTCTCTGGCTTCAACGGTGGGCCTCAGCTCATGTGGCAGACGGAGTGAATGATACCTCGTTTCAAACACTGAGGTCTTGGTTTCCCCAGTGGGGTGGCTGACTGCGAAGTGTGAATACGGTGGGGTCCATGGGACCCCATCCACGCCGTCCAACCATTTTGGTGGGCCACACCATCACATGTGGTGTCCACCGTCGTTAGACGGTGGGACCCACCTCGTGCGGGCCCTCGCTGGACGCCCAGATCCCAGCTCAACTGGCAGCGGACTGAAGATACCTCGTTTTACACTGAGGTCTTGGTGCCGTCTCTGGAGGGTGCCTAACGGTGATGTGACCACCGACGTGGGGCCCACCTGAGTTTTGGGGGCGGCTGAAACGTGGCCTGACCCTTCATTCAAGTGGGACACCCATGATGGGTGGGCTGGATTTGTGGGCCCAATAAATGGTTAGGGATGTTTTAAATGGAGGGAAACCCTCTCAACTTTTGTATCAGGTGTGGCCCACACCAGTCACGGACTGACTTGAGTTTTGAGACTTAGGCCCATGATGACGTGGTGCATCTGACCGATGGGTCAGATGCTCGGCAACATCAACGGTGGGGCCCACACAACCCGCCTACGTGGGACCCACCTCTGCTCATTGCTGGGAAGGAAAACAAAAAAGAAAAGAAAAGGTAAAGAAAAGACAAAGGAGAGGGGCACGTGGCAGCCCTCTCTCTCTCCTATCTCTCCCTATATCTCTCTCTCCTCTCACGCTCTCTCTCTCTATCTCTCTCTACATCTCTCTACCTCTTTCTCCCTGTGTGCGTCAGCTGGGTGTAGGCCCACCTCGATGTCTGTATTATATCCACCCATCCGTTGAGGCTCACCTTGATATGCATAAGGCCCAAGTGATTAGGCCCACCTTGCATAATTATGGCCCGTTGTTGAGGCCCGCTTGACGTAAATGAAAGGCCCGTATTATGAGGCCCATTCGATGTATTTGTGGCCATGGTTGAGGCCCACTTTAATATATATATAAGGCCCATGTTATGAGGCCCATTTTAATAAGGCCCATGGGTTATGGCCCATTGCAATGTACTAAGGCCCACTGGTGAGGCCCATTAATGCGGCCCATTTAATGAATGTAAGGCCCATGTGATACGGCCCATTTGATGTATTTAAGGCCCAATGGGATGTACCTAAGGTCCATTGTAATGTGTGATCCCAACAGGGTTTATGTAATGATGTTACGACGGGCAATGCCTCGGGAGCAATGTTGTTTGACGTCCACATTGCAGTATAGTGTTGGTTAAATGTCCGTATTATGACTCTCCCTAACACCATTGATAGGTCCGTGCTGGTTGTGTGTAGGCCGTCTATGTCGAGGCCCATCTGCATTGTAAGGATAGTTCACTACTTTATGACATGTTTAGTATAGTTCCATGATTCATGATCATACGCATCATATGTATGCTTGATATGAGAAGTGATTGGGGCTCCCGGTTAGGCGGTGTTGCCCCACATGAGCGCACGAGACACGCAGGATTGCTACATGACTGGATAGTGTGATTCATGCATTTGCATTGTGTGATATGACTACTGTACGCCCTAGCGACATCAGGGTCGTAGCCTCCACAGGCGTATCTGTTCACTCCCCAAGTATAGGGTTGTGATGTAGTAATAAACTCGGTAAGATCGAGGTCGAATCCCACGAGGACTGGTCGTCACAACTCAAATCTATAATTCTTCTTAACTAATCCAACAAAGAATGGAATGAACTACTAAGCACAATTCTAGAGAAAAAACAATTAAGAACAGGGAAGAAAATTCAATCAGAGAAAGAACACTAGGACTTTCGAATCCACCCCTAATTATCCTAACCCTTGCTTTGTCTGTTGATTCACCTTGATCTAAATTGATACCACTTATTCAGAGAAAGCACAATCTGTGTCCTAAATCGGGCATACAGACTGTCTAATTCCTTTAAGCAATGCCATGAATAACAAATCCCATGTCCTTGGTCGGGCACATGGAATGTACATTCAGTAAAGCACCCTGTTTCTTCCTCTATAGGAAACCTGTTCTTGATCAGACCCAAGCACCTGTAATAAGCATCCAAACAACATCCATCTATATACTTTGATCAAGTTCATAGATGGAGAAGTTTGGAATTTAAACCAATCAAGCCCACTTAGAGAAAAAAAATAAATTAATTAAAATTCAAAGTAAATCAACCAATACAAGAGCTGATCAAATTAGGGGCTTCATCTCAGCCTTAGTTGAGAGATTAGTTACCCATAAAATCCATAAAAAATATTAAATAAAATTCATAAAATCAAAACACCAAACCGAACAATCTCTCTCTCTTCTTCCTTCTCTTTCTTCTCTTTCTCCTCTCCCTGGCTCTGGATCTCCAATTCCCTGGATCTGAATCCTCTCCCACGTCCAAAACTTCCTTTTTATAGCTGCTGGATGGCTGGAATCGGTGGCAGAGTCGTAGACGGACTCGAAGTGTAATTTTTCGCAGCCGTGATCGGTGGGCCCCACAGAGGTATTTTCTGGAAAATCCACCCCGTCCATTAGATTCAGGACAAAATTTCAGTCAAGAATGGGTGGTTTTGAAGGTCCATTAACGTGGCCCACAGAAGAAATCTCAAAAAGATCAGATTTGAACGTCGCCGGGTAGCCCTTTTGTGGCCTCTGTATTACGCACGTGTGTACGCATGGGAGAAGAATGTTAACATGGTTTTGTAGTATTCATGGCCCTCTACACGATGGACGGATCAGATCGGCCGGAATGTTGACGAGTGGGGCCCACTGTCTTCCGCAAAAACGGCCAGCGGCCGTGTGTTACGCGGACGCGGACGGGGATCTCCTTCCGCTGCGAAGATGGTGGGGTCCACTGTGATGTTATTTTGAGAAATCCACTCCGTCCATTGGATGGAGGACGGAAAACCGGTCGGGAGTACATATTTTCGAGTGATATTTGTGGTGGCCCACAGAGTTTTGAACTCGCCGTCCGACCTGCGTTTGAAAGGCTGGAGCCTGATCTATTGGTTTCATTCGGATTTTTGCCACCTAGGCGAGGGTAACTACCGCCCCAGGAAGCGGATGGACGGTCCAGATTTTCCATTTGGACACAAGGTGGGCCCCACAACCGACGACAGCGGTCGGTTCCGCGGGACGCTGGAACGCGGAGAGCGTTTTGAAGACGGGCGCGGGTCAGCGCGGGCGCTGACCGTCCGGGCGGTCCGGTGCACGGCTTGAGTTCATATGCATGGTGTACGTGCATCATGGTGTGGGGTCCACTTCAATGTTTATGAGAAATCTGCACCGTCCACCCTTTTTCCCATATTGTTTGACCCGTCCAGGTAAATTTTGGAGAGGTTCCAGATATCAGGTGAGCCCCAAATTGATGATTAATGGGCTGATCAGTCCATTGGACCACTTCTCGAGATCTGTAAGGGCTGAAATTTAATATGTACGGTTGATTTATGGCCCCCATCACATGTATGATGTTTCGAGTTGATCAGGTGGCGGAAAATATGTGATCTTGCATTCTGGACCCTTTTCGGGCCCCTTGAACTTCAGTTTCTTGATTTCCTCGGATCTCGAGCGTTGATCTTGGTTCCCTGGGGTCTTTCTCGTGCTCTGATGACTTCAGAACGTGAAATCCATGCTTTTAACATTATTTTGCAATTAATACTCCTGATTTCATCCTGTAACAAAAACACGATTAAAATCCGATGTTAGGCCTTATCATGTACATAAAATAGGGCAATAGTCGGGGTCTGATATGCAATATTTGACCCTGATCACAACCCCCAACCAGCATTTTGCTAGTCCCGAGCAAAACATGCGAAAAATAATTTAAGAAATAAAAGACAATTCCTGTAAACTCAAGTGACTTGTGAACAGATAGCTGAGATGTGAAAATTCTAAGATTCATGATTGGCGTGTGGAATATTTCTCTTGGAATCAAACTTTCAGCAGATTTCATAATTAATTTCAAACTATTAATCCATGAATTAGAATAATTCTAAATATTGAGCTCCATGAGTGTACAGTGTAATCTCAGCTTACAATCATTAAAAGATCCAATTTGTCAATTTCATGATATCATTGGTAATTCGTGTTAACCAAGCTTGAGACCAACACTTATCTCACAGATTAACTTTTTTACTTTACCAGCCCTTGGTTTCCTTTATGAGCAGAAACACAAATGAGGGGAATCAAATTCTCACCTATAGGGAGCAAACCTATGGCGAAAAACTTGTCACCTAATTTTTTTTTTATTTTTATTTTTTCATGTCAACTATGAGGAATCAAATCTTCATCTATAGGGAGCAAACCTATGGTGAAGATTATGTGACTAACTCTTTTAATTCTTCTTTATAAACTGACGTTAACAAATTTCTCAGGCTGGTTCCTTTCATGCCTAATGATTACCAAGTTACCATTTAATATTGAACTGAAAACTTAATGTGTAAGCGAGATCTAATATGTGGAATCATGGCTCAATTAATGTTTACAACTTCTAATCATGGATTAACAATTCAAAATTGACTGTGAAATCAAGCAGATGGCCGAATCCAAGAGTCATTAGTTACCAACATCAGAAATCTTATAATGTTAAAATCACAACTATCCCTCAAAATCACTTAGAATTTAATAGAAATTCCAGAAAAAATTTTAAAATTTTCACAAATTTTGCTCAAGACCAAGAAAATACTGATTAGGTAACCTAATCTCCCACCCCCAACCTAAAATCTACATTGTCCTCAATGTAAAAGAAATAAGCATACAATGCATATAGGACAACGAAAATAAAAGAGGAATGAGGGAAAGATAGTACCTGGACGGAGAACTAAGAAGCTTTCTCAAAAAATTTCAACGTAAAAGTGAGTTAGCACAAGAGAGAAATCAACAGAAGCAAAAATAACAAAAAGAAAAACAAAAGAAGATCCTACCTATACCACTTTCGCAGGTGCTCTCGATCGCATTTAGCGCATGCAACAAGCCTTTAAACCCCTAGGTTACCCCTAGTGGACGAGTTGTAGTCTCGTGAGGGTTTGCAGTAATGTTACCCACAAACATTGAAATAACTAAGAAAAAGCAATACAAGAAAGCAAAAGGCTGGGTTGCCTCCCAGGAGCACTAAGTTTAACGTCTTTAGCCAGACAAGAACGGACCATGAATGAGCTTAATCGTTATAACCAAGGTCCGCCAAAGAAATTACCTTACCACCTTAATTAACCAATCCCAGATAAGTGATGTGAGTTCCCATGAGCTGTGTTATCTGCAAGGAGGTAACTGACACTGTCGTCAAATAATTTAATGACTTCTGCTCGAACGACTTCTTCCATGTTGGGATCATGCTTCTTTTGCAGTTCACGCGACATTTCCACAGCATGATCCATGCATATCGTGGGGCATACTCCCTGTATTTCCATTATCTTCCTTTCAATTGCTGCCTTATATGTTTTAAGAAAATTAAGCAGCCTGCTCGCCTTTGTCTTCTCAGAGTTCGAAACTGTGCTGTCAGGAGGCGTCTCAGAGGGATGAAGAGGTTCCACTTTCGCTCTCCATTTTTCAGTCTCCAATATAGGAGTAGAGTCGAGCAATGCATTGACTTCATAGATGGGACTATCAATGTCAAAATCCATGCCCGATTGTGCTAAGCAGGTCTCAAGAGGATCTTCAAAAGATGTACGGAAGGAGTCCTGCACAAGGCTCTTGATCATGTCCACTTCAAATATGTCATCCAAATCTGCGGATTGTTGTCCTGCATTAAAAACATTGAGTTTAATATTCATGTTACCAAAGGACAATTTCATAACTCCATTCCTGCAATTGATAATAGCATTAGATGTAGCCAAAAATGGACGACCCAAAATGACTGGGATCTGACTATGAAGATTCTGGACAGGCTGAGTATCAATAACTATGAAATCCACTGGAAAATAAAATTTATCAACCTGAATTAACACATCTTCAATAACACCCCGGGGCACTTTGACAGATCGATCAGCTAGTTGTAATGTTACCTTAGTCGGTTTCAACTCACCAAGTCCTAGCTGCTCATAAACCGAATAAGGTAACAAATTAACGCTCGCCCCTAAATCGAGTAATGCCTTCCCGATCTTATGATCTCCTATGCCGCAAGAAATGGTGGGAGCTCCTGGATCCCTAAATTTAGGAGGAGTGTTATGTTGAATCATGGAGCTGAGCTGCTCTGCAATGAAGACCTTCTTATGAACATTCTGCTTACGCTTTTGAGTGCATAAATCTTTCAGAAACTTAGCGTAAGCAGGGACTTGTTTGATAGCGTCAAGCAACGGGATGTTGACTTGCACTTTTTTGAACACATCCAAGATTTCATCAAAGTTATTTCTTTTCTTCATTGGTGCCAGACGTTGAGGAAAAGGTGCTTTGGGCACGTACGGTGGCACATTAGTGGCTCTTGGAGAGTCAGAGGGCTTTTGGACTTTGGATGCATTGGTGTGTCCCTCTGCTTCATCTTGATCTTCTGTTTTAGAATTTGAATCATCCTCAGGCATCTCTATTCTGTTATCAATCTGCTTGCCTGACCTAAGGGTAATGATTGATTTGGCTTGCTCATGATATTGCTTTTGGTTGGAATTAGAGCCAATCTCATACTGTCCCTTTGGGTTAGCCTCTGCTTGGCTAGGGAACTTGCCCTTCTCTCTCTCACTCAATGTGGCATCTAGTTGACCCATTTGTATTTCCAGCTTAGCAATGGATTGTGCATTTGCATGTAAGCTTTGCTGGTTGGCCAGTAAGGTTTGTTGGGTATCTTTTTGGAATTGGAGAGAACTCTGCATAAAAAGATGGAGTGTATCCTCAAGAGATGGGTTCCTTGGTTGTGTAGGCAGTTGTTGATATTGCGGAATTTGTTGACTGCCAACTTGGAGGTGCGGTTGCATGGGAGGATTTCCAGATGGTCCTCCTTGATGTGGTCCTTTTGCCCAAGAAAAATTTGGATGCCTAGCCCACCTTGGGTTGTATGTGTTCGAGTAAGGATCATTCCTGTGTTTTTGAAAAGTGTTCATAGCATGAACTTGTTCAGAAAGAAGTTCTCGGGGATCGCCTAGATGGACAAGACTGGGCAGGACTAGAACATGTGGCACATGCCTCCACTTGAGCTGTTTGTGGAGGTCCATTATTTAATACCAGAGCATCAACTTTCTTTGTCAGGTTATCAAGCTTAGCGCACAGTTCTGGCACGACTCCTATCTCATATATACCACCTCTCTTTTGTGGTTGGGAACTTCTTTCACCTCTATCTGAATAGTCCCATTGCTGGGAGTTTTCACACAAGGTTTCAAAGAATTTCCATGCTTCGGTATCGCTTTTGGTCATGAAGGACCCTCCACTGGTGGCATCAACCATGCAACGGTTCTGGGGTGTCAGACCGTCATAGAAGTATTGAACTTGTTGCCACTTCTCAAAACCATGGTGAGGACATTTAAGAAGCAAGTCCTTCCATCTTTCCCAACATTCATGAAAGTGCTCGCCCTCTTTTTGTGTGAAGTTAGTAATTTCTCTACGGAGGGCATTGGTTTTGTGAATGGGGAAGAACTTATTTAAGAACTTCTTAGACAGTTGGTCCCATGTAGTGATAGTTCCAACTTCTAGAGAATTCAACCATGCTTTCGCCTTATCCTTCAAAGAAAAAGGAAACAGACGTAGGCGGATTGAATCGTCTGAGAAGTTTTGGAACTTAAAAGTAGAGCAAATGTCTAAGAATTCTTTCACATGATGATATGGGTCCTCCTTGTCCAATCCATAAAAGGATGGCAACAATTGTATGACTCGCAGTTTAAGTTCAAAGTGTCTTTGTGCCGTAGTGGTTGGCAACACTATGCATGAAGGCGCATTAAATTGGACAGAGTGAATAATCTTTGAGAGCCTTAACTTCGGTCTCATTCGTCATTTCAATGTAATTATTTCTCAATCTTTCACGCAAAGTGTTCTTTCTATTTCAGGATCAAACGGTGCTAGTTCTATATTCAGAGATCTACGCTCCTAGCATAAACTATGTTATTGCAATGGAAGAAGGAAAACTAAACTAAGATGCAACCAAAGAGAAATAAAACTAGACCTAGAACTATGAGATTTTAAAACAAGTTAAAACTATGTAAGTAAGAATGGGAAGAAAGAACCCTGAAAAGGAGATGAATGATGTCGAAAAATTTAAGATGTTCCTCCTTCACTTAGTAAGAAAGCTTCCTTCCTCAATTCCTGTAAAAAAATAAAAAAACAAATTTAGGTTTCCTAAAATAATGATAGAAAAATCCTAAGCAACGGTTAATTTCTAAAAATAAAATAAAATAAAATTAAAACTTTAACCTAAGTTAGTAAAATCCTAAGCTATGAATTATGATAAGAGAGAATCCTAAATTCAATTTGGACCGAAACAGTCCCCGGCAACGGCGCCAAAAACTTGTTCACTCCCCAAGTATAGGGTTGTGATGTAGTAATAAACTCGGTAAGATCGAGGTCGAATCCCACGAGGACTGGTCGTCACAACTCAAATCTATAATTCTTCTTAACTAATCCAACAAAGAATGGAATGAACTACTAAGCACAATTCTAGAGAAAAAACAATTAAGAACAGGGAAGAAAATTCAATCAGAGAAAGAACACTAGGACTTTCGAATCCACCCCTAATTATCCTAACCCTTGCTTTGTTTGTTGATTCACCTTGATCTAAATTGATACCACTTATTCAGAGAAAGCACAATCTGTGTCCTAAATCGGGCATACAGACTGTCTAATTCCTTTAAGCAATGCCATGAATAACAAATCCCATGTCCTTGGTCGGGCACATGGAATGTACATTCAGTAAAGCACCCTGTTTCTTCCTCTATAGGAAACCTGTTCTTGATCAGACCCAAGCACCTGTAATAAGCATCCAAACAACATCCATCTATATACTTTGATCAAGTTCATAGATGGAGAAGTTTGGAATTTAAACCAATCAAGCCCACTTAGAGAAAAAAAACAAATTAATTAAAATTCAAAGTAAATCAACCAATACAAGAGCTGATCAAATTAGGGGCTTCATCTCAGCCCTAGCTGAGAGATTAGTTACCCATAAAATCCATAAAAAATATTAAATAAAATTCATAAAATCAAAACACCAAACCGAACAATCTCTCTCTCTTCTTCCTTCTCTTTCTTCTCTTTCTCCTCTCCCTGGCTCTGGATCTCCAATTCCCTGGATCTGAATCCTCTCCCACATCCAAAACTTCCTTTTTATAGCTGCTGGATGGCTGGAATCGGTGGCAGAGTCGTAGACGGACTCGAAGTGTAATTTTTCACAGCCGTGATCGGTGGGCCCCACAGAGGTGTTTTCTGGAAAATCCACCCCGTCCATTGGATTCAGGACGAAATTTCAGTCAAGAATGGGTGGTTTTGAAGGTCCATTAACGTGGCCCACAGAAGAAATCTCAAAAAGATCAGATTTGAACGTCGCCGGGTAGCCCTTTTGTGGCCTCTGTATCACGCACGTGTGTACGCATGGGAGAAGAATGTTAACATGGTTTTGTAGTATTCATGGCCCTCTACACGATGGACGGATCAGATCGACCGGAAGGTTGACGAGTGGGGCCCACTGTCTTCCGCAAAAACGGCCAGCGGCCGTGCGTTACGCGGACGCGGACGGGGATCTCCTTCCGCTGCGAAGATGGTTGGGTCCACTGTGATGTTATTTTGAGAAATCCACTCCATCCATTGGATGGAGGACGGAAAACCGGTCGGGAGTATATATTTTCGAGTGATATTTGTGGTGGCCCACAGAGTTTTGAACTCGCCGTCCGACCTGCGTTTGAAAGGCTGGAGCCTGATCTATTGGTTTCATTCGGATTTTTGCCACCTAGGCGAGGGTAACTACTGCCCCAGGAAGCGGATGGACGGTCTAGATTTTCCATTTGGACACAAGGTGGGCCCCATAACCGACGACAGCGGTCGGTTCCGCGGGACGCTGGAACGCGGAGAGCGTTTTGAAGACGGGCGCGGGTCAGCGCGGACGCTGACCGTCCGGGCGGTCCGGTGCACGGCTTGAGTTCATATGCATGGTGTACGTGCATCATGGTGTGGGGTCCACTTCAATGTTTATGAGAAATCTGCACCGTCCACCCTTTTCCCATATTGTTTGACCCGTCCAGGTAAATTTTGGAGAGGTTCCAGATATCAGGTGAGCCCCAAATTGATGATTAATGGGCTGATCAGTCCATTGGACCACTTCTCGAGATCTGTAAGGGCTGAAATTTAATATGTACGGTTGATTTATGGCCCCCATCACATGTATGAAGTTTCGAGTTGATCAGGTGGCGGAAAATATGTGATCTTACATTCTGGACCCTTTTCGGGCCCCTTGAACTTCAGTTTCTTGATTTCCTTGGATCTCGAGCGTTGATCTTGGTTCCCTGGGGTCTTTCTCGTGCTCTGATGACTTCAGAACGTGAAATCCATGCTTTTAACATTATTTTGCAATTAATACTCCTGATTTCATCCTGTAACAAAAACACGATTAAAATCCGATGTTAGGCCTTATCATGTACATAAAATATGGCAATAGTCGGGGTCTGATATGCAATATTTGACCCTGATCAGTATCGTGGTTGGCAGGATTGGATACCGGAAATATTGTTCTACATGGGGTGCTATAGATATCCCTGGGTGAAAGTTCATAAACCCTTATGGTACCAAGAGGTTGCTCCAACGTTTAGACTGAGTGGGTGCAGGAGCGCCGAGTGCCGATTACCAGACGGCTACGCTTTCCACTGTGTCGTAGTCGGTTGGAAGGGGGTACGACCTTACCCGCCTGAGAGGAGGGGGCAATGCTAGGCTGAGTTTGACCAGCTCGAGGAATGGGTCCGCTATCGACGAGCTGAGCCCGATATTGGCAGGCGGGTAGTGAGGTCTCTTCCACCTACCTTATTACGCGCGATGGGGCGGCAGTCTGGTTTAGAGTGTACTAGACCCCGGTGATATCCTAGATTTTGAGCTGTACTGATATGTGGACTTAGATGAGGATTTGTATGCTTGAGTTGCATTTCGCATCGCATGGCCTTGGTATGGCCTAAATCATTCATGCCTTGCATCGCATAGCCTTGGTACGGCTAGTGGTATTCATGGACTCGTCAGCATGTTCCGCATTACTCTGATACTTTATAACTGCATTACTACCTCGTGCACACACTTTCACCACCCTCTAAGCTTTCTATAAGCTTATGCATGACCGTGCTAGTGTGTGTGACGCGATGGCAGCAGAAGCAGGGCTTGCCAGCAGAGAAGCAGAGGATCTTTTGGAGTTTTTTTCCATTCTCATTGTATTTCCCTTTATGCTCATTGTACTTGTAAAGTTTTTGATCATAGTGAAAATGTGATGGAGTTTTTGGTTGTTGTTTGTAGGTTATGCCTTTGGTTATGCTTATGACGAATTAAACTGATGTTGAAAATCCTCCTTGTAGCATCCCAAGATCGGAACCTGGCGTATGGGCGCTGGGAGCCGAGAATGGGGTTCTACGGAGGCTGTCGACACCTGATTCGGCGATCGAAAATTTTGTGAGCCCGGTTTCTGAGTTTGGGGCGTGACAAGTACCCCATTCGAATCTTTTGTAACCATATCTTTTCTTCTCTAGAACCCATAAGAATGTTTTAGAAAACCCTTAGCTTGTCTAAATCTTGATTACACTATATATATATATATATATATATATATATATATATATATATATATATATATATATATATATGGGAAAAGGTACAATGTGCTCGAGTTGACGATAAGCTCCCGTGAGGTCGAGTTGTGTGGGCCCCACCGTGATGCATGTCGACCATCAACACCATGCATTTGATGGGTCCCCTTTAAATTATGGGATATCCCAAAAATCAGCCATATACGGAACTCACGTGGGCCATACCATCTAAAATTATGTGAAGACACCGTTAAAACATATAAAAGCACTTGGTGGGGCCCACCTGAGTTTTGCATGTGCGTGAAACTTGGTCTGAACCCTAATTCAAGTGGGACACACATAATGGATGGGCTGGATTTGCAAACCACATCTCGATGGGCCCTCAAAAATGGTTATGAATGTTTTAATAGTGCACGACCCCTCTCCACTTCTGTATGTGGTGTGGCCCACACAAGTCACGAATTTACTTGATTTTTGAGACCTAGGCCCACGATGGAATGGTGCATCTGACTAATGGGGTAGATGTTCGAAACGCATCACAGTGGGGCCCACACAACTCGACCTCATGGGACGGACTCGTAAGGTCAAGTGCATAGTACCTTTTCCCTATATATATATATATATATATATATATATATATATCATAATCGGAATAGGAAATAAATTGCACACTTCGCAAAATTACACGCGTCATCGATCGATCGATTTTAATCAAGCACTATTCACTCAATCAAGCATACTAAAGCTTGAGTGATCAAACTAGTCCAAAACTATCTAGAGAGTAAATAAGTTGATCAATCGAGCATGGTCCAAAACTGTCCAGTGAGCAATCTATCTAATTCCGTGGAAGTTTGATCAATCAAATAACATTGTCGATCGATCAATGTCTCCTAATTCTGCATAGATTGAAGACATCCATTCAACAATAATATATAGTTCTCGAGCTCTAATGGAAGCAGATTAGCGGGTGTACCACACATCACCGATCTTGGTGGTGCCCACATGGTATGTGTTATATCCAAACCATCCATACATTTAGAGAGATTGTTGTAATGCTTGAGCTCAAAAATAAAAATAGATCCAAAGATCAAGTGGACCACGCTTCAAAATAGTGGGAGGTTGAATGTCTACCATTGAAACCTTGAGGGTCAGAAGTTTTGGATCAATCTGATATTTTCTTTTTCTCTTCATTCATATTTGTGCGACCTTATAAACAGATTGAATGGAAAATAAACATTATAGTAAGCCCTATGAATGTTTTAATGGTAGGAATCATTTTCTCCACTATTATTTGTGGTGTGGTCCACTTGAGCTTTGGATATGACTGATTTTCGATATAATTCTCTAAAATGATCTCGCTAAATGAATTCACTTTGTGCATGTAATAAATACATCAAGGGGCTCTAGAACCTAACGGGCTCACCTTCTTATGTTGTGTACACACACCATTGGGGTCGGTGATATGTGGTACACCAAGAAAAGCTTATATATACTACTGTATGTTAATATCTAAACTTTGATTCTTATGCGGACTGGGTGATGTGTCAACAGTACCACTTACCTTTGTGGTGTGTTGACATGACAAACTGATGTAGTTGGCCTAATATGTTGTATGTGTTATATCCACACCGTCAATTTATCTTATTAGACCATTTTAGAATTGAACCAAAAAATGAGTTAGATTCAAAACTCAAGTAGACCACACTATAGAGAGTGATGGAAAACAATGACACCCATGGGATGTGGATTAGTTGTTGAACTCGACACTAGCGAACTTATTACTGAAGTGAGGTCACCACATTCTGTGGGCCCCACCATAATGTATGCGTTGTATCCACACCATCCATCTATTTGGAGATATCATTTTAGGGCATGAGCCAAAGAATAAGGAAGATCAAAAGTTGATGCCCACCTTTAAAACCTTCCTAGGGCTTGTCATGATATTTCTTTGAGATCTAACCTGTTTATAAGTTAACACAGACATGGAATAAGGGAAAACATAAATATCAGCTTTATTGAAAACTTGCCTCAAAAAGTTTTTAAGGGTAGTCGTTCAATTCCCACTGTTTTTTGTCGTGGGGTTCACTTAAGCTTTGGATCTACCTAATTCTTTGTCTCATGCTCTAAAATGATCTCTCTAAATGGATGGACAGTGTGGATACAACACATATATCATATTGGGGCCCACAAAATGTGGTGACGTCACTTCAGCATGGAGTCTCGCTATGTCAGGTTCAGTAGCTAATACATGTTTTTTTGAAACCTTCCTAATGGCCACCATATTGTTTTTTTTTTTTTGGCCATCCAACCTGATCACAGGGTTTCACAGACAAGGATGAAGGGAAAATACAAATATCAGCTTAATCCAAGGCTTCTTTGGCTGTCAAGAAATTTTCAACAGTAGGCTTCATTGTCTTAATAACACATACATTTATAATGGGCCACAACAATTTTCTATGTGTTGTGTGAGGTCACTGGTGTGTGAAATTGCGGTTTATACCGCTGATACTGAAGAATGACTATGAGACAATGTCCTGGAGGGGGTGAATAGGACTTTTCAACTATTTTTGCATATTTAAAGTCCTGATTGCCTAACTTAAATAATCATTCAATTTAAAGCAAGTTAGGCAATTTAACTCTAACGTCTTCCAAACCAGTTAGAGGTTTCAATTGCAAAGGCTATTAAAGATATATAAAATATAACAACTAGCCTAGTATTGTGAGCTTGTGTGTGGAATGTGTTTCCTATCAATTCATAGCATTCATTCAATCATGTATGAGAAGTTAAAACATTCAAGCATATATAAGCATGATTAAACAAATGCACAAATGATAATTCCAAACACAAGCATTTATAGTGGTTCGGCTACGTGCCTACTCCACTCCCGGCATCCTAAAGTACACCGGATTTCACTATCAATGGTTTTAAAAAAGGTTCACCAATAACCTTTACAATCCTATACTAAAGACACCAATTTATGCTCTCTGTAAGAGCAAAGGTCCTACACTAAGAGCCCATGTCTAGGCCCACCAACCAACGTCTCACACTAGGACCTACTGTTTAGGCGCACCGGCTAAGGTCCTACACAGGGCACTAACGTTTAGGATCACCAACCAAGGTCCCATACAAGGCACCTACGTTTAGGCCCACTAGCCAAGGTCCCACACAAGGAACCTAAACAAGTTTGTTGATAGCAAACTCTTAGCCTCAATCCTACACGAAGAAAGAGACTAAATTTTAAACTCTTAACTATGACACTTACTTGTCGGATAGAATTCTCTTTTATAGCTCGTCTTAGGATGTTTGATCTTCGCGCTCTCGTTCTTGAATCAACTTCCCGTTGCTCCCCCGATCGCGTAGCTTGGATTTACCTATTTGGTTTGGCTTCATGATCAAAAACCTTGCATAAGATATACCTATAAAGGTAACCAAGGTAATGGGAGTTAGTTGAATCTCCTATCTAGGATAATAAGTAGATTTCCTAAGAGATTCAACCTATGGATGCTTTAGAGTATCAAAAGGCAAAGGGTTTTCTTATTGGTTTGGCTTGTTTACTATAGAGAAGGCACGAGTTCATGTTCTTCATTAATAGGAGCTTTAAATACTCATGGGAGTGAAAGATCACAATGAAGAGAACATAATACTCATATGGATAGAGTCTAAATGGGGTAGGATAAGCTCGGGATACACTAGGGACTCTATGATGCTTATTTCCATTAATTTTGCTAGTTTTTTCAAGCCGCTTTTATAGATAAAAAGTTCCAATGGATAGAAAATGGCTAGTTTGCAGTGTTACCGAAGCCAATATAGTATCTTATCCGGCTAGTTTGCGGTGCTACCGAAGCCAAATTCAGTACCATCGAACTCACTTCGGTGGTACCGAAATATCTTTCGGTAGTACCGAATTGATTCCCCAAGTTGCTGACTGAAAATAGTCCCTTTCGGTGGCACCGAACTTTGTTCATCGGTGGCAGTCGGTGCCACCGAAATATCCAGTCGTTGACACCGAATTAACGTTATAAGCTTGCTGGACTGTTTTAACCCCCTTCGGTAACACCGAAGGTGCTATTCGGTGGCACCTTCATCCTACCGACAGTTAACAGATTTTCCTATTTGGTCCAATGAATCATTCACCAACTTGGGACTTGCTAAAGCCAAGACTAAAAGATAAAAACTATGAACTTGAAATTAGCTTTGAATAGATGACCTAAGTAAGTTTTTCTATTTGGGTTGAGATCATCTATTTGCAAGGTTAAGATCGTAGAAGCAATCTTTTATCTTCAATATGGCTTTGATTCTTCTGATCCGTCGTCGATCTTCATTTACTAAGAACTCATCTGACTACAAGACACAACTAGTCACATGATTGACAGACAAGTGTGCAACGTTGGGTGCACTTACAATCTCCCCCTTTGTCAATTACGTGATGAAAACAACCTAACCTACGACTGTGTCATCGTCCATGCCAATGACATACCAAAATAATAAGAATTACATATCAAATATAAAAATTTACAACTCAAGACTTGACATGTAATACAAAGCTATGCTGCTCCCTCTACCAAGAATAACCTGTAACAAGGGAAAAAGTAATTTCTACAAAAATAAACATTATATTGGTGGGTCAGTTTCTTCTCCCCTTTTTGTCAGTTATTGGCAAAGGATTTACCAAGAAATAAATCAATAACATAGAGATAAAAAATCTAAAGGGTAAACAAGATAGATCATATAATGATATAAGCGTAAAGATCATCAACCAAATAAGAAAATATATCATCATAAGCAGTCAAATTATATGTTAAATAGAAAAGACAATCATAAAGAGAGTATCTAACATGAGCAGAAATGATAATACCATAAATTCATCAAAATTACTACCCCAAGATTGGGTAGAATAAACCATCATCCAAAAAACCAACAAGCCCTTAAGGACATAATTATTCAGAAAGAAATGTACTATGATTCAGCAATAACTCAATAAAAGATCATCAGGACGATCCACCCTCATACGGAGGGTTATAAGAATGGCGAGTTAAAAGCAATTCAGTGATGTGCTCCCCAGTATATTGAAGAGCGTCAAGACGTAGTTCAATCCTAGAGAGTTGATTTTCACATTGCCGGATGCGAGTGTCTGTATTTGACTGCCCTTCAAGAAGTTGACGAGCTGGATCGTTTTAACGAAGGAGGCGTTCAGTGCTGACAGATAATGGACTTGGTGCAGGTACCGAGGTGCGACAAGAGTCCCAACCAGTGGCCATGGGAGTGTCTTAAGCTTCTTCGTTACTCTTACATTCCTGATTCTCCTCAAATGTAGTTGCAAACACATTTAGTTGAATTAAAGTTTCCTTGGTAAAGCACACGACAAGATATACCGTATCGTGCATAGATGGTAGGCCAAGGAATTTTGAGATTTTACAAATAACACTTGGAAAGGGAAGGCTAGTACAATAAACACCCTTGACAACTAGGATCAATTGTTTCAAGATAAGGGTCGGTAGGCATATTTCAATCCCCTAAAAGATGTCATACAGAATGTTTAGAACAAATGGAGAGATCATATCTCTAGAGACTTCACATAGGTATGCATTTGTACTTAGAAACTTTGGTGGTTGAGTCCAAATGTGATGATGAGAGGAAGTTTCTTTTGTTCTGGGGAATTGTGGCACCATTACACAATATTCGAGTGATTTCACCCCAAACTCCGAGATGATTGAGAGAACGATCAGTTGGGGGAGTTTGTGTTACTTTGAGGTGCAATAGTTGACTCAACACCAAAAGAGTGACCTCCTTGGTTTGGTTCATGAAGTTGATGCTGATGGATGGAGGATCATCATGAGTTTGATGATAAGAATTTAAGAATTGATTAATGAGGTCGTACTGAACCTCTCCTCCAAAGTACAATAGGTTGTCCCACCCAATTGATCCCAAGTAGAGATCAATCCCATATGTTTCGATGAGTAGGGATCTAATCAGTTTGTCAAAGATTGTTTTGTTTGACATAGCCATTTCAGTAGGGTTAGAATAAGGATAGCGACAAATGTTAGTTCGTCTATTGGAGTGTTCTGCTTTTGCAGGATCCTTACCTTTTTCTTTAACCATTGTTGTGATGTAATCATATATTGGAAATATTAATGGAAGGGTTAACAAATCTTAACAATATGCATATAAAGTTTCATATTTTTCAGATATACTAAGAAAAACAGATGAAATATTTCAATAAGAATTAAGTTATGCATATGCAACTTTAGATAATCTTATCTTCAAAATAAAGTACCAACTATGAATCAATAAAACAAAAAGATGGAGACTTTTAATTTCCTTGGAAAATCAGTTATGAATGATTAATGTATCAATAGACCAAAATAAGTCTCCAGTTGTAAAATAAAAGATACACGTAACAAAAATAATCCTAATACACAGTTAATCTAAGAAGATCTATCAGTATCTTCTTCAAGGCATGACAGATGTGCCATAATCTGTTCCACTAACTATTGGAGTGAGTAGAGCTTTTCTTCCATTGACTTCATCATCTCACCAAGTTTTGATTGATCCTCCAAAAGTTGTATGGGATCATTCTTCTGAGGAGTAGAAATTATAGGAGCTGAGGTTGGTGAATGGGTATCTAGGCCTTCTTTAACCATTTCATCTTCCTTCCCTGGAAGCTCTTCTTCTGTCGATATTGGAACATCAATTTCATTCACAGAAGAGAGATTCATTTTCCTGATACTATTCTCATTGATTTCTGAGGCTGATATGGATTCTCCTTCAGGCACCCTAAATCCACATTGATGGGCTAGCTTGCACAGCAAATGACCGAAAGGTATTGCTGTGAAGTTAGACTCAAAACTTGAAACTATTTCATCGTATATCAAGGTAGGTAGACATAATGGTTCCCCTTTACCGATATGATATAGGGTTTCCACCATGAATGGTGTAAGCTCAGTATGATTTCCATATCTAGCATAGATGTTGGAAATGTAAATCAAATGAAGTATACGATAATCATTTGACATATTTGTGGCCTGTAGTGCGTTCCCGTGATGCCAAGGGACATTCTTCCCATTGCACAAAATTTTTTTCCAAACAACTCTTTTTTCTTTAGTGGGTAGGTTTAATTCAGTGGGTTGTTTGGAGCTCAATGGTATTCCTATAAGGGTTGAAATGCGATATGGAGTGATTTTGACTATACGACCATCGCAATCAACTTTAAAACCCTTAGATATAGTGCAAGGAGACAAGAATGATCGAATAAAGATTTCGTTCACTGGCCCTCTAAATGATAGAACTTGAAGCCATCCTTGTCATGAAAGAATTTCCTGAACTTTAAATTTTTTCAAGACATTTCACATTTACTTTTCTTTCACATGCAATCATTCTCTTCACAAATCTTGCAGCAATGGGACTGGTAGAATCAAGGTTTTTGCCCGGTTCCGGTTGAATCTTCATTGTCATGCTTCCTCTTGGATCTGTTTTCTCTAGACGGTGACTACTCCATTTGGAGAAATGAAGTAGAATGGCAAAGACCTATCAAGAGAAGACAAACCTAAGACAGTTGATCCTATTTTTGAGATGTATAGAGAAAGCACTAGGAGATACCTTAGATTTTACTGGTTTTGGCTCCACAATCCTTCAACCGAACTTTAGAAGAAATAAGAAAAGCGACAGTCTAAACAGGAATGGGCAGTGAGGGATTTAAGTAACCTGATGCGGTTCGATTTCGGTAGTACCGAAGGTAGGTTTGGTGGTATCGAAATATCCTTGGAACTCAGAAATTACTATAATAGATTTTCCTAATATAGACATTGTGTTCATGATAAGATTAGCACAAAATCACCAAAAATGTTTAAAGGCACGAAATCCTCAGATTTAACAATTAGACCAGTCATAAGGCTTAATCCTTTGGTTTAACTCTAATGCTTATATAGGAAGCCTAATCCTCAGATATACGATTTAGCTCACGAGGACCACTAGGGTCGTTATTCAATATTCTTGAAGGGATGATGTGATGTGAGCCAATAGATTGTACATTTGGCTCTCATCCTTCATAATTAAATGTTTTTCTTCTATTCTATTCTTTAGGTTGGGAATGACTATAGTTGTAGATGTCATAAGTATTTTAAATGACTTTTGGTCATTTTCACTTCCGGATTCACCGTTTTCATAATTGGATTCATCTGAGTCATCCCATGCTGCTACCACAGCTTTTCCTTTTAATTTCTTGGATGGACACTCAGTGGATATATGTCCATACTTTTGGCAATTATAGCATTGGATTTCTTTGGACTTCCTCAAGGTTTTACCTATTTGGCGTATGTGGTCCAATTGAACTCTTATGTTATTGTTATGTGGTCCAATTGAACTCCTATGTTATTGTATGGTCTCCCACAGTTTTTATTGAAGAATTTTTTGAACCGTTGAGCCAACAGAGCTACCTCCTTATCAACATCTTCATCTTCATTTTCATCTTCCTCTATTATGTTCATGTCTTTGGCAATTTTGAGTGCATTGTTTTTTATTGTTGTAGAAGATTTGAAATGTAATTAAAAGGATTGAAGGGAACCTGCCAATTCTTCTTCTTTCATTTCTTCTATATTCCTACGCTCTTCTATAGTAGTGACCTTAGAGTTAAAACATTCCGGTAGGGATCTTAAAATTTTTCTGCATATTTTGGGTACCGGAATTCTCTCTCCAAGTCTACCCATGGGGTTGCATATACCATTTAATCTTGTGAAAAACTCCATGAATGTCCCATCTTCTTTCTTCTTTATTTGTTTGAATTGAGATGTAAGAAGTTAAAGCATTGACATTTTTACCGTATTGGTTCCTTCATGGGTAGTTTCCAATAACTCCCATGTTGCCTTAGAGTTTGTACACATACTTATTTGATGAAATACTTCTTGTGAAACTCCACAATAGATTACATTCATGGCTTTGGCTTCACACATCCTCATCTCTTTGTCATATTGGGTCCATTTGGCCTTTGTTTTGGGTTTGGTGATTTCTGTGTCATCCTCGAGAACAATTTGTTCTGTTAGTGCAGTATATCCATTTTCAACAATCTCCCAAACATCATCATCTAAGGCCTGGAGAAAATATATCATTCTAGCCTTTCAGTACGCATAGTTTTTACCATTAAAGATGGGTAGTTGTTGTTCACAACCCCAAGTGTAGGGTCACGATGTAGTAATAATCTCAGTGAGACCAAGGTCGAATCCACAGGGACTAATCTCGTGTGTATTCTGAAAGCAACTAGAAGTAGAACTAAAAGAAGATGTGAATCTAAATTAGCAATGAAAGAGAATAATTTGAGGGATTTAATTAGAAACTTAAGAAATTAAAGGTGGGAATGAGGGTTTCCAAGGATCCACTTGTAGGTTCTCAGGATGCTACCTCGCTTGATTCAAGGACACAACTGGAATTAGAGTCCTATCTTATCCAATTGATAGAAGAGATTTGTCAAGTCTCTGAACTTCTCATGGATGTAATCATCAATGGATGAGAGTTGTGAGGATTTGGAAGTGATTCCATCACCTAACCATGCCCAGGAGACAAAGCAAACAACAGGATTTACTAATCCCACAACCAATCACAAGAGAATTGTGAAGGTTAGTAAGGATTCTATCATCCTAACATGCCCAAGGGATGATGGTGAATAATGGGGCTTGCTAATTTCACAATCTCAATTTAGGAAAAAAAGATATTCAAAGCAATTGCAGATCTATTATAATTTGTCACAACAAACCATTAAAAACTAAAAATATTCTTTATAATCAAACTAGAATCCAAGAGAGTTCAACAAAATATGAATCAAAACAAAGCTAACATCCTAATCACGCTACAAGCTTCACCTCTTAGCCCTAGCTAAGAGGTTTAGCCAAACATAGACATGATTGAATCTAAAACCCTAGAAGAAAGCATAAAATACTAAGGAAGAAAGAAGAAAAATGCTTGGCAACGGCTCTTCACCCTTGTACTTCACTCCTCCAAACCCTATATTGATTAGATAGATGCTTAGGGATGCCCTAGGGACTCCTATTTATAGTTGTGCAACACCTCCTTTCACACCTCTTTAGAAAAATCCAAAAACTACCTCAAATCTACGCACTCTGCCTACTTCGTGCGATTCGTTCTATGACATCGAATTGCCTTCAATGTCATCGAAGATATGTTTTATACGTGCTTTTTCTACACTTTTGTAACTTCATCCGGACTCTGTAATCTTCCATGTCATCGAACCTACCTTTGATGTCATCGAAGAGGCCTTCAATGTACGCTCAATGAATCGATAATGCATTCAAAACAGTCCAGAGAGTTTATTCAATTTCTTCAATAAATTCGATGTCATCGAAGAGGCCTTTGATGTCATCGAGCATGTCTTTGATATCATCGAGGAGTTCTTTGAGTAATTGAAAATGGTACCCAATATGTCCAGCGAGTTTTGCCGAAATTCCATAGAAAATTCAATGTCATTAAGCAGGTCTTCGATGTCATCGACCAGAGCTTCAAGTTATCGAACAAGTTCTTTAGTCATCGAAAATTGTCTTCAATTTGTCCAGCGACCAACTCGATTTTCCTTCATAAATTCAATTTCATCAATTTGTGTTCAATATCATCGAATGTGTCCTTGTTGTCATCGAACGGAGCTCGATGACACAGTCAATGTGTATTCTGCACTTGTTCTTTCAGCTTCGTTCCTTCTCAACCTAGTTTTCTTGAATCTTGGGACCTTGAAATGTTTAATCTTTGTCTCCTAAGATCCATTCTTTGCCTTGGTGATCGTTGAGCGTCAAATCCATGCTTTTAATACATTTTCCAATCAAGCTCTTAAATCCACCTTGCAATACAAACATGAGAAAAATAGGATATTAAACAGTATCATGTTTATAAAACCAAGATATAAATGGGGTTCAATATGTAATATTTGACCCTCAACAGTCATGAGATGGATGGTCCCTCTCCTTTGCCCATAATTCTTTCTTCAGTCAAGATCTTCCTCTAGGTTGTTAAACCTTTTTCAGAGGAACCTCTCTCTGATACCAATTGAAATTGGGGTTTATACTGCTGATACTAAAAAATGAATATGAGATAATGTCCTAGAGGGAGGTGAATAGGACTTTTCAACTACTTTTGCATATTTAAAGTCCTGATTGCCTAACATAAATAATCATTCAATTTAGAGCAAGTTAGACAATTTAACTCTAACGGCTTCCAAGCCAGTTAGAGGTTCCAATCACAAAGGCTATTAAAGATATATAAAATATAACACCTATCCTAGTGTTGTGAACTTGTGTATGGAATGTGCTTCTTATCAATTCATAGCATTCATTCAATCATGTATGAGAAGTTAAAACATTCAAGCATATATAAGCATGATTAAATAGATGCGCAAATGATAATTCCAAACACAAGCATTTATAATGATTCGGCTACGTGCCTACTCCACTCCTGACATCCACACTCAATCCCAGAGTGCACTGGATTTCACTATCAATGGTTTTAAAATAGGTTCACTAATAACCTTTATTGTCCTACGCTCTCCGCAAGAGCAAAAGTCCTACATGAAGAACCCACGTTTAGGCCCACCGGCCAAGGTCCCACACTAGGCACCTACTGTTTAGGCCCACCGGCCAAGGTCCCACACAAGGCACATACGTTTAGGCTCATCGGTCAAGGTCCCACACAAGGCACCTACGTTTAAGCCCACCGGCCAAGGTCCCACACAAGGAACATAAACGAGTTGTTGATAGCAAACTCTTAACCTCAATCATATACCAGGAAAGAGACTAAACTTTAAACTCTTAACAATGATACTTACTTGTCGGATATAGTTCTCTTTTGTAGCTCATCTTGGGATACTTGATCTTCGCACTCTTGTGATTAAATCAGCTTCCCATTGCTCCCCCGATCGCGTAACTTGGATTTACCTATTTGATTTGGCTTCATGATTAAGAACCTTGCATAAGATGTACTTATAAAGGTGACCAAGTTAATGAGAGTTGGTTGAATCTCCTATCTAAGATAGTGAGTAGATTTTCTAAGAGATTCAACCTATGAATGCTCTAAAGTATTAAAAGGCAAAGGGTTTTCCTATTGGTTTGGCTTTTGTACTCTAGAGAAGGCACGAGTTCATGCTCTTCATTAATAGGAGCTTTGAATGCTCATAGGAGTGAAAAATCACAATGATGAGAACATGAAACTCGTATGGATAAAGTCTAAATGGGCTAGGATAAGCTTGGGATACACTAGAGACTCTATTATGCCTATTTTCACTAATTTTGCAAGTTTCTTTAAGCCACTTTTATAGATAAAAAGTTTCAACGAATAGAAAACGGCTAGTTTGCGGTGCTACTAAAGCCAAATTCGGTATCACTGAACTTACTTCGGTGGTACCAAAATATCTTTCGATAGTATCGAATTAATTCCCCAAGTTGCAAACTGAAAATAATTCCTTTCGGTGGCACCAAACTTTATTCATTGGTGGCAGTCGATGTCACTGAAATATCTAGTCGGTGATGCAGAATTAATGTTGTAAGCTTGTTGAACTATTTTGAGCCCCTTCGGTAGCACCAAAGGTATCTTCGGTGGTATTGAAGGTGCTATTCGGTGGCACCTTTGTTCTACCGATAGTGGACAGATTTTCCTGTTTTGTCCAATAAATCATTCACCAACTTGGGACTTGTTAAAGGCAAGACTAAAAGATGAAATCTATGAACTTGGAATTGGCTTTGAATAGATGACCTAAGTAGGTTTTCCTATTTGTGTTGGGATCATCTATTTGTAAGGTTAAGATCATAGAAGTAGTCCTTTGTCTTTAATATGGCTTTGATGCTTCTGATCCAGTTGTGTCATCGGTCTTCATTTGCCAAGAACTCATCCTACCACAAGACACAACTAGTCATGTGATTGACACACAACTGTGTGACGTTGGGTGCACTTACAATGTGTGGTATACCATGCAATCTTCTTCCTGATTTTCTACAAATGATCCTTTATACGCAAGAATTTGGAAGCGGACTTGGTACATAATGTGAAAACTTTTTGGGCCACCCTGATTTTATTTATTTTAATCACTCATTCCATTCATTTCACCTGAAAAGGGCATGATCTAAAATATGAAGCATATCCAAAGCTCAAGTAGACCATATCACAGGAAACCATGTGAATTGAACATCTACTGTTGAAAATTTCTTGGAGGTCATGATTATTTTTTTCTTTTTTTTTAATCAATCTGATATTTGTATTTTCCTTTCATCTGTGTTGGTGTGATTTTATGTACAGGTTGGATGACTAATAAACATCACTATGGGCCTTAAAAAAGTTTAAACATTGGAAATCATTATTCTCACTATTTCCTATGATGTGGTCCGCTTGAGCTTTAGATATGCTTCAATTGTGGGATTAACCCCTGAAATGAGTTGCAAAAATAGATGGATGATGGTGTGGATAAACCACATACATTCATGGTGGACTCAGCAGAGTTTACTCCGTAGTATAGAGCCTAGTGAGTAATTAGGCAATTCAATTTCTAGAAATTCACACTTAGCTAATATTCAACCGTTGAAATAATGAGTTATTGTTTTGGTCAGTCCTAAAACAAATGCTAGGCCCACAATTTTTCTACAGTTCGATTGGGCACGGATTGCATAGTTTAGAATGCATCGCTAAGGTCAGTAGTGTGTTTACATGATAAAGTTGTGGCACCATCACAACGCATGTGTTAAATTTAGATTATTTTGGCATAAGCTAAAAAATGAGGCATATCTAAAGCTCAAGTGGACCACACTATAAATAAAATTGGGACAGTGACACTCACATTAAAACCTTCCCATGGCCCACAATGATGTTAATTTCCTATCTAACTTATTCGTGGGAAAAGAAAACACAAATATGAGATTGATCTATAACTCGTGGGCATTAAGAACTTTTGATGATAGGTGTTTAATTTCCACTGTTTTATGTGGTGATGTTCACTTGAACTTTGGATCTATGTAATTTTTAGGATCGTGCTGAATGTACAGTGTGGATATAACCCATGCATTATTGGTGGCGCCCACAGAATTTTGCCACATATACGAATTACGCACTTGGGTGCTGTAACGCCCCGGATTTCGAGGGTCAAGCAAAGCTCAACTCCCAAGATCCATTGCATCACTTATGCAACATAGATAATGATGATTAAATGTTGTCCGTATTAGTGCACTACACATGAATGGAATTACACTAAATCAGCATATCATGCTCCAGAGTGAACATAATTAGGCAAGCGGAAGACTGAGATAGATATAAAAGTATGTAAGTGTTTATCAAATTCCCAGACTATGAGTATGTTGCCAGGCTAAATAAGTACATGTATTGTTCTAAAATTTATAAAATATTAAGTGCAAAAGTCCAAGTAATCCATAGTCCCGTAATCCCGGCGACGCAACTCTGGGTCAACATAGACCCGCCTGAGAGTTGAATGTAGGAGAACTCCTCATCATCAAGGAAGTCCGACTCCATCGCGTAAGCCTCGTCATCATCTGCAACTACAACAGGGTCTGATTGGTATTTTAAAACACCGTCTTAGAGTAGGAGTGAGTGATCAACTCAGTGGTAGTATAAGGCAAAGGTTAACATGTCATCAATTCAGTCAAGCAGTAATGATAGAGCAGTACAACAATCATATCCTAAGTACTCTCATTAATGCGAGAATGGTATGCTGTAATGATGTATGCCCTCTTCTGCACTCCCTTAGTGACTTCATCTCACGGTAGCACATGGCAAACTCCCTAAATGTGCGCTTCCTCGCCAAAGCACATGCAATACGGTACATAGTCGTGTTAGCCGAGTTCTTAATTAAGCTTATTCATGTAGTAGATTCGGGAAGCTAAGGTACCTCCCTTTATATCATTAACCCAAACAGAGATCCATTTAGGGTCTTCAGTCCTAGTTAATCACATACGATAGGCAAGTTATAGGGCATCACCCCTAATGCAAGCAATGGACTGGTAAGTTCAATTGATTATACTCGAGATCACTATGGGAGGCTCGTCACCTGAACGTAAGCCGACAGCTCGAATACAGTGTCCCATACACCATCATATTCGGCTCATTAGTTTGGGTTGCTCACTGGTCACTATGGGGAGGCTCATCACCCCAGCGTAGGCCGACAGCTCGACCACGGTATCCCATACACCACCATGTCCGACTCATGAATCTTAGCGGATCGTGGTACCATGGTTGAAATAGGCTGTTACATCAGTAAGCAGTACCTTAGATTCAAGCAATAACGTCCATATATGGTAAACACACATTAGGCAAATCGGGTTATTGGACAAGTTCGATTTGTACGAGCACACGATAAATCAATCGACATGGAGTGCATAAATACTCTACGTGGCCTAACCACTGTCGATAATTACTGTATGACTCGGATTCATCGAACGTATCCATTGTGGTGAGACTAGTTCGGCCACTCGATCGGAAACCGTTACCGATTGCCTAGACTACGTAGTAGTCCCAATCACACTCAAATGCAATAGGTAGTAACAAGTGATAATCATACTAGCATTTAACAAATAATTTAAACACAAACCTCATTTGAGCATTTTATCAAACACATAGAATATGTTATTATACATATGCATTTTCTACATAAATCATGCAGTTGCAATTAAAGTTACATGAGGAATTTATACATATAACTAAGGTAGTTGAGAATCCCATCTCAACACCCTTAATAAACGCAATTCATCAAACAATTACTGATTCAGACATTTTATCAAACACTTAGCCTACACATTACTTCATACGTGAATTAAATTAGTTAAAGCATATATTATGGCAAATCCTTTCACAAAGGAGTTTTCATACATACAACAAACATGTATTTTATATTAATAGTCATGGCAAGTACAAATCATAGTTGCAATTTCATTTAAACATTTCAACAAACATATGGGATGCATAATATATTCACATAGTTCACACATGTGTATAATCTATCGAATACATTGTAACTATGATCATATGGCAGCAATTAAGTCAGACACAAATCATTGCTGACATTGAAAGCCTTGAAAACCATAACCTAAACATTTATAGTCCGCACCTTTCGTCGGTATGCCCATTACGAACTCGGTTCGTACACTACATTCCCAAATACAGCACAACGACTACCTAAATTACGAAACGGGTTAGCTATTTCATTGATTCCTCTATTTGGATTCCTAAAACAAGATTAGGATTATGATTTCTTACCTAAAACGTCATTGGAAAGATTCATGCAGCTAGATATAAAGGCGATCTAGTGCATGTAGTTGTAAAAGAGAAACACTGCCACGATCTCTCGAGCTCTCACTCTTCTCCTCATTCTTTTCTCCTCTTTTCTCTCTTCTCTCACCTAGGGTTTAAGCAAATTCATATGAGAGAGGGGTGTGGTGATTTAAGGGCCTTACATAGGCTCAGAAGTGGTGTCAATGGCCCCAGGGCCATGATATACTCAGGTTATAGCCAAAAGGCGACTGTTTCGGGTCAACGGGACTCATCTGGAGGTCCATTACTCACATACGGCCTGGAGCAAGTTCCCTGACAATGGATCTAAGCCAGGTCATGATTTCGGTCCGATTGGATTAGTGGATTGACCGTGAAGGACCTATGTCAGTTTAACGGTCGTCGTCACTCGATCAGGGCCACAAGTATACTGACACGTGCAAGGAAATTTCCCTGATCCACGGGTATAGTTTGGTCAGAAACTGATGGTCTGAAACTTTCAATTTCGCCTACAAGCGAACGACTCAATTCACTTAAGTTTTGGTTCATTTTCTAAAGATATTCGCGTTTCTCACACACTTTGCTCAGGGCTCAAGTTGTGCATTTCTGAATACTATTTGAGCTCGATTCCCGCGATGGTTGTCAAGCCCAATAAGACAGTCATGACTCTATAATTTCGCGGTCATCGGACTTTCGACGTGCGATTCAGGTCCAATATGGAGTTTCAAGGTGCTCCCAAGAGCAACTGGGTTTTGAGATTGCTGCTACGTTTTCAGGTAATGTTGAGTTAGGGATTCTAATGGGTTTGGGCCTTGCCATCTGTATAGATAGTAGTTCAAGCTAATCCACCGATTAAATCAGTTTAGTACCTAATTAAACTCCGCCTAAATTCTAAAGAATTCGGTCCTTAGTGATTTTTGCTTGAGGTGATACCCGGGTCTTTGTACGGATTTTTCTGAGATGTTATAGGTGTTGTGTTTAACGCTAAGAAATTCGAATGAATTTGTGTACTTTGCTTGCCACAAGTAAATTGGATTGCGTACTGAGTTACTCAATACACTCTTATCATACTGAGTAAACTCCGTTGGTCCCACTGTGAATGTATATGGTCTATCCGCACCGTCCATCTATTTTTCCGTCTTATTTTAGGGGTTCAGATCAAAATTTAAGCATACCCAAAGATCAGGTGGACCATACCATAGGAAACAGTTGGAATAATGATTTCCATTATTAAAACCTTTATAGGGCCCACACTGATGTTTATTTCTCATCCAACCTATTCATACGATCTCACAAACATGGATGAAGGGAAAAGACAAATACAAGCTTGATCCAAAACTTATGTGGCCCCAAGAAACTATCAATGGTAGATGTTCAATTCACACTGTTTCCTGTGGTGTGGTCCACTTGAGGTTTGGATATACTTCATTTTTAGGCTCAAGCTCTAAAATTATCTGGTAAAATGGATGGACGGAGTGGATAAAATACATAAATCACGGTGGACCCCACAAAGTTTATGCTTACAGGGTTACTTAGTACGCAATCGGCTTCCTGCCACAAGCAAGACTTCGAAATCGGATTGCCTATTGAGTTACTAAGTTTGTGATGTAAAACGTGTCATGGAGATATTCCCACCATGGTTGAGCTAAAAGGAGGTGGGCCGTAAATTGACCATAACTTTTGATCCGGGTATCGTTACGGGACGTACAACCTATCAATCTTTACTGAAACGGACCATCCGAGGTAAACCGATGTACAAGGTGGGTCGCATCTGTCCGTTTCGTCAGAAAACGCGTGCTTTCAACTCAAAAACGAATTTTTAGAAAATTTTTACTATTTTTAGTAATTTCAATTTTTTAATATTTTTTAGAGTTTTTGATTTTCTTTCCTTATAGAAATAGCTTTTAGTTATACTAGGACTCTTTACTTCATGAAACGTAAATCTGAAGTTTTCACCATATTCAAACAATGGAAGGCAATGGTGGAAAAGCAGTCAGGGTGAAAAATAAAGGTTTTAAGGACTGACAATGGTGGAGAATTTACTTCCACTGAATTTAATGAATATTGCAAGGATGAAATGATCATTAGGCACAACACAGTGTACCACACGCCCGAACAAAATGGTGTAGCTGAGCGAATGAATCGAACTCTCTTGGAGAGGGCCAAATGCATGTTAAGTAATGCCACGTTGGGCAAGGACTTATGGACTAAGGCTGTTAACACGGCTTGCTATTTGGTGAACCGGTCTCCTTCAATAACAATTGAATATAAAATTTCAAAGGAAATATGGAGTGGTCATAAGATCGACTACTCAGATCTGCGCGTATTTGGTTATGAGGTTTACTCTCATGTACCGTCAATTGAGAGAGATAAGCTAGACCATAGAGCCAAAAAGTATATTTATGTTAGCTATGGTATTGGTGTGAAAGGTTACAGGTTATTCGATAAGGTCACACGCAAGGTCATCACTAGCAGTGATATCAGGTTCGATGAAAGCTCCCTATTTCACAAGAATGATCAAGAGGAGCAAGAGGTACTAGAAATGTTGACCGTAAACATCCAAGTTGACACAAATGATACTCATGAAGAGACAGATGCGTGGATAGAGGTACAAATCAAGTGGAGCAACCACCTGTGAGAAGAAACCCACTGTGTGATCGCAGGTTACCGGCTAGATACAGGAACGACTCTAATATTGCATATGCCCTCGTTACAGATGAGAGGGACCTGTCTACTATTCAGGAGGCTCTTAGTGAGCCTGATACAAAAAAGTGAAAGGTGGCTATGGATGATGTGTGAGGCCCGTATCCTAGCCCATACTATTCCGTAGGCTTCTGCGGTCCTCCTGGTCAAATTCTGGTAACTCGCGATCTATAATCGGTAGTTGCGCGCGACACTACGCCATATCCCGTATTTTAAAGTCGGCCCGACTCAAGACTTATACCCTAGCGACCGCATCGTCGCCGCAGTTCTGACACCACGTATTACGTACCGAGATGATACCCGGGCCAGGAGATATGAGCCTGCTAGTTCGAGGAAAACGTTGCGTGTTGCAAATCTCAAGAAAATGTCTCATCAATCACATCAAATGTCACATTAATCCATCAATCAAAGTCAAGTACAAATAACCCATACCCTAGCCTTACCTCTCTCTTACACGAGTACCCTAAAGTCAACAAGTACCTTACCTCTCATGTCACTCCACCATCCTTCTCTCCCATCACCTCTCTCTCTCTCTCTCTCTCTCTCTCTCATTCTCCCAAGCAACCATGGGAGGTGGACGTCCAAGCTCTCCATGAGAAAGAGCTTAGTGTGGCCCACCTTCCTACCATCTAATCCTACCCTCCATGATCGATCTCAACCATTGAAGTCCATTAATTGGAGCTCTAGAGGCTATAGGCGAAAGAAGGAAGACAAGATCCTTAGGTGGGTGATTTTATTATTAGATTTTGTGATTAAAGGTCCCACATATATAGGACCCATCTTAATGTATGCACTATATAGGGAGGGCTCATAGTGGCGGGGTCCCTCTCCTCCTCACCGTCTCTCTCTCTATATATCTTTCTCTCTCTTTTGGTGATGGAATGTGGCCCACTTGATCTAGACCGTCCATGTGCTGGGCCCCACCTCGCTGCTTGTCCGTTTGGACAGGCATGGATGAAGGAAAACACAAATATTAGCTGATCTAGAGTTGTAGTGGGCCACCATGTGGACCCACCTTAAGGTGGCCCGGTAAATGAGACAGATCCAAATATCTGGTGGAATACACCACCGTCCAGCACGTGGGACAGTGGGTACCACCCATGGTGTACTATGTACGTGTATTATCAATGTCATCCATCCATCGTCTAGAGAGTCTGGACGCTGGCACCTCTCTCTCTCTCTCTCTCTCTCTCTCTCTCTCTCTCTCACGTGTATATATGGTATATCATATTTCATAATATAATATATATTTTTTATTAATATAAAAAAAATACCTGTCATGGTGGGTCACCCTCCCACGTTGGACCCACTTGATGAAGGGCCTTATCCAGGTCGTCCATCCAACACCAAGACGAGAGCCCACCAGACCATCCATCAATGAACGTCATCTCCAGACCGTCCATTCATTTTGATGATAGTAGGACCACCTTGATGAGAATCCATCTGGGTCGTCCAGATCAGGTGGACCCACCTTGATAGTATGTGTTGTATCCCCACCGTCCAATCTCTAGACGGTGGGAGATTTGTTGGGACGGTGTGGGCACACCCCTCTGATGCATATGTTTCATGCATGCTGTCCATCTGCTTTGGACGTGGGACATACTCCACACGTGTGACACGTGTGGAGGTAGGACCCACCTTGCTGAATGTTTTGTATATCCACATCGTCCGTTCATCCGTGCGAGGCCTGCACGTGATTATACACCATCCGTTTTAAACAGGTGGGAATCCACCGTGATGTATCTATTATCTAGGCCGTCTGTCCCTGGACGGTCTTGTGACACACCTGGGGATATGCCAATTATCCAAACCATCCATCTCTCTGGACTTGGATCCACCCCACACGTGTGGGGGTGGGGTCCACCCTAATATAATATATATATATATATATATATATATATATATATATATATATATATATATATATATATATATATATATATATATATATGTATTCTATATCATAGCCGCCCATCCATTCTAGATGGACGGGGCTCGCGTTAACGTACTTACTATATCCCTACTATCCATCTGATTTTCAGGACGGTAGGTCCTACCGTTGACTAACGTTATCAAGTTCTGTGGGGCCCACCATGATGTAATGTAGTATCCAAACCATCCAAGGGATGGTGGGCTCCAGCTGCTTGAGCTGCTGATTGACGTCAGTAAGTTCTGTGGGCCCTTCCGTGATGTATGTGTTGTATACGCACGCCGTCGATCTGGACGGTGCTGCGTGGGCCCTCTCGATGTATGTACTGTGTATGCACACCGTCGATCTGGACAGTGCTGCATGGGCCACCCCTTGACATACTTGTGGCCCATCTGTGAGGCCCACCTTGATATATTTGTAGCCCATCTATGAGACCCATTAGTGTGGCCCGTTGATGTAGCCCACTTGATGTGTATAAGGCCCATTAGTGCGACCCATTGATGCAGCCCACTTGATGTGTTTTAGGCCCATTAGTGCAGCCCGTTGATGCAGCTCACTTGACGTATTTGAGGCTCAAGTGGTGAGGCCCATTGAGATATATTTTTGTCCCATATGTCGTGGCCCATTATGATGTATTTTCGGCCCATATGGCGTGGCCATTGTGATGTTTTTGTAGCCCATTTAATGAGGCCCATTATGATGAGCATGAGTTATGGCCCGTGCGATGTATCTGAGGCCCATGTGCAGGGCCCCCTGTTGTATATGTAGCCCTTGTATGAGGCCCATTGCGATGTATATTAGGCCTTTATGTGAGGCCATGACCCACTTTATGTTTGGCTCTATGTGGGCCACTGCTTAGGAGCGATGTTGGTTGAATGTCCACATTGATGAGCAATGATGGTTAGATGTCCACATTGTGACATTCCCTTAAGCCCTTTTGTTAGGCCAATTATCAAGGCTGATTCCAATTTGTTAAGGCTGATCGTATAGGCCGATTCCGATTGTCAAGGCTGATTATTGAGGCTGATTCTAATTTCAATTGTCGAGGCCGATTCCAATTCCGACTGTCAAGGCCGATTATCGAGACTGATTCCGATTGTCGATTTTGACTCCGATTGTCGAGGCGGGTTGTTGAGGCCGATTTTGATTTCGATTATCGAGGCCGATTTCGATTGTCAAGGCCAATTGTATAGGCCGATTCTGATTGTCGAGGCCGAGTATCGAGGCCGATTCCAATTGTTGAGGCTAAGTATTGAGGCCGAGGCCGATTATATAGGCCGATTCTGATTGTTGAGGTCGAGTATCGAGGCCGATTCTGATTGTCGAGGCTAAGTATTGAGGCCGAAGCCGATTGTATAGGTCTATTATGATTGTTGAGGTCGAGTATCGAGGCCGATTCAAAGTGTCGATTCCGATTATTGAGGCCGATTTCGATTGTCGAGGCCCAATGTGACGTATATGCGGCCTGTATTTAAGGCCCGTTGTGATGTGTATGTAGCCCGTGATTAAGGCCTAATGTGATGTATATAAGGCCTATGTGATAAGGCCCAATGTGAAGCATTTGAGAACCAGGCGATGGAGCCCATTGTGATGTATGTTAAGCCCATGTAAAAGGCCCATCATGATGTGTATTAAGCTCTTGAGTGAGGCCCATGGTGTTGGATATTTGGCCCTTGAGTGAGGCCATGGGTCTACTATATGTTAGGCTCTATGTGAGCCATTCCTTGGGGGCCATGTTGGTTAAATGTCCACATTGTCGAGGCCGATTGTCGACGCCAGTTATTGATATCAATTATGAGTACGTGATAGCATAGCATCATGATACATGCCCATATGCATCATCTGTATGTTTGTTATGAGATGTGGTTGACCATTACATATGACATTGGGCAGGTTATGAGACTCCCTGATAGGCGAAGGTTATATAATACTCTGAAAATCGGGGGTCGAGTAGGAGCCCAACTCTCGAGTTCCAGCGCATCACTTATATAACATAGATAATGATGATTAAATGTTTTCTGTATTAGCACATTAATCATGAATGGGATTACATTAGATCATCATAACATACTCCAGACACAGTTAAATTACGCAAGCGGAAGACTGTGATAAGTATATAGAACGTATAAGTAGTTGTAAGTCCCTAGAGTATGAACATGATACCAGGTTAAATAATTACATATTTGGTTCCAAAATATACAAAATAATAAAGTGTAATATCGTCTAATCCATATCCCTGTAGCCCCTGATGGCTCAACTCTAGGTCTACATGGACCCGCCAGAGAGTTGCAATAGGAGAACTCCTCCTCGTCGTCGTAGAAGTCAGGCTCCACCTCGTAGGTCTTGACATCACCTGAAACTACACCAGAGTGGGAGTGAGTGATCTACTCAGTGAAGTTATAAGGCAAAGGTTAATATGTTATCAATTCAGTCAAGCAGTAATGATAAGGCTGTACAATAATCATGTCTTAAGTACTCTTGTTAATGCAAGATGGTATGCCACAATGATGTATGCCCTCGCCTGCACTCCCTCAGCGACATCATCTCACGATCACGCATGCAACACTCCCAGTAAACGTGCGCTTCCTCGCCAAAGCACCATGCAATGCGATGCATGATCGTGTTAGCCAAGTTCTTATTTAGGCATATTCATACAGCAGATTTGGGAAACATACCATATATAATTTTAGGGTAGGACAAGCTACTTTATCCAACCAACCTGCTATGCCGGTTGCCCATGCTGAAGTTGTGAAATATTATCATATCAATTGTCAATATCCTGTTTTAATTTTGTTTTTACTATTTATAGTAAGTTTTAGTTTGAGTATAACTCTTCATCCGTTCATCTTTAGGAGTCACGCCCAACATGAAAAGTGCTTAAAATAATTAAGAGAATATCATGCTTTGGCCAAATAGGACCCTTACTATTTTGGACCGAAAAACATGCTTACTAGTAGAGATAACGACCACTTATAAATAGTAAGTTTACTATTTATAGTAAGTCGTAAATTCTAAGAGTTTTAGTTATATTTTGATTCTGAATCTTCTCGCATGCCTTAATATCCCTATTTAAAGGTAAATTATGAATTTTATAAAAATTATTTTTATTTTACTACTTTTTTTCTCATGGAATGGAGAAATCTATATGAGTCCAGAGAAACTGCGTAAGTTTCAGAGTCGTACTACCATAACTAGTGCAATATAAGATATAAAGGACATTAATTTGCATATCTACGTGGACCATCCATTAAGGGCAACCCACTGCTGATCAGATGATTCTGTTCATCCAACGGCTAGCTTTTGTTTCTTTAGTTGCTGTTAGTTTTCGAGGTGAGGCTAATGTAAAGCGGGTCGCAGACAGTTTCATGGCCAAGATGGATCAGAAAAGGCCTGGTCGACGACAGAAGTGATCCGGACCGTCAGACTTTAGCTTGAGCGTATCTCGCAATCCGGAATGAGTTAGCTGACGTAAAATATATGATTTTGGGGTAGAATGAGCTACTTTACCCAACCAACCCTGCTACACTGGGTTGCGATGCTCGAAATTGCAAAAAACCCCTGGATCGACGATCGTTTCCTCGTTTTAATTTCATTTTTACTATAAATAGTAAGTTTTAGTTTGATTATAACTCTTCATCCCTCGGGCTTTAGGAGTTGTGCCCAACATGAAAAGAGCTTAAATAATTAGGAGAACAGTTTGGTGAAGCCAAATAAGACACTATTTTTGGCTGAAAACCTTGCGCACTAGTAGACATCACAACCGTCTATAAATAGTAAGTTTACTATTTAAGTAAGTCGCGGATTCTAGGAGTTTTAGTTGTAGTTTGATTCTGATTTCTTTCCCATTACTTGGTTCCCCTATTTAAAGGGTTGTGAACTCATTTTTTAAGGATTAATTAATCAATTTTGAATTTCTTAGAATTTATTTCTATTTTTCTGCTTTCTTTCCTTGTGGATTCGAGAAGTCTCTGTGAGGAGTCCAAAGAAGCTCCGTGGATTCAGAGTAGTTATCCTCATCACGTTCATCCCTGCGTCAATTGGTATCAAAGTGAGGATTCCCCTCGTGCCGATGGCAAACAATGAAGGTATGATCAAAATCCTGTGGACGGTGATCCAGGGATTCGTTATCTTTCGAAAAGAATGGAAGCTTTCCACCGGGAGAGTCAGTTGACCATGCAAGGGCTGCAGGTAACTCTCGACCATCTTACAGATGCGCTACTTCCGTCCTGAGCCCTAGGTGGTGCTCCATCACCTATGGTTGCTCCACCACCTAGGGTGGCTCCACCACCCGTGGTTGTTGTATGACACAAAGCCAATTTTCGTAGAGCACTACCAGTGGTAAACCGTAGGGCTACACCAGATGATTCAAATTCTAGCGACGAGGACCTTAATGAGGGTTTTGCCTGATGACCAATCCATGGAGGCGATCACCAAGATCGTGCTGAAAGAGACTATCGAAGTAAGGCAGAACTTCCTAATTTTAATGGTTTATTACGTATAGAAGATTTCCTCAATTGGCTAGCCGAAGTAAAGAGATATTTTAATTATATGGACGTGCCAGATCATAAAAGGGTAAAATTAGTAGCGTTTAAATTAAAATCTGGTGCTTCTATATGGTGGAAACAATTATAACTCTCATAAGCCCGCCAAAATAAGGTGCCCATCTCATCAATGCCACGGATGAGACGTCTTCTTCGATCACGATTTCTCCCCAGTGATTATGAGCAGATACTATTCTAGCAATATCAAAATTGCCGACAAGGAAATCGAACCGTCACAGATTACACTGAAGAATTTCAGTGGTTGGCTACACGAAACGATCTGTCAGAATCTGAGTCACAGAAAGTGGCACAATTTATAGGTGGGTTGAGGCTGACAATTCAGGACCGAGTTCAGATATACCCAGTCAAGACCGTGGATGAAGCAGTTCAATTGGCGGGTAGGGCAGAAACACAACTTGCAAGAGCTCCTGCTCTTCCATATCCTTCAACTCGATCTCCTATGACGGGTCCCACGCAGGATCCAGTAGGAGAACCTTCTCAACCTCCTACAACCGCAAACCGTGACATGGGGAGTGACTCATCCAGACCTCAACGTGTAACACCCATAACAGCGGGCCCGAGTAGGGTTCCAAATCCTTATGCTCGGCTAAGGTCGAACAATTGTTACCGATGTGGCTAGCCAGGCCACTTATCAAACACCTATCCTCAACGTCCCGTAGCACACTTGACTATAAACGAAGGGGGCACTGAAGATGAGGCCGCAGAAGAAGGTCATGGCTATGATGAACATGAACAAAACCATTGAAGAAATAGCGGGTGGCGATGAAATGACAGGCGAGGATCGTGGCGAATTTCTAGTTGTGAGGTGATTACTGTATACCCCACGAAAGGAATTACATCCACAACGACACAATATATTTCGTACTCGATGCACTGTCAATAGAAAGGTTTGTGATGTGATCATAGACAGTGGTAGTAGCGAGAATATCGTCTCAAGGGTGATGGTGGACAAGTTACGGCTATTAACAATGAAACATCTTTCCCCGTACTCAATTGGCTAGATAAAAAAGTGAATAAGACTAAGGTAACTGAACAATGCACTATCTCATTTTCAATTGGTAAAAATTATAAGGATCAGATACTTTGTGACGTGGTTGACATGGAAGCTTGCCACATGCTACTCGGTCGACCCTGGCAGTCGGACCGTGATGTGACCCATCGGAGACGAGACAACGTTTACATATTTGTCAAGGATAGTCAAAAAATAATCCTTACCCCTATAGCACCAGAGAACCACCCTAAAGCTTCTAAAGTGGAGGAGAGTTCCCTCTCGACCATTCATGATTTCATGGAGGAATCCAAAGAAACCAGCGAGGTATACGCCGTAGTGGTAAAGGGCGAGGAAAAGGAACCCTCAAACATCACTCCAAGTTTAAGACTGTTGCTAAACGAATTCAAAAAAGTCTGCCCTGAGGATTTACCTGATAGATTGCTCCCTATGAGGGACACCAACATCACATAGACCTCGTCCCTAGGGCTAGCCTGTCCAACCGCCCTCATTATCGGATGAGTCCGAAGGAGTGCGAGATACTTCAGGGGTAAGTGGAGGAATTGATCCGTAAGGGTCTCTTGAGAGAGAATGAGCCCATGTGCTGTATCAGCATTATTAATGCCAAAAAAGATGGAAGATGATGCATGTGTGTTGACAACTGGGCAATCAACAAAATTACCATCAAATATCGGTTCCCAATACCACGGTTGGATGACATGCTCGATATGCTAGAAGGAGCCAAGGTGTTCTCTAAACTAGATCTAAGGAGCAGTACCATCAGATTCATATTTGACCAGGTGATGAGTGGAAAACGGCATTCAAGACCAAGGAAGGGTAGTAGGAGTGGCTGGTCATGTCATTCGGCCTATCGAACGCACTAAGTACTTTTATACGTTTGATGAATCAAGTTCTAAAACCGTTCACTGACTGATTTGTAGTAGTATATTTTGATGACATATTGATATATAGCCAGGATGTGGCGGAGCACAGGAAACATCTCAAGTAGGTGCTGCAGGTCCTACAAATTAATAAGTTGTATCTCAACTTGAAGAAGTATAATTTTTTAACTGATAGCCTGTTGTTTCTAGGATTTGTTGTAACTTCCACAGGCATTCATGTGGACGATGAAAAGGTGCAAGCTATTAGGGAATGGCTGATCCCGACAAACATTCATGAGGTGAGGAGTTTTCATGGGTTGACGACTTTCTATCATTTATTTATGCGAGATTTTAGCACCATAGTCGCGCCTATAACAGATTGCATGAAAAAAGGACCGTTCCAGTGGACCGATAAGCTAACAAGAGCTTTCATGAGATCAAGCATCATTTGTCTACAACACTGGTTTTGGTGCTTCCTAATTTAGACAAATTATTTGAGGTTGAGTGTGACGCTTCATACGTTAAAATTGGAGGAGTATTATCACAGGAAGGCAGGCCGGTAGCCTTTTACAGTGAGAAGCTCAGCGAAGCCCGAAAGAAGTGGTCGACTTATGAGCTTGAATCATGCACTGCTTGATTGTTCAGCGCTGCGACATTGGCGGCATTATCTGATTCAAAGAGAGTTTGTTCTGTACACCGACCATCAAGATTTAAAATTTATTAATAGTCAAACTAACATGAATCGTGTGCAGGCTAGATGGGTTGCATTTTTACAAGAATTCACGTTCATTCTGAAGCACAAGTCAGGGCAGCAAAACAAGGTGGCTGATGCACTTAGCCGTCGTGCATTACTACTTGTTACGATGAGCAATGAGGTGGTTGGCTTCGACTGTCTAAAGGAGCTGTATGCCGAGGATGAGGACTTCAAAGATTCTTGGATGAAGTGCTAAGAATGTCACCCCAGTGACCTTCACATACAGGACGATTTTCTCTTCAAAGGGAATCAATTGTGCATCCTCCAAAGTTTTCTGAGTGAGCAAATTATTCAGGAGCTACATAGAGGTAGCCTCGGTAGACACCTTGGGTGAGACAAGACGCGAGCTCTTGTGGAAGAGCGTTATTACTGGCCGTAATTAGTATGTGATGTGGGAAAAGCCATATAACGTTGTCATGTTTGTCAGACCTCCAAGGGGGAATCTCAGAATACGGGCCTCTACACCCCGTTACCTGTGCCTAATGGTCCTTGGGAGGATTTATCTATGGACTTCGTGCTTGGTGTAAGACTCAGTCTATTCCGTACGGCTTTCTATGCTTATGTACATGATGATATATGCCCTTAACTAAACCTGGACTGGCCGTTCATAAGTACATACCCGACTGACTGGAATCCCAAGACCTCGAAACCTATCTCATATCGACCGCCTCGTCACCGCGATCGTGGAGGTACCACCGTGCGTCTGTAAGATACTCCATTAGTGAGATATGTCGTGAAGAATAATTAGTGTATCATGTGCGCATGGCGCCATATACTCCACTCCACACATGTGCACAACATATGTCATACACACATGCACATGCCACACATGGTTGAGAGAATCTCTACCCATGTGTGTGATGTCACACACCCATACCTCTCATCTCTCATGTGCATGAAAAGTCAACTCTCCTCCATGCCCTCATGCATGACATCATCACACCATGCTATCCCATACTTCTTTAATCCAACATTAATTACAAAGCATGAATTAATTACCATAATCCTAGCATAAGCTAAGATTAATCACATTAGCCTAACTTAACCATATTTTATCAATTTCTCTACATAAACCCCTCCACCCCTTAGCCTTTCACCATTTTTCTACAACTAGAGAGAGAGAGAGAGAGGATTGATCTTGGTGAGCCATCAATCCCATCCCTTCCATCAATCTCAACCATCCATTCCATCAATTTCATCCATTACATCCATCTAATTCATCAAGGTGAGTATACCCACTCCACTCTTGGTTTGTTCTCTTTCTTATTGTATTTGTATGATTTTTAGTGGTGACGATTTGATGATAATCATGTGATTAATGGTGTGGATATATAAGAGAGTACATATAAAAAGATGATAAAAAATGGTGATGATATGATGATAATGATGTGTTTAATGATGTGGATTCATGGGAAAAAAATATATAAAAAGATTAATAATAAAAATAATTTATTAAAGACCTTATGTGGGACCCATTGATAGTGGGCCCCACCAGAATTTTGTAGGTCATCCAAACTGCCTAAAGTGAGGCCATTAGGCTGGCCAAACACACACATGCACACATGTGCTACACACCACAGCTTCAAAAAAAAATAAAAAATAAAAAAAAGGGCTGGACGCCGTCCAAACGCCTTGTCGCTGTTTGAAAGAAAAAGAAGGGAAGAGGTGTGGGTCTACAACGGGCCCCACCCATGATGCGTGTATTCAATCAACACCGTCCATTCAATTTCCAAGCTCATTTTAGGCGTTAAGCCGAAAAATGAAGCTAATCCAGTTCTCTGGTAGGCCACACCATCAAAAATCATGTGAAGACATGCTAAAACATATAAAATATTTTGTGGGGCCCACTTGAATTTTTATGCATCTGAAACTTGGACTGACCCCTCCACCACATGGGACACACACAACAGATGGACTGGATCGTCCTAATGTGGGCCCCACCTATGAAAAATCTTATAAAAACCAAAAAAAGGGGCACTGACACTGTTGCTGTCAGCATCTGACGCTGCAGCAAGCAACGTCTGCTGCTAATGCTTGAAGATGCTGGGCCCCACCACAGGCCCCACTAAGATGTATGTCGAACATCAGCACCGTGCATTTGATGGGTCCCGTTTAAAAACGGGTCACCCTAAAAATTCAGCCGTACACGGAACTCAGGTGGCCCACACCATAAAAAAAATAAAAATAAAAATAAATTTATGAAACTGAATAAATCAACAATTTTCATGGGTTTGATCATGTGGTATATGTTGTATCTAAACCATCCATCCATTTGGTGAGCTTGTCTTAAGGTTTGAGAAGAAAAATAAGATAGATCTCACTATCAAGTGGGCCACACTACAAAAGCAGCAAGGATTAAACATTTACCATTGGAACCCCTTTTGGATCAGAAGTTTTGGACCGATATGAAATTTGTATTTCCCCTTAATTCAGGTCTTTGTGACCTTATGAACAGATTAAATGGAAAATAAACATTATGGTGGGCCCTGTGAATGGTTTAATGGTGAAATCATTATCCTCACCGCTAATTGAGGTGAGGTCCAGATAATCTTTGGTTATGATTCAGTTTTGGATAATTTTTTTTAAATGATCTCAAAAAAAAAAAAATAGATGAACAGTGTATGTATAATAAATACATCACTTTAGGACCCATGTAACTTTGATCTCCTTGAACCATTCGTACAACTCGAAGCTCGAGCTTGTTAAATCATGTGTTAGGTCTACCTGAAATTTGGATATATCTGAAACTTGGTCTGACCCCTTAACCAAGTGGGACACACATAATGGAAGGGCTAGATTTATGAACCACAACTCTATGGGCCCAACAAATAATTATGAATATTTAAGGTAGGGTAACCCTCTCAACTTATGTGTGGTATGGCCCACTTTGATGTAGGTGTTATGCCACTTAATCCACCATGGTTATGACATGAATTATATTCAAGATCCTCATCGTTTATATATTTTATCAACCCCTTTGACAGTATGTTACCAAGACTCAGGCCCATCCAATGATTAGATAGCCATACATTATGAAATAATGTAAATTGAACTCTCATCACAAAAAATTATTATGGGTCTTCCTGATGATGTATTAGATATTCAACCCATCTAGCCCATGTACCGGGTCCCCTTTAGGGCATTGTCCCAAAGATTGGTCAATCTAACCTGAATTGGACCATACAATACAAGGCTGTGAGAATAAGGACTTAACTATTGAATTCAACCTAAGGCCACCATGGTGTATCTATTTAATCCATGCGGACCATCCACTTCCTCATATCATTTTAGGATTTGGACTAGAATCAAAGCAGACCTAAGTCTTAAGTGTGTCACACACGACTTAACCTCATGGGAAAGCCCTATGAGCTCCACCACATAGAACTCATTGTAAATTTCATTGATGTGTGGGCCTAAGAATGTCAAGGCCCATTTTGAGTGAACGCCAAGTGGGCCCATCAGTGGTAGCCTTGTTTGGGCCAACCATTGGGCCTTTTCGACAAGAGTTTGTAATCTCCATGAATTGAACATATGACGAACTAGTATTGTAATTTTGAAGTAATGATGATTAAACCCTTAAATGAGATGATTGTGGACAGCCTTTGATCATTTGACACTTTGGTTAGAGTACGACCCTAAGTAATAGGATCATGTGACTTGTGTTTAAACCCTTAAACATGTTTAATTATAACAAATATGTAGACTATAGTGGTGTGAGGGTGTGATATACCTATTTGGCCCATTAATCATGTAAGTATTTGATGTATATATCGCCACCTAATCATAGGCAATGGTGGAGTATATGTAGTCATCTAATTGTATGAATGAGAAATACGTACAAGGCCACCTAGCTGTACGAAATCAAGTGGCATTGATGGTCATTCAACGACGTAGGTTTGTGCTTATCGATAGAGATACTGCCACTTGAATCACATATAACTAAGTTGTACACTAAACCGAATGTGATGTAGGGTTATGTTACCCAAGCTAATGCCATCAAGGTCGTGGATTCTATACGCTGTGATCTCAAAACCGTAAATAGTACAATGAAATGTGGCTCTTGGCCCTTAACCATGCGACACCAAATATGAGCCATTAACTATGAGACATGAGAAGTGGTTGTAGTATAAGACTCATCATAATTGGTGTAGCCATGTATTCATGGCCTATGGGCAAGGCCCATTGAGATATATTTCCGGCCCATATGATGAAACTCATTATGATGTATTTTCGGCTCATATGATGTGGCCCATGATGATGTGTATTAGGTCCAGGTATGTGGCCTACTTGTGAAATAGATTTGAGGCCACTTGCAATGTATTCGAGGACCATGGGCGAGGCCCAATGTAATGTATTTGAGATCCATGGGTGTGGCTCATTGAGATGTATTTTAGGCCCATGGGTTGTGGCTCATTGTGATGTATTTGAGGCTCATGTGTAGGGCCCACCTATTGTGTATTTGAAGCCCATGGGTTGTGAAGCCTGATGTGGTGTATTTATGGCCCATGTGCCAAGGCCCATTGCGATGTGTAAGGCCCTTATGATACGGCCCAATGTGATGTATATGCGGCCCATGAGTGAGGCCCAATCCGATGAATGTGTGGCCCTTGTGTGAGACCTAAAGCGATGTATATGAGGACCAATATGATGTGTGATTTCACCATGATGTATGTATTGATGTTTGTGTGGGCCACTCCTTGGGAGCAATGTTAGTTAAATGTCCACATTGACGGGCAATGATGGTTGAATGTCCACATTGTGACCTTCCCTCAGGCCTTGTTAGGCCCATTCTCACCGATTCCGATGGTCGATGTCGATTATGAGTATGTAACCGGAGATTGTCTCACATGAGTACACGGTATACGCCGGATTGCTGCATGACTGGATAGTATGACTCATGCATCTTACATTATGATTATTGTACACCCTAGCGACATCAGGGCCGTAGCCTCCATAGGCATATCGTGGATGGCCAGATGGGACACCAAAAATGTTTGGTTCTAGCATACGGGCGCCATAGATGTCCCTAGGTGAAAATTCCTAAACCTCCGTGGCCAGGAAACACCCCAACATCAAGACGAGTGGATATATACGAGCGCATGAGGGCCGTATACCAGTAGGCTACGTCTCCCACTGTGTCGTGGTCGGTTGGGAGGGGGTGTGACCTTACCCACCTAAGTGAGGGGGCATTATCTAGGTTGAGTTTGACCAGCTTGAGGAATGGATCCACTATAGACAAGCTAGGCCCGATATTGGCAGGCGGATAGTGAGGTCTCTTCCACTTACCCAGTTGTGCACTCGGATAGGTACGGCAAGCTGGCGTAGAGTGTAATAGACTCCGGTGATGATCCTAGAGAGGAACTGTACTAATATGTAGATTTATTGAGCAGGAGTTGCATAATCATTCATTCATTCATTCACTATCCACTCGGGCTGGTGGTGCGCAACTATTTGTACATGTACCTTCGCAATAGTCAGGATTTCGGTTGGGGCGCGCGACTAACCTGAGATCAGAAGTTTACTACATTGAGTCTGACTATCCAAATTTAGGTATGGGACTGATTTGGATAGAAGTCCCTTGTGATGGACCCCATAGCCTGCGATACTGTGTACTATCATCCCAACTTCACACTCCAGCATGGTCATTCCATTCGCACCACATATTTCATTACATCCGCGGTATATGGCATTTTGGGTTACCTGTGTTTCTGCATTTACATGGTTTAGATACGGCATCTAATATTCGACTCTTTATGACTCCTCATTTGTATAATTGATCTGTATTGCGTATTCTGATATTGTTTGACTCATGGACTTGTCAGTATTTCTGATATTATATAATTATGACATGACAATATAATGTAGATGATGTGATTACAAATGCGTGTAATACGGTTATGGTTGTGGTATAGGAGAAATGAAAATAGGACTCGGTGATGCTGGTAGTATTGACTTGGAGTATTACTATGATGCATATGCATTGCATTGGCATTAACATCATATTTTACGTGGTACATGCCTTTCACATATATGATTTCCTTGTAACATATTTATCTTGCTTGCATGTAGGACACACTGCACACACGTGTGTATTCACTAGGCTTTTGCCTAAGCCTCCTATTTCCCATTTTTTTCAGGGCTGGAGTAGCTTGGAAGACTTTGCCTTCTCGATGTATTGCATCTATTTTTCGATTTGGCAATATTGACGTTGTGTACCTTTTGAAAAACATTATACTTGTAACCATCAGGATTTCTATTGGAGAATGTCACTTGGTAATTTGATCATGGATCTTTATGCTCAGGTATTATTATATATGTGTCTGTGTGTGTGTGTGTATAATTTCAATCAAAAATCTTTCTTGTGGTGTACCGAACTCGGGACTTGGTGTATGGAAGTCGAGTACCGGATTCGGGGCATCACGGAAGTTGTCCATCCCCGGGTTTGGGGCGTGACACTTGGTCTCCCACGAACACAATGCGGTATGGATTCGGTGTTCGTGGTGGTAGATTGTTTCTCCATGATGGCACACTTTATCCCATGCAAGAAGACCCTCGATGCAACATACGTGACGAATCTATTCTTCAGGGAGGTCATACAGCTACACGGGGTCCCCAAGACCATTACTTCTGATCATGACATGAAGTTCATTAGCCACTTTTAGCGGAGTTTGTGGACTTGATTCGATACACGGCTTCAATTCAGTAGTGTTTACCACCCACAAATTGATGGGTAGACCGAAGTTGTGAATCGCACGTTGGGAAACTTCCTTCGCTGTATTTCAGAAGAAAAACTGAAGCAGTAGGATTTGGTCTTATCTCAAGCAAAGTTTGCATTCAACAACATGGTGAACCGCTCGATAGGAAAATCACCATTCCAGATTATCTATGGACGAGTGCCTCACCACACGCTTGACTTGGCCCCTCTGCCCAAGCACCCAGGCACGAGCATTGCAGCAGAACATATGGCAGATAAGATCATGGACATCCATGCGGAAGTGCAGACCAAGCTACATGCCTCGAACGAGAAGTACAAGGAACAAGCGGACAAGCAACGGCGACAAAAAGTGTTCGAGGTGGGCGACCGCGTTATGGTCCATCTGTGCAAAGAGAGATTTCCAACCGGAACGTACAACAAGTTGAAAAATAAAAAGATTGGACCTGTCCCAATCATTCGAAAGATCAATGACAACGCGTATGTTGTTAATCTTCCAGATGACATGGTGATCTCACGGACTTTCAACGTCTCGGACCTGACCGAGTATTATGAACCAGCGCAGGATGAGAACTCGAGGACGAGTTCTTTTGAAGTAGAGGGGACTGATGTAGAGCGGGTCGCGAACAGTTTCATGGCCAAGATGGATCAGAAAAGGCCCGGTCGACAACAGAAGTGATCCGGACCGTCGAACCTTAGATCGAGCGTATCTCACAATCCGGAATGAGTTAGCTGACGTAAAATATATGATTTTGGGGTAGAACGAGCTACTTTAGCCAACCAACCCTGCTATGCCGGGTTACGATGCTCGGAATTGTGAAAAACCCCTGGATCGACGGTCGTTTCCCCGTTTTAATTTCATTTTTACTATAAATAGTAAGTTTTAGTTTGATTATAACTCTTCATCCGTCGGGCTTTAGGAGTTGCGCCCAACATGAAAAGAGCTTAGAATAATTAGGAGAACGGTTTGGTGAAGCCAAATAAGACACTTAATATTTTTGGCCGAAAACCTTGCGTGCTAGTAGACATCACGACCGTCTATAAATAGTAAGTTTACTATTTATAGTAAGTAGCGGATTCTAGGAGTTTTAGTTGTAGTCTGATTCTGATTTCTTTCCCATTGCTTGGTACCCCTATTTAAAGGGTTGTGAACTCGTTTTTAAGGATCAATTAATCAATTTCGAATTTCTTAGAATTTATTTCTATTTTTCTGCTTTCTTTTCTCGTGAATTCGAGAAGTCTTTGTGAGGAGTCCAGAGAAGCTCCGTGGATTCGGAGTAGCTATCCTCATCACGTTCATCCCTACGTCAGAGGCCCACTTAGATGGTTTGCAATAATGACTGAATTTATGCGGGATCTGACCCAGATGATATCATCATGACCTGTCTTCTCGTACTGATAGGGATGCTCATCACCACTACTAGAACTGGCCTTAACTTCACTTGCATCAGGGCCTATTTGGGAGCGTGGATTTAGAACTCCTAGATTCAGAGGCCCATGGATTTGAAACCCCCTGATTTGACATCCTTTGTTTGGCACTCTGGATTGGGAATCAACTTTAATTCAAAAGTAGCTATGCTTACAAGGGCTTGAATTTAATTATCAAATCAAATTTAATATCTTTAACCAATGACGAACATGATGTTTAACACAATGGTTGCAATAAGCCCACTGAAATATATGCTTCACTCCAAAATAATGAAATTCCAAGTCTCTAATTTTTAACTGCTGATTTACATGGACAATGTTTGGATGGTGCTGATCATTATATTAAAGTAACTATTGTGATGCAATTGATAATATAATTGTTTTGGGACATCATTTGTAGACCATGTGCCCCTTGGAATAATAGTCTAGTGACATGCAGGTTACACATGCAATTATTGAAAGGATTTTAGATGTAATCCAAGCTTTCACCGTGGATTTCAAACCCCCTGTTTGAGGGGATTTGAAACCCCCCTTACTTTATGATGCCAAAACAACCGGGGGTTTAAAATCTCCTCGAATCCCCCCAAATCCATGGTGCCAAACCACCCCCCAAATGATCCCGACCATCCATTTTATAGCAATGATAGGCCAGTCTAAATTAGTTTGCCCAGTGGGCTATGATGAGTGCCTAGATGGAGTGGACAGTCCACAATGAGATTCTAATTTGATTTGGCTCCCATTTTGCTACCATCAAAGTTATGTCCTGGATATGCTAGTCCAGACACATCTGTCCAGGATAGGCCTATCCAAACAAATCTATATCGTGGATGTGTGAGTTACACATGGACATGCCGATGAACACAAACCAGGCCAATCTACTCACTAAGCATTCATATCTGGCTCACTTGACCAGCTGACTGTCTTGGTGTTTGGGCTAGAGCATGATCACAATGTAGCCCACCAGATGAGTGGCCTAGATCTTGCACACATATGCCACTTTGGCACTTGTATCATGAATTGCCTCTCAAATCTGATCATCCAAATCTTACATATGCTCGTACTAACAAAATGATGACAGGAAAACAAAAGGGAAAAATAAATAAAATCTTTAAATCCACAACACCACAAGAGCAGATTATGAAATGACCAATCTATTAATGAAAATGCATGATTAACAAATTTGTTATGTAACTTAACACTATACCATTAACCATTAAATGATATATAACTCAAATCCAACACACTTGAAGTCTTGGAACAGATCTAAATTCACCATTCAACGAGGAGTCTGCAACATCACCCAAATTCATTTTCTTCCATTTCTTTACCACTTAGATTAAACACCTCCAAGCAAGAAATATTAAATGTGGAAACATACAAAATAAACTTACAATCTTAGATATAAGTCACCTCGATAGGTCAGAATCAAAAGGAGTATTGGAAACATTATCAAGCGCTAGTCCTAATACTAAAAACTATCAAAATAGGAATTGTGTTAGCTTCAACAAGTCGTGGATCTTTTCCATACGATATTCTTACAGGCTGTGGATCTTTTCATATAAGATCTTTGAATAAAATCAGTATGATGTCATGGATTTGCATCATGAAGGAGATCATGCATTTATTTGCTTAAATCTTTTTTTCATTTTTTCTGATAAGAAAACATGAATCCTTCTGCTATCTATAGTCGAATCATACTGTTTTCTTCTTCAAAATAACCAATATGACATCCTGTTTAATGAGAGAGTAGATCACAATAGCATTACTTTAGATCAACAGTTAGATGATCAATAAATTCTCCTGCCATTCTTAATCTCCATTTTAGGATATCTTTCTCCACCAGCGTCTCAATTCTCATTGCCTGATATGGCGAAGAATCCTTCTCCATTGAATATTACACTAATCAAACCTACAAAATCAAATCTAACCGTCTATTAGCATATCTACTCCATCATCATCTTTCCTAGATGCCCAAATCCAAACCCCTTTCAAACTCTCTACAGGATGTTTCGTACCTGGTTATTTCGCTGGCTTGGAGAGGCTTCATCGATGTATCTCCACTCCTTTGCTGAATTCCGCATCCTTGTCTTTGAATGGTGGATGACTTTTCAGGCACAAGTGCAGGTGGCTACATGTGCAAGCTAAATGAAGCGTACACCTTTTTTGTTAAATGACAAAAATACCTTCAAGCCTTGGGTTGGGCTGCCTCATTGGGCTGCAATAAGGCCCACGTGATAACATTGACCTTTTGAAGCCCATGTCAAAAAGGTCCAACTTCTTCTCAAGATCTATGGCTTGATTGCTTACAGGCCCATTTAATAAACGACCGGATTGTGAACTGCTTAGTTCCAACCTGGGCTTGGCCCACAACAAATTTAGTTTTTGTGTAAGGACATTTCAGTAATTGTACACCGACCTGCATTTACTTGTTCCCTACGAACGACGTCTCGATTGGACCGCTCAACCAACTTTGTCAGAGCGTAGTAATCCATAGGGATTTTTTCATATGGCCGCTTCCTTTTAGCTATGTAATGAATACCCGCCACTCTTAAACTATTTCCTGAAGTCGTCTACGGTTGAAGCCGTTGGTTATTTGTACGGATCAGCTTCCGTATTTTTATAATGACAAAACTGTCCTCGATTTACGGCAACGGATTGGCTACTCCCTGCCACTAGCCAATGGCCCAATGGCTAGTGGTCGGTGCTCTGTGGGCCCCACCATGATGTATGTGTTTCACCCATGCATCCATCTATTTTTTCAAATTATTTCACGGCATGAGCCGAAAAATGAGATATATCCCGATCTCAAGTGGACCACATTACACGAAATGGTGTTGATTGAACATCGACCATTAAAAATTTTTTGGAGGGCTATAAAAGTTTTGGATCAAGCTAATCTTTGTTTTTACCCTTCATCTAGATTTGTATAACCTAATCAACAGATTGGATGTTAAATAAACAGTACAGTGGGCCTTAGGAGGATTTTAATGGTGGATATCCAATCGCTATTGTTTTTTGAGGTGTGGTCCACCTGAGATCTATATCTATCTCGTTTTGGGGATCAAGCCCTACAATGATATGTAAAAATGGATGATCAGCATGGATAAAAGACATACTTTATAATGGGCCCGCAGAGCACCGACCACTAGCCACCGGGCTAGTAGCAGTAGGGTTGAAAGTCGGGCGGGTTGGGTCGGGTTGGTGCTCAACCCTAACTCAACCCAACCCAACCTAACCTCAGGTTAGGAATTCTCAACCCAAGTCCAACCCAAGAGGGCTCGGTCGGGTTGATCGGGTTGGTTGGGTATACATGTTAATATTTTCGTTATTACATTATTTTATTATATTTCAATATAGAATTTATTTTTTATATCTATGATTTTATTAATTATACATGTGATTATTTGTCATAAAGAACTTTATTTTTTTCTTTAAAAAAACAAGCTAAAATATAGGACAACTACTCCTTTAAAAGTCATGTAGCATAGTAAGAAATCTATTTGGGAGAGAGAAATCCGGCATATCTTGTTAGCTTGAGTCATTGGAAATGACTCGGACAAATGAGACCCGTCATCACTAGTGTGCCTTCGACACAAACGATCCACACTCAATTATAATTTATAAGTAACTTATATATTGATCGGGTTTGGGTTGGGTCAGGCAACCCGAGAACTCAACCCAAGCCCAACCCAAGTTTTATCGGGTTGATATTTGTATAGCCCAAGCTTGAGATTGGACCCGATATATCTTGCCCGAGCCCAACCCAATGTCGGGTCAGTCACGAATCGATCAGGTTGAACCAGCCCAACTTACAGCCCTACGTAGCAGGGGAGTAGCCAATCCGTTTCCCTTTGCAATCTCCTCAATGCGTTGGATTCTCATGGTAGTCTCGACCCTCACCCTGACCATATGTGGAGTGCACCTTGATGTTTGTGTGAAACCTGCTCCGTTCATATGCCTTTGTAGCTCATTTAAAGTTACCATCCTGAAAATGAGGCAGTTTTAAACCTCATACTAGAAGCCACCATGGCCTATGATATTTCAATAGTAGGTATGTAGGTATTCTTTCTCACTGTTTCCTGCCGTATGGCCCGCTTGAGCTTTGAATCTGCCTCAGTTTTCGTCCATGCGCTAAAATGAGTTGCTTTAACAGATGCACATGATAGATTTGTCACAAATAATTTGTGGCACCAAAAACAGTTCAATGGTCAGTGTTCAATCTCCAGTCTTTCTTGTTTGTGTACCCCACTTGAGCTTTGTATAAGCCACATTTTTTGTACCCATGTGCTAAAATAAGATGACAAATCTAACAGACGAAATGGATTTATCATGAACATCATAGCTCCACCTACTGTCCAACAACCCTGAGGCAATGTGTGAGATCCAATCCATCAAGGTGGCCCAATCATGCATGCGTATGCTCTTAAATCCGACTAAAAACCTAGTTTGAAAGACCCGCTACCCAAACTCATTCAAATCTGGGTCTAAGTCTTTAAGAACAAGACCCGGATTAGGCCCAGCAAGACCTAAACTCATTCATATCAGGGTCCAAGTCTTTAATTAGAACGGGGACCCGAAATTGGACCCAGCCAGAGCCGAACCTGGTTAGTTCGGGTACAGGTGACCCAAACCTGATCCATACAGCCCTAATTCTATCTTGGACCTGACCCCCACCGGATTAGACCCATCTTTTAATATGATAGAAAGCAGAGGAATGGTACTATGAGGTCGACCTCATGGGAAGTTCCCATGAGGTCGAGCTGTGTGGGCCCCATGGTGATGTGTGTAGAAGATCTACCTCATCATCCAGATGCACAATTTCATGTTGGGCTAGGGGCTTAAAAATCAAGTCAATCCATGACTTGGGTGGGCCACACCACATACAACAGTTGAGAGGGTTTACCCTCCCATTAAAACATTCATAATCATTTATTGGGTCTAATGAGATGTGGTTCACAAATCCAGCCCATCTATTGTGTGTGTCCCACTTGGAAGATGGGTCAGACCAAGTTTCAACCGCATCCAAAACTCAGGTGGGCCCCACCAAGTGCTTTTATATGTTTTAACATGTCTAGTTTTAGATGGTATCGGCTGATTTTTGGGATATTCCATAACCTAAAGGGAACCCATCAAATACACGGTGTTGATGTTCGCCACACATCACGGTGGGACCCACACAGCTCGACCTCATGGGAACTTCCCATGAGGTCGACCTCATAGTACCATTTCCCTAGAAAGTAGTAGATCCATATCTGATTAGATTTTTAAACGGATCCAGAAAATTGGATCTGGACCCATAAAAATGGACAGCACTACCACTGGCCTGTTTGGGCCTGGACCATCATGCGCTATGTATGGTTATGCTGTTTTGGAAGGCCCTTGACCAAATCCCAAGGCCCGTTGATGAACAAGCTCGGCCTGTGCCTATTTCTTATCATTTTATTTCATGTTGAGCCCGCACCCATCTGCAACTTATGCATGATTCCATGTCAAGTCCAGGCCCAAATTTCAGGGCCTATAATTAATGGGCCAAGCTCGGCCATGTTTATAAGCCAGAATTGATAACAGACTGCTAGTTGTGACTATTGATCTGATGGGCCCACCATGCATGGACCATAACCGAAAATTTTCCACACTGGGACAGTTCTACCAATGACCAATATGCCTACATTTGCATATTGTCATGAAAATACAACCCTTGTCAATAGCCATAGATTGGATGGCTAGGATCTTCCACGACTACCATCTGGACCATCAAATCATGGGCCCCCACTTGCACAAGTTGAGGTGTTAAGAATAACAGCCATGATGAATGGACCAGCTCACTTATCAACAATGAATTAAAATTTCATATGATCTCGTATCATTGAGACTTCTGGCAACTGACTAGTCTGGCCCCTTGGGTTTTAGGTTCGGGTCCAGTAATCGTCAACCTTGGCCCTGTAGTACACTTGCATGAGCCACGTATAGTCCTGATTTCGAAGCTACATTAACAAACGGACCGACCCATGCTAGGTTTTGGAGATATTTATTTTGAGAGCCAACCCAATCCTGAGAATAGGATTGCTTAGGATGTTTAGGGGCTGGCTTGAGATTCAAATCAAAGGAACAATTGATAAATGGGCCATCTGACTTTTGGGCCCAATTAATAATCAGGTCAGGGCCCGATCATATCTTTGCCAACCCTACTCATTATGCATTGTATTCTTTGCTTTTGATGTAGAGCAGGTCACGGATAGTTTGATGACTAAGATGGATCAGAAAAGGCCCGGTCAATGACAGAAGTGATCCGGACTGTCAACACTTAAAATGGACATAACTCACAAACTGGAATGAGCTATCGAACATACCACATATAATTTTGGGGTAGGACAAGCTACTTTATCCAACCAACCCGCTATGCGGGTTGCCCATGCTGAATTTGTGAAATATCATCATATCAACAGTCAAAATCCCCTTTTAATTTTGTTTTTACTATTTATAGTAAGTTTTAGTTTGAGTATAACTCTTCATCGGTTCATCTTTAGGAGTGGCGCCCAACATGAAAAGTGCTTAGAATAATTAAGAAAATATCATGCTTTGGCCAAATAGGGCCCTTACTATTTTAGGCCAAAAAAATGCTTACTAGTAGATATAACTACCGTTTATAAATAGTAAGTTTACTATTTATAGTAAGTCGTAAATTTTAAGAGTTTTAGTTATATTTTGATTCTGAAACTTCTCGCATGGCTTAATATCCCTATTTAAAGGGAAATTACGAATTTTATAAAAATTATTTTTATTTTACTGTTTCGTTTCTCGTGGAGTGGAAAATCTATATGAGTCTAAAGAAACTGTGTAAGTTTCAGAGTCGTACTACCATAACTAGTGCACTATAAGATATAAAGGACATTAACTTGCATATCTACGTGGACCATCCATTAACGGCAACCCACTGCTGATCAGATGATTCTGTTCATCCAACGGCTAGCTTTTGTTTCTTTAGTTGCTGTTAGTTTTCCACGTGAGGCCCACTTAGATGGTTTGCAATAATGACTGAATTTATGTGGGATCTACTCCACTCTAAGGAGAGCAATACGGACCAGATGATATCATCACGACCTGTCTTCTCGTACTGATAAGGGTGCTCATCACCATTACTGGAACTGGCCTTAACTTCACTTGCATAAGGGCCTATTTAGGAGCGTGGATTTAGAACCCCTAGATTCAGAGGCCCATGGATTTGAAACCCCCTGATTTGACATCCTTTTATTGTGTTTGACACTCTGGATTGGGAATCAGCTTTAATTCAAAAGTCGCTATGCTTAAAAGGGCTTGAATTTAATTATTAAATTAACTTTAGTATCTTTAACCAACGATGAACATGTGTTTAACACAATGGTTGTAATAAGCACGCTGAAATATATGCTTTGCTCCAAAATAATGAAATTCCAAGTCTCTGATTTTTAACTGCTGATTTACATGGACAATGTTTGGATGGTGTTGATCATCATGTTAAAGTAACTATTGTGATGCAATTGATAATCTAATTGTTTTAGAACATCATTTGTGGACCATGTGCCCAACTGAATAATAGTCTAGTGACATGCAGGTTACACATGCAATTATTGGAAGGATTGTAGATGTAATCCAAGCTCTCACTGTAGATTTGAAACCTCCTGTTTGAGGGGATTTGAAACCCCCCTTTACTTTATGGTGCCAAAACAACTGGGGGTTTAAAATCTCCTCAAATCCCCCCAAATCCATGGTGCCAAACCACCCCTGATGGATCCCGACCATCCATTTTATGGCAATGACAGGCCAGTCTAAATTAGTTTGCCCAGTGGGCTTTGATGAGTGCCTAGATGGAGTGGATAGTCCACATTGAGATTCTAATTTGATTTGGCTCCCATTTTGCTACCATCAACGTTATGTCCTGGATATGCTATTCCAGACACATCTGTCCAGGATAGGCCTATCTAAACAAATCTATATCATGGATGTGTGAGTTACACATGGACAGCCGATGAGCAAGAATTCATATCTGGCTCACTTGACCAGTTGACTGTCTTGGTGTTTGGGCTAGAGCATGATCACAATGTGGCCCACCAGATGAGTGGCCTAGATCATGCACACATATATCACTTTGGCACATGTATCATGAATTGCCTCTCAAATCTGATCATCCAAATCTTACATATGCTTGTACTAACAAAATGATGACAGAAAAACAAAAGGGAAAAATAAATAAAATCTTTAAATCCACAACACCATAAGAGCAGATTATGAAATGACCAATCTATTAATGAAAATGCAAGATTAACAAATTCTTGATGTAACTTAATGCTATACCATTAACCATTAAATTATATATAACTCAAATCCAACACACTTGAAGCCTTGAAACAGATCTAAATTCACCATTCAACGATGAGTCTGCAACATCACCCAAATTCATTTTCTTCAATTTCTTTACCACTTAGATTAAACACCTCCAAGCAAGAAATATTAAATGTGGAAACATGCAAAATAAACTTACAATCTTAGATATAAGTTACCTCAATAGGTTAGAATCAAAACGAGTATTGGAAACATTATCGAGCGCTACTCCTAATACTAAATACTATTAAAATAGGAACGGTATTAGCTTCAACAAGCTGCGAATCTTTTTCATATGATACTCTTACAAGCTGTAGATCTTTTTATATAAGATGTTTAAATAAAATCAGTAAGATGTCATGCAATTGCATCGTGAAGGAGATCATGCATTTATTCGCTTAAATCTTCTCTTCATTTTTTCTGATAAAAAAACGTGAATCCTTCTGCTATCCATAATCAAATCACATTCTTTTTTTTTTCAGAATAACCAACATGACATCCTGTCTAATGAGAGAGTAGATCACCATAGCTAAGAATTACTTTAGATCAATCTTTAGACGATCAATGAATTCCTTTGCCATTCTTAATCTCCATTTTAAGATATCTTTCTCCACCGGTGTCTCAATTCTCATTTCCCATGACAGCGAAGAATCCTCCTCCATTAAATATTACACTAATCAAACCTACAAAATCTAATCTAACCATCCATTAGCATATCTACTCCATCCTCATCATCTTAGATGCCCAAATCCTACACCCTTTCATACTCTCTGCAAGATGTTTCTTACCTGATTATTTTGCTGGCTTGGAGAGGCTTCAACAATGTATCTCCGCTCCTATGCCGAATTTCGCATCCTTATCTTTGAATGGTGGATGACTTTTTCAGGCACAAGTGCAGGTGCCCACATGTAAAAGCTGAAAGAAGCGTACACCTTTTTTGTTAAATGACGAAAATACCCTCAAGCCTTGGGTTTGGTTACCCTATTGGGCTGCAATAAGGCCTACTGATAACATTTACCTTTTGAAGCCCATTTTAAAAGGGTCTAACTTCTTCTCAGGATCTATGGCTTGATTGCTTTCAGGCCATTTAATAAACGACTTTGATTCTGATCTGCTTAGTACTAACCTGGGCTTGGCCCACACCAAATTCAGTTTTTGTGTAAGGACGTTTCAGTCATTGTACACCGACTTGCATTTACTTTTTCCCTACAAACAACGTCTCGATTGGACCGCTCACCCAACGTTGTCAGAGCGTAGTAATCCGTAGGGATTTTTTCATATGGCCGCTTGCCTTTAGCTATGTAATGAATACCTCCCACTTTTAAACTATTTCCTAGAACTCGTTTACGGTTGAAGCCGTTGGTTACTTGTACGGATCAGCTTAAGTATTTTCGTAATGACAGAACTGTCCTCGATTTACGGCAACGGATTGGCTACTCCCATGCCATTAGCCATGGCTAGTGGTTGGTGCTGTGGGCCCACTATGATGTACGTGTTTCATCCATGTATCCATCTATTTTTTTAGATTATTTCATGGTATGAGCCCGAAAATGAGATACATCCCAATCTCAAGTGGACCACATTACAGGAAACGGTGTTGATTGAACATCGTTCATTAAAAACTTTATGGGGCTATAAAAGTTTTGGATCAAGCTAATCTTTGTTTTTTCCCTTCATCTATATCTGTATGACCTAATCAACTGATTGGATGTCAAATAAACAGTATAGTGGGCTTTAGGAGGATTTTAATGGTGGATATCCAATTGCTATTGTTTTCTGAGGTATAGTCTACCTGAGATTTATATTCATCTCGCTTTTGGGATCAAGCCCTAAAATGATACGTAAAAAATGATAAACAGCATGGATAAAAGACATACTTTATAGTGAGCCTACAGAGCACCGACCACTAGCCACCAGGCTAGTAGGGGAGTAGCCAATCCGTTTCCCTTGCAATCTCCTCGATGCGTTGGATTCTCATTGTAGTCTCAACTCTCACCCTAACCATATGTGGAGTGCACCTTGATGTTTGTGTGAAACCCGCTCCGTTCATATGTCTTTGTAGCTCTTTTAAAGATACTATCCTGAAAATGAGGCAGGTTTAAACCTCAAACTAGGGGCCACCATGGCGTATGATATTTCAACAGTAGGTATGTAGGTATTCTTTCTCACTGTTTCCTGTCGTATGACCCGCTTGAGCTTTGAATCTGCCTCAGTTTTCGTCCATGCTCTAAAATGAGCTGCTTTAACGGATGCACATGATAGATTTGTCACAAACAATCTGTGGCACCGAAAACGGTTCAATGGTCCAGTCTTTCTTGTTTGTGTACCCCACTTGAGCTTTGTATAAGCTGCATTTTTTGCACACACGCGCTAAAATAAGATGACAAATCTAACGGACGAAATGGATTTATCACGAACATCATATCTCCACCTACTATCCAACAACCCCGCCCTTAGACTTAAATGTCCAACAACTTCATTAATAACTTTTAATTGACTTTTTTTCTTTTTCTTTTTCTTTTGTTAAGCATGTTAGTACACCTACTGTCAGATCACACTTCACTATTAGCCACCCCTTTTAGGGATTGATACCAAGACCTCAATGTTGAAACGAGGTGACGAGGTGTCTTCTGCTCAGTCTACCAATTGATCTATGGATCTAAGTGTTAATTGACTTAATTTCTGTGCAACCGTCAGGAGGGTATGTTGGGCCCACTTTGGTGTTTACTAGAAATCCATTCTGTCCATCTGTTTTTTCAGATCATTTAAGGGACTGACCCCCAAAAATGAGGCAGGTCTAAGGCTCAAAATGGACCCAAGATATTTTAATAGTGGTCTTTCTTTCACTCTATTTTGTGTCATGTGGTTCATTTGAGCTTCGAATTGCCTCATTTTTGAGCCAACAATTGGCTTATTTTTTACCGAATGCCCTAAAATGAGCTCAAAAAACAGATGGACCAGTGGAATATTTGTTACAAATAATGTGGCCTACCAATGTTTCAAATGATGGGCGTTCAATCCTTAATCTTTCATGATCATGTGGCCCACTTGAGATTTGCATACGCATCATTTTTGGGGCCATGTACTAAAATGAGCTGGAAAATAGATGGACAAAGTAGATTTGTATCAAACATTCTCCCCTACACTTAAATGTCCAACATCTCTTGCCAACATTGTTTTAGTGCAACCCTCACCTCCGCTTACATCAGCCCACCTTGATATTCATGAGAAATCTTTCCAATTCATCTGTTTTGCAAGCTCATTTAAAAGCGTGGGTCCAAAAATAAGATAGATCCTGGGCTTAAAGTGGGCATATGATGGCCCAAGATATTTCAATGGTGCCCATACTTTCCCACTGTTTCCTGTTATGTCTCACTTGAGCTTCAGGTCTGCCCAAAATTAAGGTAGAGAAAAAGAGATATAGATGGATGGGGTAGATTTCTCACAAACAAGCTGTGGCCCCACCAATGTTTCAATGAATGGCACTCAATCTTCAATCGTTCTTGCTAGTGTTGTACGCTTAAGCATGGAAATATCTTTTTTCTTTTTCCTTTTGTCATACCTCCAAAATATAGATGGATTTCTAACGGAACCCTTGTGGCCCCATCTTCTAAAATATGAAAAAATATAGATGGATTTCTAATGAAACCCTTGTGGCCCCATCTTCTAAAATATGAAAAACCAATGCAGAGTATGAAGAGTTACATGGTGCAGCGCATGACCCTTGGTAAGCAAGAAATGATATTCATGGCATACAATCCCAAATGTATATCTTATCCACACCATCCATCATTTTGGAACATTATTTCAGTGATTGAATACTCATCATTAAAAAACTTTCTAAAACTCACTATAATGTTTATTTGACATCAAACCATATTGTTAGCAGACTTGATGAAGTAAAACACAAATATCAGCTTTATGCAAAACTTTTGTGGCTCCTAGAAATTTTTTAGCCGTGCGCGTTCAATCACCATTGTTGCTTGTGGTGTGGTCCACACTAGAGATTTAGATCTGCCTCATTTTTTAACCACATAGTTAAAAAAAAATGGTTGGACAACTTCCATAAAATACATAAATCATGATGAGCCCACAGACGAGCACGGATTGGCTACTCCCCCTGCCACTAGCCCGTGGCTGGTGGTCGGTGCCATGCGGGACCCACTATGAAGTATGTCTTTTATCCTTTGTCTATTGTCATGAAAATACAACTCTTGTCCACAGCCGCAGTTAACAAGGCCACAGATTGGATGGTCCACGACTAACATCTGGACCATCAAATCATAGGTCCACTTGCACAAGTTGAGCCGTTGAGAATAACATACATGATGAATGGACCAGTTCACTTATCAACAGTGAATTAAGATCTCATATGATCTCGTATCACTGTGACGTAATGCAGGGATGAACGTGATGAGGTTGATCACCATCTTCCTCAAAGAAGACTACTCCGAATACACGGAGCTTCTCTGGACTCCTCACAGCGACTTCTCGAATCCACGAGGAAAAAGAGAAAAAAATATATATAAATAAATTCTAATAAATTTGAAATTTAATTGATTGATTCATCAAATAAATGATCCTACAACCCTTTAAATAAGGATACTAAACAATGTAAGAGAAATCAGAAGCAAACTATAACTAAAACTTCGAGAAATTCGTAACATACTATAAATAGTAAATTTACTTTTTATAGTAAATGTCCTATGTGGCTTAATCACGTTATTCTCCTAATTATTCTAATCACTTTTCATGTTGTACACAACTCCTAAAGCCCAAAGGATGACAAATTATAATCAAACTAAAACTTACTATTTATAGTAAAAATGGAAATAAACATGGAATTTGACAGTCAATCTGATGGAATCTCACAAATTTGGCATGGAAAATCCGGCATAGTTGGGTTAGTTGGCTAAAGTAGCTCATCCTACCCCAAAATCATGTATGGTAGGTCGAGTAACTCATTCCGGTTTGTGAGATATGCCTGTTTTAAGGTTCTAATGGTCTTGATGACTTCTACTTCTAATCGGGCCTTCTCTGGTCCATCTTGGATATGAAAGTGTCTGTGACCCGCTCTACATCATGACGTCTGGCAACTGGCCAGCTTGGCCCATTGGGTTTTAGGTCCGGGTCCAGTAACCATCAGACTTGGCCCTGTAGTGGACTTGCATGAGCCACGTCTAGCCCTTATTTTTAGGCCCGGTTAATATAAGGGCCGGCCCATGGTAGGTTTTACAGATGTCTATGTTGTAACCCAACCCAATCCTGAGAACAGGATTGCTTGGAATGTTTACTGAGCCTAAAATCAAAGGTTCCATTGAGAAATTGGTGGGCCATCTGACTTTTGGGCCCAATTAGTGCACTGTAAGAATTAAAGGACATTAATTTGTATTTCAACATGAACCATCCATTAACGGCAAGACACTGCACCGCACTATGTAGAAACCACACTGATCAGATGTTTCTATTCATCCAACGGCTGGCTTTTGTTTCCTCATTTGCTGTTAGATAATGACTGAATTTTGTAAGCGGATTGGCTAGTGTACCATACATAGCGATCTAGCTGATGTGTTGACGTCAGCAAGTTCTGTGGGTCCCATCATGAGGTATGTATTATATCCAAACCGTCCATCCATTTGGCGAGCTCATCTTAAGGCTTTCTTCTAAAAATAAGTCAGATCTAAAGATTAAGTATACCACACTGAAAAATGAAGTGGGGGATTGAACGTACACCATTGAAATCCTTTTGGGGGGTCATAGAAGTTTTGGATCAATATGATATTTATTTTTCCTCTTTATCCAGGTCTTTGTGACCTTATGAATAGATTTGATGGAAAATAAATGTTATGGTGAGCCCTACAAATGTTTTAAAGATGATTAATGGTGAAAATCATTATCCCCGCTGCTATTTGTGGTGTGGTCCATTCAAGCTTTGGATATGATTCAGTCTTTGCTTCATGCTCTAAAATGACCTCGAAAAATGGATGAATGGTGTGGATATAATAAATTCGTCATCATTTTGAGGCCCACATAAGGTTGATATTTTTAAACAGTTCGTACAACTCGGAGCTCGAGCAGCGTCAGTGCTCGTCTTCGCACCACACGTACCCACACCAGCTATAACGCTGGTGTCCCAGCCAATCAGCTTACCTGAAATTTAAGGTAAGGCCTACTTAGCTCTTAGCTCTGCCTTTCGATCTCCTTCTTCTTTTCTTGCCCATTTACAGTGAAGCCCTTAAATAAGCCTCAGAAATCCTAATAAATATCCTTTGATAGTCTTTTTTAGACATCTGATATTTTTTTAGCCTTATCAGTCGTACTGTAAAAGGAATTAAAACTAGGGGTCATTGCAAGTGTGGTCACACCCAAAAACGGTCCTTCTTCCTCCGGAGTTATCTAGAAACAGTCCGGCATGGACTGTTTGGAGGTAAAAGTTAATTTTTGGTCCTCGTTGGGCCATTGTTACTTAGAAACAGGTAAAGTTAATTTTTGGTCCTTGTTGGGCCATTATTACTTAGAAACAGGTAAAGTTAATTTTTAGTCCTTGTTGGGCCATTGTTACCTAGAAATGGACTGTTTCTAGGTAAAGTTAATTTTTGGTCTCGTTGGTCTGTTGTTACCTAAAAACGGTCTGACATGGATTGTTTTGAGGTAAAGTTAATTTTTGGTCCTTGTTGGGCCATTGTTACCTAGAAACAGGTAAAGTTAATTTTTGTTCTGGTTAGGCCATTGTTACCTAGAAACAGGTAAGGTTAATTTTTGGTCCTTGTTAAGCCATTGTTACGTAGAAATGGACTGTTTCTATTTCTAGGTAAAGTTAATTTTTGGTCTCGTTGGGCCGTCGTTACCTAAAAACGGTCCGGGACGGATTGTTTCGAGGTAAAGTTAATTTTTGGTCCTTGCTGGGCCGTTGTTACCTAGAAACAGTCTGGCGTGGATTGTTCATGGGTAATTTTTTTTATTTTTTTTAATGCTTGGTTTGGTGTTTTGAGGGTGTTTAGAGATAGGGTACTCTGCCCTTCTCCCTGCTACCTATCGGCTCCGGTGAAAGCTAATTGAATTCGACGGCAATCTTCGAGGCACCCCAAGGATCATTTTGGTGTTATTTTCATGTAAGACTGGTGCTGTTGTAGTCAGATAAATGCAGTTTGATTGCCTTGTGGTTCACTGGTATCTTAGGGGAACAGCCGAATGGATTACAGTTCCGTTGATCCGTGCTGTTAATCGTCTCTTGGTCGCATTAAAGGCCTTCTTGGACTTTGCCTTTGGACTTGTAGGGTCTCTTAGGGTCAGCCTGGGAGTGGCTTCATCGGTAAGTAGCGTGTTCGGCTGTCCTGAAGACATAGACGGTCGGATGTTAATATGGGTCACCTGACCTGCTGGATATCTCCGGAACCTGTTGTAGGTTGCGGTCCGTCCATTCCATACAGCTGTATTTATGAGCATTGGGTTGTAGGGTACTTTTGGTCCAGTCTGATATTGAAGTCGAGAGTAGTTCTGATTTAGGGTGAGGTGTCTACACTTATAAATTAATAGGCCAAAGCTCAGGCATGATTAAAAGCCCAAACCAATAACAGACTGCCAATAGAGACTATTGATCTGATGGGCCCACTATGCATGTACCGTAACTGAAAATTTTCCACACTAGGACAGTTCTACCAAGTATTAATATGCCTACATTTGTAGATTATCATGGAAAATACAACCCTTATCTACAGGCACTGTTAACAAGGCCACAGATTGGATGGCTAGGATCTTCCACTACTACCATCTGGACCATCAAATCATGGGCCCCACTTATACAAGTTGAGGCGTTGAGAATAACGGACAGGATGAATGGACCAGCTCACTTATCAGCGGTCTGGCAACCGGGCAGTCTGGCCCGTTGGGTTTTAGATCCGGGTCCAATAATCATTAAGCTTGGGCCTGTAATAGACTCGCATGAGACAAATGTAGCACTGATTTTGAAGGCCAATTAATAAACTAGCCAGCCCATGCTTACGTTTCGGAGATATTTATGTTGAGAACAAATATCAGCTTGATCAGAGCTGGATGAAGGAAAAAAAATAAATAATAGCTTGATCAGGTCCTTCTATAAACTCAAGTAGTTTTCATTAATGGGTATAAATTCCTACAGTTTCTTATGGTGTGATTTACTTGAATTTTAAATCTGATTTATTTTTGGGCTCATATCCTAGATTGGTCTAGAAAAATAGATGGACGATGTGGATCTGAGAAATACACAGTGACCCATCATGATGTGTGTTAGATCCACACCGTCCATATAATTTTCATGTCATTTTAGGGCACAAGACAAAAAACGAGACAAATTCAAGGCTCAAGTGGCCTAAACTGCAGGAAACCGTGGGAATCAGATACCTACTGTTATGGGAAGATCTGAGCCCGTTATAGTTCCAAGGATCAATGTCTTCTTAGTCCGATCAGACGTAAGAACACCCGAAATAATGAACACTGATGAAGAGAGTGACATCCGAGCACCCGAGCTGAGGAAACGATCTCCGAACCAAGGGCCCATCCTCGTGTGAAGAAGGGCATCCGAGCCGGGGGCTTGTCCTCGTCCTCATCTTCATCAGAAGAAGGATGTCCCAAGCCGAGACCAGGGTAGAACATCTTAGACGCTAAACTAAGAAACTGCCTTAAGCGGACGTGCCTGCCAACCTCACCCATTGATACGCTACATGATCCCTGGATTATGCATAATATCTCCACAATCCGAAAATCCTCCTGATTGAGTGAATCGTGCCGAGATTAACGGACCCAGACCATCCGATAGTTAGGTATAAATACATTGAGACCCCATTGCTACAAGTACGCAACATCTGACATTCTCCCTCTACTTTTCAATTTAGACCCCGATTCCCTTGACCTGACTTAGGCATCGGAGAGTCCCCCGGCTTAGCCAGGGTATCCTTTGCTCACCCTCTGTGCAGGACCAGGGTCCATTCGAGGAGCATCACATTGGGGGGGGGGGGGGGGTGGGTCCAGATTTTATCATCAACATTTTTGGCGCCGTCTGTGAGAATCTGATACAAAAGGTCAGGTTCCTATTCTCGAGTATAATGGCTAGAGGAAAGAAAAAAGTAGTAGCTGCGGAACCGGAGCCAAATGAGCAAACTCGCTCCTCCTCACTACTTCATGTCGAATCAGCCCCGTGGCCTTCCCAGCGTTCTCGCAATTGGGCGAGAAAGTATTGAAAAGGCCAAGCTATATGTCCTAGAGGGGGGGTGAATAGGACTATGCCAAATTAAAATTTAACAGCAGAATTCAATCGAAAATAAGATAGCCTTACAAACAAATAAATAAAAGACGGTACTTTAAATAAATCAATGAATAGAAATGTATAGCAACCTTAAATAAAGAGCTTGATACTAATGTTGTTCTAAGGACAACCTTTGCACCATAAAAACCAAGGGTTTATGGCAGGACAACCTTACTAGAACAAATTGAATATCAAAACTCAAACAGAAAGGAAATAAAGGAAATAGCTAGAAATAAATTCTAAACTATTACAACATTCCCCACTTTGCTTGAAATGTAAATATTACAACATTCACATCCACATATACATTCCACAAATCTGAATGTTAAAGATATAGAAATTAAGTAAACACCCAAATCACACAACACACCGATATATAGTGGTTCACCTATGTGTTCACCAACTGTTAAACAACAGCCACATAACTTGCTACTCCACTCCTAATATCCTCACACAGGGGATATCAGCATTCACTATGAAAATAGGTTTCATAGGTTCACCTAAAACCTTTACAATTATGTCTTTCAAATGGGCTTACACAATTTTAAAAAACCCAACTTCTGAGTTTTTCTAACTCTCCTCAAATAACTACATAAATTGAGATTTTTCTGGCTTAACCTCAAACAAAACCAAAAGATGAAAATTTATAATAAAGTAAATACCTGGATTTCTCCTTTTGTAATAGTCCGGAAGAACCAATCGGAGTAGGAGTTCGAATGTAGAAGTTCAATGTCCAATACTCACTTTAAAATGGTTCTAAGTTCTAATTGATTTTAAATTAAATCAAGTTGGGCTAGCTATAATTGATTTTGATTCCAAGAAGACGGAATATAGAAATTCCTCTTTCAAATCAGATTGGAATGTAGAAACAAAATCAAATGCATAAGCTAACAAAAAGAGAATATTAAATATGCACAACGTAGCTTAAAATGAACACAAACTTATCTCAGAGTGATGCCTTGAATTTTCTTGAATTGAGTTATAAATCTCTGAAATTCGTGCTCTATTTATAGTTGCAGAAATCACGTCAACGACTAGTCGTGGGGCTACCATGATTGGTCATAGGTTAAACTGCATTTTGAAATTTTAAGCACGATCGGATAAAACCGTTCCACGACTGGTCGAAGGTAGTCCACATTCAGTCGTGTGCACTCTACGACTGGTCGTGAACCACCCACGACTGGTCATGAGACATAAAGTTTAGTCGTTAGAGTTTGAGTCAAAGATCTATGACTGGTCGAAGGACGAGTCGTGACCATTCCTACGACTGGTCGAACAGTCTTCAGGACTAGTCGTAGAATAACCAAAGAATTCTGAAAAATTAAAACAACTTAGGATTGGTCTTGGAATTTCTTAGACTGGTCGAACTAGAGATAGGACTAGTGGAACAAGGTCCAGGACTAGTCTTAGAACAGACCAAATTTATATAGAAAGATTCATCTTGAATTATGTATACAAAATGACCTACCCTAAGGTCAAACTAAGGTCTATCATACCTGGGACATGAAGTATGAACATTGAAACTTCATTCTATCAGATGATGGTTAACCTTTGAACCTTATGAAGCTTGAGATCTCTACTTAATGTAACTTGATTTTGAGATCTTCTACAACTGAAAATTAGACTTCATCTTGAGTTGCACTTGAGTCTTGAAATGCACTTGAGTCTTGAACAGACACTCTTCTTATCGATGAAGTTCTGAGCATCGATGCTTACAGAAGAGGACAAATACATGACCTTGCATTTCTTGAAGTCGATTACCGTACTTAACTTGAAGCATTGTGTGTCATGTCTTGAAACATATATATATATATATATATATATATATATATATATATATATATATATCAACATACAAACACAAGACATAAAGGTTTTGGCACAACAAAATTTGACAACCAAAGGAGCATGAGACCATAGCACTTACAAGTATCGCGCCATGCAAAACGAGATACAAGCCCTACGTGATGAGTTGAACAAGATGAAGCAACAACAGGAGCCACAACCACACCCAGCTCAGGAAAATCATGTTCCTGAACCGGTCGGTCTAGTCGTGGAAGCTCACTCCGCTCCGAGAAGTATGAGGCCCGAGGCGCCTCAACATCCCCAGATGCCAATTTCAGGTTAGAATCCTCTTCCGACCCAAATCCGAGCCTCAGCTCAGAACACAGCCACTCGAGCTCCGACTAATGCTTCAGTTACTTCAGCCCTGGCACCGACGGATCTCCGTCATCGACTAAAATGGAGGAGGGGAAGGAGGACTCCAGAAATAGAAAACACCCGAGAAATCGTAGCGGAAAACAAGGACCCTTGGAAGAAATGGTTCATGGAGCTCAATGACAAATACTTGGCTCTGGAAAAGAAACAACAGCCGATGTCAGTTCCCGTCGACGTTTAGGCAATGATGGAAGAGATCGAGCCTCCCTTCACCTCGAAAATCTTGAATGAGGTGATGCCTCAGAGGTTCCGGATACCTCCCGTCATCCAATACTCTGGGTCCGAGGACCTATCCGAGCAGGTGGAAGCCTATCACTCATGGATGCAGATCCAGACGGCGACGGATGCCATGATGTGCCGATGGTTCTCGATCACGCTCACGGGTTCCGCTCGGAGTTGGGCAATTCAAACCAAGTTCCATCAGTTCCTTCACAGAGTTGAGTCGACTATTCCTTACCCAATTCATAAGTGGTAAGAGAAGTCGGAAGCCCAACGCTCACCTGTTTGCTATCAAGCAAGAGCCGAAAGAGTCGTTGAAAGACTACATTGCTCGCTTTAATGAGGAAACACTATTGATAGAAGATTACGATGACAAAATGGTGCTTGCTGCTGTGTTCAGCGGTCTAAAAGAAGGAAAATTCACCTTCTCCATCGGAAAAAATCCCCCAAAGACATTGGCGGAACTTGTTGCCAGAGCTCAGAAATACACCAATGCAAAAGAACTCTCTAATGCCCGCAAAAGTGTCGAAGTGACAAAGCCGAATGGTAAAGGGAAGTGGCCTAGGAACGAGGAATCCCAGCCGTCCAACAAAGGGCCCGACGACCGCGCCCCTTGCGATCGTTGCCCGACCAGAAGGCCGGAGGGAAAGTTCGCTCCTACACCTCCCTTAAAACATCCGCCGAGCAAATTCTATTGGACATCCGAGGAAAAGAGCTACTGAATTGGCCTGTTTGTATAAGGGCTGACCCGAATCATCAAGACAAGCGTAAATACAACCGCTTTCACCGAGATTACGGCCATAATACGGCTAACTGTGTAGATCTCAAAGATGAGATCGAGACCCTTATTCGAAAGGGACACCTGCGCCGATATACCAAAGAAGGAAAATGTAATAACCCGAATCTTCAGGACCTGAGTATATGACCCGCGTCCCAAAAACCCGACTGTTAACCTTAAAGGATGGTCAAATATAATATTTTTCTTTTATTAGAGTAAGCAAATGAGCGTAGTGTGGACAATTCGACATAAAAGAAAATTTCATTATCATTCAAATATCCAAGAAGCTGCCCATAATGACTTATACAAACCAATGTCTCCAAATTTAACAAGTACAAGATTTACAAGAATTGAATACATGAAGAATAGCAGAAAACATATAAATATAAGCCGCTAGGTCACGTAGCTCCTCCACGAAAAATATGGCCATGCGTCCTTGGTGATAGTACCCTGCTCCTCATCAAGTCTGAACATGCGTATCACTTAAGCCACCTGTACTACCTGTACGGTTGTATATTTGATGGATGAGTGGCCAACTCAGTGTGAATTTTCCTCAAGATTACACACCGCCGCATTAGGTAAGCATAGTTATAAAACATCCAGACAACCAAAACAGAGAAAATGCAGTCTTTTTAAATGCATAGATGCGTGAATGCAATCATCGCCCAGGGGATGCTCATCCGTGTAGACAGTGGGCCGTCACCCATGCAATCATCGAACTTGGGAAACATCAACCAGTCGGAATCATCGAACCTGGAAAATATCAACCAGTTGGAACGTGCCATGTATGCATGATTAGCCAAGTCATTATTAGTCCATTTACAACCAGCCAATTTAGATAAGCTCAAAGGTCACTACGGGGAGCACATGGCCCAGCGTAGGCCGACAGCTCGGGCATAGTGTCCCATTCCCACCATCCCTGGCTCATGAGACTACCACCTTAGGATGTTTTAATGGATCCCAATCGACTTGTGACCAATCATATTCAGTCTATGGGGCTTACCATCACATGGTTGCAAAGTATAAAACATCTAACCTATATAGGAAAAATACTAGAACAAAGCCACATAGGGCGATATCAAAGTAGGCCACATATGGCGAATATCAGAACCATGCGATAAAGACCATCCTTGAAAACCAGTGGACATAACAACCCTGGATGGTAGGCCCGCATCAATGATCCATCTAGACCACACTCAACAACCACCAAGTCAAAGGTCCATTACGATCACAACTAGTCAAGTTACATCCAAAGTATGGGTGTACATTCATATGTGGGAATTTCCCACTAATGTACCAGTTCAAAGTCTATAAGCAATACACAAGCATGAACAATTATACAGGATGAACATTAAGCAGGCAATATAGCAATTCAATTTCCACCAGCTAACACATGTGATTATAAGAGAGAGATATCAATTATAATTTTTAATAAAAACTATAACTTAAGCTAATGAGAAGGTGGAAAGCTCAAGGGGAAGAATCATCACCTTATACTTGAATCGCTAACTGACGTTGCTAGGAAGTGTGTGCACCCTCAAAGTTGAGTCCTACCATAGATTGTGAAGTTATACATGAGATCAATGTTCCACCAAGTGTCTATGGTCAAGATTCATACGACCTATGGTTTAACTCACTTAGGTCTAAGATTTCACCCTAAAGTTTAGGTTTAGGTTTAGATTTTTGGATTAAGTTTCCATTTGATGTAATAACGGTATTGATGATATTGCTAACTTAAAATAATAATTTAATAATGGCTAAATAACAACAATACTAACTATTACATTATAATATAATATTAGTTAGAATTTCTAGTTAACAACATTAAAATAACTCTAATCACTATTACAGGTAGGAATAACACCACAGTAATTAATGGCAAAAGAGGTGAAAACTCTTACCAATGCTGACTCGGTTCTGAACCAAGTTGACTCGATTAGCTAGGACAACCGCACACCCCTACTCTCTTTCTCTCCCTTCTTCTCCCTCTTTTCTTCTTTCTTCTCTCTCATTCCTTTTTCCTTTCTTCAACTCCCACGTCTGAGAATGATTAGCAAGGAGCCGGACTGGACCAGGCCTTATGACTCAACCGAGTCGAGCCCAGTCGACTCGCCAGTGAGTGCCATGAAGAGGACATCATTCCTCTCCTTCTTCTTCTTCCCTTTCTTCTCCTCTACTCTTTTCTTTTCTGTTCTTTTCTTCCCTATTTCCCTAAAAGAAGAGAAAACCCAGCCATTATCTTTGGCTTGAATTGGGGCGAGTTCTCAGCGAGTCCCGACTCGTCCGCTACCCATCTCTCCATTTCTTTTCTTTCCTCCCTTCCTCTCTATTCATTTCTTCTTCTATTTCTTTCCTTCTCCACCTGTTCTTCTAACTTTCCTGTTTCTCTAGAGGACCAGCGGAGCCCCTAGCTCGGACCAGGCTCGGTGGAACTTGGCTCGGTTCGAGCTACTACTATGGTGTAGCAGCTGCAAGGGGTGCGGCCCACCTGCGTTGTGCTGGGTGCTGCCCATCAGCATGTGGTGAGGCCCATCGAGATTCATCTCAGGTGCGGCCCATCGTGATGGTGTGGCCCACTGAGTTCCTTCTCAGATGCTGCAATGGCCGCAATAACCGCAGCAACAGCGGCGCCACCCCTACACCTCTCTCTCCTTTCTTCCTTCTTCCTTTCTCTCTCCATTTCCCTTGCTCTATTCCCTCTCTTTCCTCTCCTTTTCTTTCTGTTCTTCTATGTTGTGAAGTCCAGGCCTCTCTGGACTCAAATGCCTTGGCTGGACATGCCTCGAAGCGCACCAGCGGCGATGGAGGAGAAAACCACTGTTAATGGCAGATTGCCAACGGTCGAGTCATTCTCCAAAAAGGAGCTTCTGGGTGGTTCGAATAGGTCTATGGGAGCTTAAGGACATGGATTTTCGGAGGTTGAATGGAGCTAGGTTGGTGGATTCGGGTAAAGAAGGAAATGGCCGGTTTTCTCTATTCGGCCGTGAGGAGCCCTAATACACTCGATCTGAAGCTATATATGGGGTCTCTCTAGCTATCCTAAACCACACGATCGTTAATGAGCACCCCGGATTCAATCTGGTGGAAACCACCATCAAAACAGCGGTCTGGGCTGAAACCGGCCGTTTTTGTTTTCCTGGTATAAATAAAAACCTAAACCGACACCTTATGAATGGACGGCTAGGATTTCTCTCATCTTGAACGGTGGAGATGCGAAGGTGGAACGTTACACGGATCGCCCCGTTGGCAATAGTTTCCATTTTTGGAAACAAGTGAGTTTGTAGGGTCGTTTTGCATCGAGCTTTGTATGTTCACATGTGTCGGGAAACTTGATACAACAGTCAGGTTATGGTCAGCCCCTCTCCCCGAAGCTAATGGACGGATCAGATCTACCAGGTGGGTCATCATGGTGGGCCACGGACGGTCCCAAATGGGTCTGTCGTCGATCACAAGCAAAACGAAGAGAGAGAGAAATCTCTCTTTTTTTGGAAATGGCGGGTTAGCCCGCTTTGACCGAGCAGGGCCGACCAGTGCACAGTGAGTGCATCTCTCTGTTGTGTACTCGCGTTGCGAGGTGGGGCCCACCCTGATGCACGTGAGAAATCCACTCCGTCCGCTCAGTTTGGGGAGGCCTAACGAGGCCCATACTAGAAAATCAGGTAGATCTAATTCCTAGGTGGGCCATACAAATTGACTTATAATCTTAAAGTGTCGGTTACGTCGATCCAAAGGTCGGATCACCCTAAAACTGGACGTCAACGGTTGAAAAGGTCCAAGGGACTGTTTAAGCTACGACCCAAGGGTTAGGTTACGGATATATAGCCTGTTCTGATTTTATAACACTAAATATTATGTTATACTACATTTAATAGTATTTTTACTGTTATAATAATAATTATTATTATTAGAACTTATTTTCCTTATATATTTTGTAATATAATTTATATTATTACAAATTGTTAATACATGTAAATTATATGAATGTCAGTAAGCATAGATTAATGTATGTAGATATACATACATATATGTTATTTTTATGTATTACAAAATTTATAGTTTGTAATTTATATTAATGATGCATATAATAGGGATTATATTTACATATCATTATAATACGAAACTTTAAATATTTATAAAATTTATAAATAACATTTCATAGTATATGTATTTAGGTTGTATTATTTTTATATTTATATTAACTTAAATTACATGGTAACACTCGAGTACTGGAAAGTATGGGGTGTTACAAAAAATCTGCTCTAAAAGAAGAGAGAGCGCGAGAGTAGCCGAATACTACCATGGAAGAGCCCGCTGAAATCTGTACCATCTTCGGGGGCTCATCTGGTTGAGGAGACTTGAATAGAGCACGAAAAGCCCACTCTCGGAAGTCTGAACTGGAGCATTACGTCCGCTTAACCAAGCGGCCCAGCAAGGAACTCCGGGTCAGCCGATGCACTCTAACATTCACAGAAGAGGATACGTGCAGAATCCAGCACCCGCACGATGATGCCCTAGTAGTTACTATGACCATAGCGAACTGTAAAGTATACCGCATCTTGGTCGAATCCGGGAGCTCGACCGACGTAATTTATTCCGAAGCCTTTGAAAGAATGGGGATTCCAAGGTCTCATCTCAGACCTATAAAAACCCTCCTGCACGGCTTTGTCGAGGAAATAGTAATCTCCGAAGGAGCCATCTCCCTCCCTGTGACTGCAGGAGAATGACAACATCAAGTCACACTCAACCATCAGTACACAATGTCATTCTGGGCAGACCTTCTCTCAATGCCATGAGAGCAGTTGTCTCCACCTATCATCTGATGATGAAATTTTTGCCGAGGGCAGGATAGGCTACCTCCGAGGTGACCAACGAGAAGCTCGAAGATGTTACGCGATGGCAGTGAAGAAAGGGTTAGTTAAGCAAGCACTTACCATCAACATGCTGGACCCCAGAGGACCTGTGGAAGGCTCATCCGTGGAAGACCTGGAGAAGGTGCCGCTCGATGAAGTCGATCCTAGCAGAACTGTTCAGCTCGGGACATCATTGTATCCTGAGCAACGACTCAGAATATTATCCTTCCTACGAAAGCACAGGGATGTCTTCGTGTGGTCCTACTAAGATATGCCCGAAATTCCTCTGGAAGTCATGATCCACAGGCTGAATGTGGATCCAGAAGGTCGTTCGACGCCGAGTGATACGAAGCAATAGTCGACAAGGTCTCCATTCTGCTCGATGCCGGGTTCATAGAAGAAGTGCATTATCTTGATTAGATCGCTAATGTGGTCCTTGTGAAGAAAGCCAATGGGAAGTGGCGGGTCTGCATGGATTACTCGGATCTAAACAAGGCATATCCGAAAAATAGTTTCCCGTTGCCTCAGATCGATCAGGTGGTGGACAGCACGGCAAAACACGAATTACTTTCTTTCTTAGACGCATATTCCCGGTATAAACAGATTGCAATACATCTCCCAGACAGGCAGAAGACTACCTTTGTCACATACAAGGGATTTTACTGTTATCGGGTCTTTCCATTTGGCTTAAAAAATGCTGGGGCCACATATCAAATACTAATAAATCAAGTGTTCTCTAAACAGATCGGACGCACTATGGAAGTATACGTCGATGACATGCTAGCGAAAAGTATTAAGGCATCCGATCACCTAACGGATCTCAGAGAAACGTTCATCGTCCTCCGAGAATACCAGATGAAGCTGAATCCTGCGAAGCTGAATCATTCGGGTTTCAGGTCAGCCAGAGAGGCATTGAAGCGAATCCCAATAAAATTAAAGCACTCCTTGACATGAATTCACCTCGAACTATCAAAGAGATACAATCCCTCATTGGACGTGTGGCCGCACTCAGACGATTTATCTCTAGAGTTACAGATAAATGTTTCCCCTTCTTCCAATAGTTGAAGGGTCATAAGAAGGCAGAATGGACATCAGAATGTGAACAAGCCTTCCAATAATTGAAGTAGTATCTGGGCTCACCCCCTGCTGTCCAAACCCGAAGAAGGCGAGCCCTTGTTCCTGTACCTTGCAGTCTCGGCCTCGACCGTTAGCTCGGCCCTGATCAGAGAGATCGGAGGCAGGCAACACCCCGTATACTACGTGAGTAAGGCTACGGTACCTGTGAAGACAAGATATCCGCCCCTGGAGAAGCTAGCGCTCAGCCTCGTCGTTTCAGCTTGGAGGTTACGTCCGTACTTCCAATCCTATTCGATCATTATGTTGACCGACTCCCCCCTCAAACAGGTTCTCCAGAGGCCCAAAGTTTCAGGTCGGCTAACCAAGTGAGCCATCGAACTCGGAGAGTTCGACATTCAGTTTCGTCTGAAGACAGTAGTTAAGGGCCAAGCTGTGGCTGACTTCATTACCGAATTCACCACTCCAAGTACAGGAGAGGTCAACGCCGAAAGTGAGACGATTCCATCCGATCCTCTGCCCAACCCATGGACCATATCGGAAACCGGATGAATCCTCTATGTAGACGGATCGTCCAATGCTAAGCGAGTTGGAGTCGATATCATCCTTATCGCACCTGGTTCCACGCCCATCCAATATGCGATCCGACTCGGCTTCAAGGCCTCAAACAATGAGACGAAATACGAGGCTCTACTGGCTGGACTTAGATTGACAATGAGTCTGAGTGTCCAGACTCTCCAGGTCCAATGTGACTCCCAGCTGGTAGTAAATCATATCTCTACCGAGTACGAGGCTAAAGAGATGAGGATGATCGTTTATCTAGACGAGGTGAGAAAGTTAATTAGAAGATTCTGGAACTGTACGATCCATCAAATACCCAGAGCAGAAAATTCATGGGCCGACGCCTTGGCGAAACTGACCTCAGCCTCAGAAGGGAGAATCCCGCGGATCGTTCCTGTCAAATTCATAGAATATCCGAGCATCGACCAAGCAGAGAAGAAAATGGTTAATCTAGTGCAAGCTACTCCAAACTGGATGGACTCGATTTTCAACTGCCTCACATCCGATGAGATCCCCTTGGATAGACTGGAAGCCAGGCGCCTGAGAATTCGAGCAGCACGATAGTCATCGTGGACTGTATCCTATACAAAAAAGGGCATTCTTAGCCCTACCTCAGGTGTCTCCGACCCGATGAGTCAGAATACGTCATTTCGGAGATTCATGAAGGAATCTGCGGAAACCATTCCGGCAGCCGAGCATTGGCCTTGAAGATACTTTGTCAAGGATATTTCTGGCCAACCATCAAGGAGGACTCTAAAGACTACGTTCAGAAATGCGACAAATGCCAACGCTTTGCAGCTATGCCGAGGCAACCCGCAGAAGAAATAACTCCCATGAGCGGTGTCTGGCCGTTCGCTCAGTAGGGAACGACATCATCGGCCCTCTGCCTACCGGAAAATGGTAAGTCAAATTTGCCATCGTTGCAGTCGCCTACTTCACCAAGTGAGCCGAGGCCGAGCCTGTTGCTAAAATTATAGAATAGAAGGTGATTGACTTTGTCTGGAAAAACATCATCTACCAGTTTGAGATTCCGCGCACTATCGTGTCAAACAATGACCAACAGTTCGACAACGACAAGTTTCGAAGCATGTGTCAAGAACTCGGCATTACAAATGCATATTCTTCTCCTCGGCACCCCCAGTCTAATGGACAGGTGGAGGCGGTCAATAAAGTTATCAAGCATCATCTTAAAATAAAGTTGGAGAAAGCGAAAGGTAGTTGGGTCGAGGAGTCTCATTCCTCCTCTGGGCCTACAGGACTACAGCTCAATCCTTAACTGGGGAAACTCTGTTCTCACTCTCTTATGGCTTGGAGGCAATGGTGCTAGTTGAAATTGGCCTTCCTACTGCTCGGGTTAGGAATTACTAAGAAAACCAGAACTCCGAGCAGATTATAACTAACTTGGATTTGCTTGAAGAAGTCAGAGATATCTCGAGGCTCCGAGTCGCAGCCCAGCATCAACAAGTTGCGCGATTCTACAATTCGAAAGTCAAGACCAGGCGGTTTTGCCCAGGAGACTTAGTCCTTCATCGGGTATTCTAGAACATCGTTGAGCCAGGGGTGAGGACACTCGGGCTTAACTGGGAAGGGCCCTACCGTGTTGTCCGATCGACCAAACCGGACTCCTACCACTTAGAAGACCTCGAGGGCTGTCAGCTCCCCCACCCCTGGAACGCCGAGCGCCTGAAAGTCTACTATTCATGATGAAATAGCCTTTATAGCCCTCAATAAATGTACGCTTCCGATCGACAAGCCTTTAAGGCTCTCAATAAATGTACGCCTCCGAGCGACAAGTCTTTAAGGCTCTCAATTAAATTCGTCTCTTCCTCTTTACAAAATTAGATTATCTACTAAGGAAAAGTTGCCTCTCATATGCAGAGGCGGACTGAACAAGCTGATCCCTTAAAAAACGGGTTAGAGCGTAATCCCACGAAAACTCGACAAGGCATCCCCTATGAGTCAGGGGAAAAGCTAAAAGATGGCTCGACTCCCCAACTTAGGAATCGGCTCACCACTCGACTAACGAAGGGAAGGGAGGTTTCTCGCCAATCGTGGGACGAGCCGACCCCTTAGGGGATCGGACTCGACAATGAGCTGTACTCCCCTGTCATCAGGCACTATGGGAGGAGTAACCGGATCCATATCCTCTAGCTCTCCTGAATTAGGCTGCGTCTTTTCTGGCTTACAAATGTCTTCAATACTTTGGTCTTTAAAAAAAATCACATCTCTGCTCCTAATAAGCTTCTTCTCAGTTGGATCTCACAATCTGTAGCTAAACTTTTCATCATTATACCCCAAGAACACACATTGCCTGATCTTCATATCGAGCTTGGACCTCTCGTCCTTTGGTACGTGAACAGATGCCCTACATCCAAACACCCTGAGATGACTATACGATGGATTTTGTCCAGTCCACACTTTCTCGGGTACTTCTCTATTTAACGGGGCTGATGGAAACCTGTTTATCAAATACACTGCTATGTGCATTGCTTCTTCACAGAACGTCTTGGGCAACTTCGCATGGGATAACTGTTAAGGGTCAAATATTGCATATTAGACCCCAGCTACTGCCTAGATTTACGAACAAGATGCTGTTAACGGTCTATTTTAATTGTGTTTGTGGTGCAAGGTATATTTGAGAGCATGGACTATAAAAAGGTGCTAAACGCTTGGAATTAACGCTCTGATGATGTCAAGGTAAGGGACAGACTCCTAGGGATTGATATTGATGATTTTACACGGCCGAGATCTGAGAAAATGAAGAAACTGAAGCTCAAGTGGCCTGAAAGTCAGCCAGAATGGAAGATCATAGAGTTTCCACCATCTGTTCAGCCCGAAATTTCATACACGGCCTGAGGACCTTAAATTAACCATACAAATCAAATTTGAGCCCTTGGATCCATGTGGAAGTGGCCTAAAAGCTAGATCAGCCCATGAATCTCTAAATTGGGGCCCACCTAATATCAGGATATGCTTCAAGTTTGGTCTCAACCCTTTGAGTGAGATGGTAAGGCAGATGGACGGTGTGGATTGATTAGAAATGCCATTTTGGGGCCCACACAAGTGCTGCACGTGCACTGCAGCAAGTGCACTTGTAGTGCACTGAACGATGCCAAGCGGACAGCTGGAGTTTGACTGTGCCAGCCAGCCTTCCTAAACAGAGACGGAGTCTCTATTTCCTCTCGCACACTGCCATCCGTGGGATGGCTGGTAAGCCATCAAAACGACCCCTGGTGAAAAATCCAACCCGTCTACCAGGAGCAGGGCACAGGTTCGACCGAACCCTGATGTGTTTCACACAAAACTGAGCCGATTTGAAGACACAACTCTCTCTGCAAATCGACTGTGCACAGGGCCTCCCTCAGCAGATGATACCAAGGAATCAAGTGGGCCGCATCAAGGACGATCCAAAACTGCACATTTTCAACCGAAATTCGATCACAAAATAGATGGACGTTGTGGATTTCTCAAAAAAAAAAGCACAATTCCAGGGCCGAGAGAGTTTTCTTTTTCCTAGTTTTTATTTTCTGTTTTTAGTTTTTATTTTATCTTGAGAATAGCCTAATCATGTTGGGTTGAACCTCTTAGCTAAGCTAAGAGGTGAAGCTTGTAGCGTGGTGGGATGATTCAATGGCTTAGATTCCTACTTATGAATTGATTTAATCCTAGTTTGATTTTAAGGAATACTTCTAGTTTTGTTAATGGTTTGTTGTGACTGAAATTACAATGAGTCTGCGATAGCTTTGAGTATTTCTTTTCCATTATTTGATTATGAAATTAGGATGCCCTGTTATTCACCATCGCCCCTTGGACATGGTGGAATGACGGAACTCTTCCTGACATTCATACATCACTCAGATTGGCTGTGGATTGGTTTAATCCTGTTGTTTGTCTTGTCTCATGGGCATAATTTTGTGATGGAATCCATTCTAATTTACACATGTCTGATCTCTTGAAAACTAGATTAAATGAAGTTCAGAATTGATTTACAGGTTATATTTTCTAACTGGATGAAGATGGGAGTCGAAGTCCAGTTGTGTTCTTGAATCAAGCGTAGATCTCCCTGATCTCTACAAGTGGATCCTTGGCACCCTAGTTCCCTACCTTTGAATTCTACATATTTTAGTTTACTATTTCACCATTATTCCTCGAATTCACCTGATTTAGATTTCATCTTATTCTAGTTCTAGTTCTAGTTATTTTCAGATAACGTATAGGTTTCAGTCCCTGTGGATTCGACCTCGGTCTTACCGAGATTATTACTACATCACAACCCTATACTTGGGGAGTGAACAAGTTTTTAGCGCCGTTGCCGGGGATTGACGGCTACATTTTCTAAAATTAATTAGTTTTGGGATTAGTTTAAGATTAGGATTATTATTATTATTATTATTATTATTATTTTAAACCTTAGATTTTAGGTTTAATTTTCCTGATTTTTAGAAACTGACCTGCTTTTCCTGTTTTGTAAGATTTTGACATAATCTTCTAATTTGGTAATCCCTTCCTAAGTTTTTTACTTTTTCTATTTTTAGAATTAGGATTTTAGTTTTAGAAACTTTCTTATTCTAGGTTTCCTTTTTAGAAACTAACTTTACTTTCTATTTTAGGATTAGGATTTCTAATTTAAAATTTTCTAACTTTAGGTTTAGAACGTTCCTCTTTTGTTTTTAGAAACTAGGTCAGTTATTTCCCTTTTTAGAGACTCTTTCTAATTTTAGAAACTAACTCATCTTTCCTTTATTTTATTTTTAAAAACTTTCCTTTTTAGGAATTAGTTTATTTTTAGAATTTTTTTTTTTTTTTTTAATTTTAGGTTTAGATTTTCTATTTTAGAAACTTTCTAGGTTTAGGGAATTTTCCTTTCTAGAAACTAATTTTCTAGTTCAATTGTAGGAACTTTCTAACTTTAAACTTTCTATTTTAGAAGCTAATCTCTTTTGTTTTCTTTTGCAGGATCTTAACATAGGTAACTTCTCAATTGGTACCTTCCTTCTAACTTCTCCTCCTCTTACTTTCCATATTGCTGTAGGATCTTTTCTTATATTTTTCTTAGGATTAGATTCAGAGTGAGGGTTTCACCATATATATGCATGAGTGGGAACGTCAATATGCTGAAATAGCTTTTGAGCATGCGAAACAGTGCGAAGGGATGTATGATAATGATGATAAACATCCACCTATGTCTCAAAATTTTTCTGAAACAATCATCGAGAACCGACCTAAGCATAACACTCCATCGATTAAGAAGTTCTTACGCGATCATATACGGGAGAACAATTCCACCCCACGGGCAGTACATGAGTGTTGGGGTTATCATAACTATGGGAGTGAGAATTATTATCACCCATCTGAGAAAAAGAAAACAATACATGATTATATTATGAGTGATAATAGGTATTACCAACCATCAGATTCTCCCACATATGATCTGTATGACTATAATCAATAGAAACATCAATGTCAGGAATCTGAACTAGCTAGATATCATAGTGATAATTCTCTTGGGTCCTCTACCTTTGACACCCAATCAGAAACAATCCAAGATGATTCACTTCAAAAGCTCATGAAAGCACAAGAGCAGTTTAATCAACTTGTCATACAATCATGTGAATTGCTCACAGCCTCAATTCCTATCATTCAGTCACAACTTATGGAGAAGGAAGAGGCTAGGTTATCCCAGCCTCATCCTAATCTAGAAGAAAAATGTGAAGAAAGTGATCATAACTCGCTTGTGGCAGAAACTGAAATTACGAATGAGGAATTTGATTCCATTAATGAGCAGATGGTTCGATTTCCCGATGAGTCGATCTTGATGACTATCCAAAGGAATGATCAAGAGATGTGGGTGTCTTTTAAATATAATGATAGTGACACACTTCACTCACATGACACACATGACTACACTGATGAGGTAGAGGTTAGTTTATTTGAACCTCAACCTAACCTAAGAATAGAATGTGAGGAATGCAATCCCATCCCAAGTGCACACTGCACGAAATTGAATGATGAGTATTGAGATTCAATCTCAAGTGTGGCCCTTGCCAATGATCACGAGGTTCAGGAAGTTGTCAACCATAATGATCTACTCCACCTGCGTGACATGACTGATTTGAATGTGGAGAATTAACCATTTTCAACTAACCCTTCCAACTCTTATGATGCATGTTTGGACTACTGCCCTGAGTTGAATGATGATATGATTCGGGAGATGGACGATCTACTTGACATGACTCTGGAATTTGAAACTACCCAGTTGAGGCTACAATCTGAGCTATACACTTTAAACGATTCAATGCCTCAACTGAGTAGCTTCAATGAACAGAGTATTAACATCAATGCTTTGCCTATTGATTGTCAATTTGTCTGTGAAGGGCAAGAGCAAGAGAGTTTGCATCCATCTACTTCTAGAGACGATAGAATCCTTGGGAAAATCATCACAGACTTCGATGCAGGAGACGAGTCACTCTCAGCTGAATTTTTCAATTCTTGGACGATTGCGTGGCACACTTTTTAGATTCGAATGATCCTATGATTAAAGAAATTGTGGATGCCTTACAAGAGACTATCTTGGAAGTTGTTACTAATCGAGTGAACCCTTACTCTGAAGCCCCTCCTTCCCCAGACCCTGAATGTTTACCATTAAAGGAAGAGGAGCTGAAAATTGAACCGAAGTCTGAAACTTCGGAATGTGTTGAGACTACATTACTTCCTGAAAATTTTTCTGAATTTTATCTGCCTGTAGTCTCTTATTCACCATGGGATACTAACTTTGAGACTTTTTCTGATACAGGTAAATCATATATACTTTGGATACCTCAGGTGAATCAACGACAAATTCTTGTTGAGGTACATAAGTTTCTCTGGCCATTCATGCTCTAGGGCATTAAAGCCTATTGTAAAAAGGGCTTTTGGATGATCCTGTTGAGAAACCTACTGAGAAATTTATCACGATACTGGCCAGAAGAGGAATCTTGCGACACTACTGAGTAGCTTTTCCCCTGTTTTCATAGGACTAAGGTAGTTTGCTTTATGCTGTTCTAGGATAGACGGTTTTATGCCATTAGGTTAGTTTGCTTCCTGCATTGTTTTAGGATAGTTTGTTTTCGTGTCTTCACTCTCATGGTGAGGTCCTTGTGGAAAATTCTCTCTCGATTCGTTATCCAGGTACTATCTTCCCATCACTTCTCATTTCCTGTCATTGTCCCAATTGCATTGCATGCTCATGTATCTTTCACATTGAGGACAATGTAGATTTTAGGTTGGGGGTGGGCGATTAGGTTACCTATTCAGTGTTTTCTTAGTCTTGAGAAGAAATTGTGAAAACTTTTAAAATTTTTCTGGAATTTCTTGAGAATTCAAAGTGATTTTGACGGCCATCTTGGATTTAGAATTACAGGATAAATGATGTTGGTAACTTATGACTCTTGGATTCAGTTATCTGTTAGACTTTACAGTTAAGTTTGAATTGTTAATCCATAATTAGAAGTTGTAAACGTTGATTGAGTCATGATTTCACGTGCCACATCTCGCTCTCACAGTAAGGTTTCAGTTTGATATTGAAAGGTGAACTTGGTAATCACTAAGCATGTAAGGAATCAACATGGAAAATTTGCCTATCATGATCAATTGAAGAAAAAGAAAATACGCAAAATAGATACCTTTGGAAAGGGTTGGGCGAATAATCTTCACCATAGGTTTGCTCCCTATAGGTATACATTTAATTCCCCATGGACATATGTGAAAAGGGTTGGGTGTACAGTCTTCACCATGGGTTTGCTCCCTATAGGTGAGGATTTGATTCCCCTTCTTGGCGTTAATTTTAATGGAAAAATCAAAAGCTAAAAAAAAAAATGAAAAGATGAACTGTAAGGCAAGTCCTAGTTTAGGTTGTCCTGAATGCTCTTTTGATCGTCAATGTTATCATGAAATTGACAATTGGACCTTTTAATAGTGATAAGCCGAGATTATATTATACACTCATGGAACTCAATGTTTAGAATTATTCTAGTTAATGGATTAATATTTGAACTTGATTATGAAGTTACCGTGAGCTGGATTCCAGGAGAAATTTGTGCCCAACAGTCGTGAATCTCAGATTTCTAGTATCTGGATTATTTTCTAAATCACTCGAGTTCTTAGAAATTGTTTGGTAATTCTCAATTTATTTTCTCATACTTTGCTCGGGACTAGCAAAATACTGGTTGGGGGTTGTGTTGAGGGTCAAATATTGCATATTAGACCCCAGCTACTGCCTAGATTTACGAACAAGATGCTGTTAACGGTCTATTTTTATTGTGTTTTTGGTGTAAGGTATATTTGAGAGCATGGACTACAAAAAGGTGTTAAACGCATGGAATTAACGCTCTAATGATGCCAAGGTAAGGGACGGACTCCTAGGGATTGATATTGATGATTTTACACGGCCGAGATCCGAGAAAATGAAGAAACTGAAGCTCAAGTGGCCTGAAAGTCATCCAGAATGCAAGATCATAGAGTTTCCACCATCTATTCAGCCCGAAATTTCATACACGACTTGAGAACCTTAAATTAACCGTATAAATCAAATTTGAGCCCTTGGATCCATGTGGAAGTGGCCCAAAAGCTAGATCAGCCCATGAATCTCTAAATTGGGGCCCACCTAATATCAGGATATGCTTCAAGTTTGGTCCCAACCCTTTGAGTGAGATGGTAAGGCAGATGGACGGTGTGGATTGATTAGAAATGCCATTTTGGGACCCACACAAGTGCTGCACGTGCATTACAGCAAGTGCACTTGCAGTGCACTGAACGATGCCAAGCGGTCAGCTGGCGTTTGACCGTGCCAGCCAGCCTTCCTAAACAGAGACGGAGTCTCTATTTTCCTCTCGCACGTTGTCGTCCGTGGGATGGCTGATAGGCCATCAAAACGACCCCTAGTGAAAAATCCAACCCGTCTACCAGGAGCAGGGCACAGGTTCGACCGAACCCTGATGTGTTTCACACAAAACTAAGCTGATTTGAAGACACAACTCTCTCTGCAAATCGACTATGCACAGGGCCTCCCTCAGCAGATGATACCAAGGAATCAAGTGGGCCGCATCAAGGACGATCCAAAACTACACATTTTCAACCGAAATTCGATCACAAAATAGATGGACGTTGTGGATTTCTAAAAAAAAAGTATAATTCCAAAGCCGAGAGAGTTTTCTTTTTCCTAGTTTTTATTTTCTGTTTTTAATTTTTATTTTATCTTGAGAATAGCTTAATCATGTTGGGTTGAACCTCCTAGCTAGGGCTAAGAGGTGAAGCTTGTAGCGTGGTGGGCTGATTTAATGGCTTAGATTCCTACTTATAAATTGATTTAATCCTAGTTTGATTTTAAGGAATATTTCTAGTTTTGTTAATGGTTTGTTGTGACTGAAATTACAATGAGTCTGCGATAGCTTTGAGTATTTCTTTTCCATTATTTGATTATGAAATCAGGACGCCCTGTTGTTCACCATCGCCCCTTGGACATGGTGGAATGACGGAACTCTTCCTGACATTCATACATCACTCAGATTGGCTGTGGATTGGTTTAATCCTGTTGTTTGTCTTGTCTCATGGGCATGATTTTGTGATGGAATCCATTCTAATTTACACATGTCTGATCTCTTGAAAACTAGATTAAATGAAGTTCAGAATTGATTTACAGGTTATATTTTCCAACTGGATGAAGATGGGAGTCGAAGTCCAGTTGTGTTTTTGAATCAAGCGTAGATCTCCCTGATCTCTACAAGTGGATCCTTGGCACCCTAGTTCCCTACCTTTGAATTCTACATATTTTAGTTTACTATTTCACCATTATTCCTCGAATTCACCTGATTTAGATTTTATCTTATTCTACTTCTAGTTCTAGTTATTTTCAGATAACGTATAGGTTTCAGTCCCTGTGGATTCGACCTCGGTCTTACCGAGATTATTACTACATCACAACCCTATACTTGGGGAGTGAACAATAACATGCATCTAATTCTCTCTACAATGGTGCAATTCATTTGCTCAGCCACACCATTATGCTAGGGGGTCTTGAGGACCGTCTGTTCATATCGTATACCCAGAGACTTGCAATACTCATGAAAGTCACTGATGTATTCACCACTATTGTCAGTGCGGATGCACTTCAATGATCTACCTGTCTCTCTCTCGACCATAGCATGAAAAAATTTAAACACACCAAAGACATCGTCCTTGGATTCTACAGCATAAACCCAAACCCTCCTAGATGCATCATCTATAAAAGCGACAAAATACAATGCCCCACCCAAGGTTTTTATCCTCATAGGACCACAAACATCAGAATAAACCAAATCTAATACATGCGCTTTATTAATATGAGAAACAGTTTTAACAAATGAAACTCTAAACTGTTTCCCTGATAAACAACCAATATAGGTTCTGAGAGATATACTTGTCACGTCAGGAAGGAGCCGCTTCCTCACTAGTACTTGAAGCCCTTTTTCACTCATGTGGCCTAGACGCCTGTGCCACATGTCAATAGCTGAATCTTCCGCTGTATTCAACCCACCCCTGCACACACTGACACTTGCCTTGTAAAGGGTGCAACACTTCTTTCCTCTAGCTGCGATCAACGAACCCTTGATGAGCTTCCAACGCCCACCAGCAAAACGGCTTTCATAGCCATCATCATTCAGCCTTCTTGTCGACATCAAGTTGAGGCGAAGGTCTATAATATGCCTTACATCCCTGAGAACCAATGTGCAGCCCACATCGGTCTTCACACAAATATCACTGATCCCTACGATCTTCGATATGCGAGAATTTTCCATCTTCATGGTCCCATAGTCGTGTGACTTGTAGCTTGTGAAGAAATCTCTGCGTAGAGTTGCATGAAACAAGGCTCCCGAGTTTATTACCCAGTCGGTGTCCTGACTCGTAGTCATGAGACAAACATCATGATCTGCTGAAAGAATAACTACAACGTCACCATCTGAAGCGACCGTAGTGGAATCTGATTCATCTTCCTTCTCATTTCCTTTTCCTTTTCCTTGTCGTTCTTCTTATTACGACATTCATACTTTTAGTGGCCTTTCTTGCCACAATTTCAGTATTCAACATCCTTCCCGGTACTCGACTTACCTCTTGATTTATCTTGGGTCTTCCCACTTTTTCTGTTTTTCCCTCTTCCCTGTTCTTGTGTCATAAGGGCCTATTGCTGAGTAGACCCCTGAGACTTCCTCCTTGTCTCCTCATTGAAGAGACAACTAGTTACCTGTTCCATGGACACCTTTTCATCAGGCGCAGAGTTACTTAGAGACACCACCAATATCTTCCAACTATCAGGCAATGAGCTAAGCAATAGTAAAGCTTGTAATTCATCGTCCAGGACCATCTTCTTAGCGAAGAGTTGGTTCAATATATTGCTGACTTCATTCATGTGCTCAACCACAGAACCACCATCTTTGAACTTGAGATTCACAAGTTGTCTTATCAGAAAAATCTTATTGCCGGTTGTCTCTCTCATACAACCCTTGCAATTTCAGTCATAGGCTAGCGGCTGAGGTTTCCATAGGCACATGGTGGAATACGGAATCGTCCAACCATTGTCTGATAAACCACACCGCCTTCCGGTCCAACTTCTTTCAATTATCATCTGACATATCCTTTGACTTTGCTAATATGCCTTGAATTGGAGAATACAAGTCCTTGCAATAAAGCAAGTTCTCCATCTTAGCCTTCCATATGATCCAGTTAGAACCATTGAGACTAATCATCCTTGATGAGTCACCTTCCATAATTTAGAACTGATCCCACCCCGTTCAACCAACCTAAACGCTTTGATACCACTTTATTGGGGGCCGTCGTACAAAACCTTAGGATCTAGCCTCCCAAATACACCAGAATTATGGGATAATAAAGTAATAAAATAAATCAAAGCACAAACCACACGACACAAGAGATTTTTACGTGGAAAACCCTCAAAGAGGTAAAAACCACAGGACCTCGTCCAGATCAACAATCCACTATGAAGTAGAACGTTACAACCGATCACAAACACACACCGCTTGGATCAAACCTTCTTCACTCACGCAGGAGTAGATGAATAATAAGAGAATAAAGAAAAACGGAGAGATCTCACTGATTACAAGGACGTAGAAGTGTTGAGATGTCGAGTGCACAGTATGTCACCTCTACGAGCAGAACCTCCCTTCCACAAGCTCTCTCTCTCTCTCTCTCTCTCTCTCTCTCTCTCTCTCTCTCTCTCACACACACACACACCTTTGATAGCCCTAAACCCTTTAGCAAACCCTTGAAAAGCTTTAGGAAACTCCCTTATATTACTTAGAAAAAGCCCTAGGAACCCCTATTTATAGTTTAGGCAACTCCCTTTTGCACATCTTGCGAAACCGCCTCAAATTTTCGTAATCCGCACAAAATCTGGACTCAAATCTACGTAACCTCTACCGGTCGAGCGGACCATCGACCGGTCAAGCAGACTTCACGATTGGTTGAGCAGCACGGAAGATTTATCACAATTGGTCGCTGAACTTTGAGTCGAGCGCCACTTGACCAATCGAGTGAGCGCGTTCTTTCCTCTCTCTGAGGAGGAAAAACCCATCATGGCAACCCACTGTTGATCAGAGGATTCTATTCGTCCAATGGCTAGCTTTTGTTTCCTTAGTTGCTATTAGTTTTCAAGGTGAGGCCTACTTAGATAGGCGGTTTACAAAAATGACCAAATTTATGTGGGATTTACTCTACGGGGAGCAGTACGGAGATGTAGATAATATCATCAAGACCTCTCTTCTCCTACCATTAGGGATGCTCATCACCACTTTTACAACTAGCCTTACCTATACTTATATAAATTATTGCTGAAAGTCTGCAGGCGGGTTGGGTTGGGTCAGGTTGGTGCTCAACCCTAGCCCAACCTAAGGTTCCTATACCTTAACCCCAACCCAACCTCATCTCGGGTTGGGAATCCTCAATCCAAGCCCAACCCAAGCGGGCTCAGTCAAGTTGTTCAGGTTGGTCCGGTGGATACATAATAATATTTTCGCTATCATATTAGTCTTTTATATTTTCAATATACGTCTTATTTTTTGTATGTATGATTTTATTAATTATATATATGTAGTTATTTATCGTAAAGAACTTCATTTTTTTCTAAACAAACAAGCTAAAATATAGGACAACCATTGCTTTAAAAGTCATGTTGTGTAACACACAATCTATTTGGGAGAGATAAATCTGCATATCTTATTAGCTTGAGTCATTAGAAATGATGTATGCTAATGAAATTTGATGGCGCTGGAATTTCACGTGCCTTCAACCTAGACGATCTGCACTCAATTATAATTTATGAGCACCTTATATGTTGATCGGGTTTGGATGGGGTCAGGCAACCCAAGACCTCAACTTGAGCTCGACCCAAATTTTATCAAGCTAGTGTTTATATAGCTCAAGCCCGAGACCAAACCCGATGCATCATGCCCGAGCCCAACCCAATGTCCGGTCGGTCACGGGTCAGTCGGGTTGAACCTGCCCGACTTTCAGCCCTAATATAAATGATCCAGACTATCCATTTTATAGTAATGATATTCCCAACAGGATGTTCACTGTTAAATTAGTTTGCCCAGTGGGCCCAACAATTCATCATCAAGCGAGCGGGCTCCACGTGGACGTGTGACTATGGACATGCTAAGGAACAGAAATCAGGCCAATCCACTCACTAAGCGGCCATAGGTACACGTGACTAAGAAAATGTCGAGCTGCGGTTAATGTTTATTCAGTATTCATGTCTGGCTCACTTGACCAGCTGACTGGTTTAGCGTTTGGCTTAATGTGGCCCACCAGATGAGTGGCCTAGATCTCGCACACACACTACTTTGGGACTTCTATCATAAATTGCCTCTCAAATCTGATGATCCAAGTGTTCCTTGTAGAGCATTCAAGGTCATAGTAATAAATAAAATATTTAAATCCCCTACACCACAAGAGTGGATTATGAAATGACCAATCTATTAATGAAAATGCAAGATTAACAAATTCGTGATGTAACTTAATACAATACCATTAACCATTAAATGGGATATAACTCAAATCCAACACACATGAAGTCTTGAAACAGATCTAAATTCACCATTCAACAAAGAGTCTGCAGCACATCACCTAAATTCATTTTCTTCAATTTCTTTACAACTTAGATCAAACACTTTTGAGAAGAAATATTAAGCGGAAAAATATAAAATAAACTTACAATTATAGATACAAGTCACCTTAAAATATTAGAATTAAGAAGGGTATTGGAAACATTATCGAGTGCTACTCCTAATACTAAATACCATCAAAATAGGAATTGCGTTGCCTCCGACAAGTTGTGAATTTTCTTCATATGATATTTTTACAAGTTGTGGATCTTTTCAAATCTTTAAATAAAATAAGTAAGATGTCACGGAGTTGCATCGTGAATGAGATCATGCATTTCTTCGCTTATGTCTTCTCTTCGTTTTTTCTGATAAGAAAACGTGAATCCTTCAGCCACCCATATTACAACTACAACGTCTTCTTTTTCAGAGTAACCAACATGACATCCTGTCTAATGAGAGAGTAGATCACAATAGCATTACTTTATATCAACAATTAGATGATCAACGAATTCCTTCGCCATTCTTAATCTCCATTTTAGGATATCTTTCTCCACCAGCGTCTCAATTCTCATTGCCTGATATGGAGAAGAATCCTTCTCCATTGAATATTACTAATCAAACCTACAAAATCAAATCTAACCGTCTATTAGCATATCTACTCCATCATCATCCATCCTAGATGCCCAAATCCAAAACCCTTTCGAACTTTCTACAAGATGTTTCGTACCTGGTTATTTTGCTGGCTTTGAAAATCTTCTTCAATGTATCTCCGCTCCTACGACAAAGCTAATCCTTATCTTTGAATGGTAGATGACTTTTTCAGGCATCAGCGCAGGCGGCCACATGTGAAGTGCAGGTGGGCACATGGGAGAGCTAAAGCAGCATATACCTTTTTAGTTAAATGACCAAAATACCCTCGAGCTCTGGATTGGGCTGCCCCGTTGGGCTGAAATAAGGCCCACGTGATAACATGGACCTTTTGAAACCCATTTCAAAAAGGTCCAACCTCTGCTTTGGGTATATGGCTTGATTGCTTTCAAGCCCATCTGGTAAACGACCAGATTGTGATCTGCTGAGTACCAACCTGGGCTTGGCCCACACCAAATTCCGTCTTCATGTAAGGGCATTTCAGTCATTGTACACCGACCTGCCTTTGATTTTTTTTCATACAAAAGACGTCTCGATTTGACCGCTGGCATGACTTTGTCGCTAAGTAATAATTTACAAGGAGTTAGATGATACTCTGCCTGCGGATGGCACTTGATACACGTCTACTTAGAAACTGTATACGTGTCTTATATCAACTCAAATAAACCGACTATATTTTTTATCCTAATGTCACTGATTCATATTCCGAATATCAGATTAGTTGAACAATCCTAACCTTTGATTCCGGAACACTTGTTTGTGGAAATAAGACCGTTGGATAATTCTTTTAACCGGCTAATAAATACATGCAATCAGATATTAAGATAACAAAGTACGCTTAATTATTATTTGATGATATATACTCCAGGGTCTATGACTTTAACGGTTTAATTTAACTACCTGTACACCAGGTATGTAATTTCTATGTGCTTGCGTATCATCCATCACTGACAGCAAGGGCTTGTATGATTTTTAAATTCACGGAGAATATACTTTTTTCGATGTTTGATTCGTACACGCTATTGAAAGTGAAGTTCAGCGTGATGCCTATCGAGAATCGAGAACACCACAACATATTTTGTGGGCTCGCTGTGATGCATATCACTTATCCACGGCATTAACATATTGCCTCATGAATTTATGGCATGAACCAAAAAACGAGATATATCCAAAGCTCAAGTAGACTACACCATTAGAAAAAGGAAATCAAATACTTACTATTAAAAATCTCTTAGATCCATTGTTTCTTTTGGTGTAGGCTATTTGAGTGTTCAATTTACTTTATTTTTCGTCTCACGCCTTAAAATATTGTGTTTAAAGGATTGGATAGAATGGATTTATCATACACATCACCTTGGGGTCCAAAATTTTAAAATAACTCTTTTAAACTGATTTTCAAGGTAAAAAGTACGTTAAATTTTAAATTGACTTTCAAATGGGTGAAATGGTAATAATTACCTATTTCACTAGAATTTACGCGGCCGCTAAAAATCAAACATGCCCTAAAAGCATTGATTGTCTAATAATTGGTGGGGATAGGAAGGAATCAAATTCGTATTTTATATATACTAATTTCACATTAAAAATCTTTACCATAGAAAAAAAAAAAAAGAAAAAAAAAAAAGAAAATTATGGCACAAAGTTGAAAGGTTATTACAAGATATTATATATTTATAAAGATAAGAACTTCATTCAAATACTTTATATTTTCTTCTTTGAAACTCTTATGAACGTTTTAGAAAACCCTTAGCCCGCCCTAATCCCAATTACAACTAAAATATATACTATCTGACACAGGGATGAACGTGAAGAGGTCGATCACCATCTTCCTCAAGGGGATAACTACTCCGAATCCACAGAGCTTCTCTAGACACCTTACAGAGATTTCTTGAATCCACGAGGAAAAATAATGAAAATAGAAATAAATTTAAAAAATCATAAATTGATTAATAGATAATAAAAAAGAATTTACAACCCTTTAAATAATTATTCCAAACCTTGGAAAAAGTTTCAGAATCAAACTCCAACTCGAACTCCATAAAATTCATAACTTACTATAAATATAACTGTCCTATTTAGTTTAACCACGTTATTCTCTTAATGTTTCTAAGCAACTTTTATGTTGGACATAACAACTAAAGCTCAATGATGAAGAGTTATAATCAAACTAAAACTTACTATAAATAGTAAAAATGGAAATAAAATAGATTTTTGACCGTCAATCTAATGGAATCTCGCAAATTTGGCATGGGCAACCCGGTTTGGCCAGGTTAGTTGGCTAAAGTGGCTTATCCTACCCCAAAATCAAATATGGTATGTTGAGTAACTTATTCTGGTTTACGAGATGCGTAAGGTTCTGATAGTACGGATCACTTCCGCCTCCGATCGGGCCTTCTTTGGTCCATCTTGGATATGAAAGTGTCCGCGAACCGCTCTACATCACTATCACAATTGGAATAGGAAACAAATTGCACACTTACGCAGAATCGCGCACATCTATGATTAAAATGTCAATCGATCGACACCGATCGAGCACCCTTTGATCGATTAAGTATATAAAAGCTCAAGCAATTGAACTAGTCTAAAATTGTCTAAAGAGTGAATAAGGATTTTTCTGAATATTGTCGATCGATCGACTAGAAGATTTGATTGATCGAGCGAGCATGGTCCAAAACTGTCCAGTGAGCAATCTGTCTAATTATGTGGAGGTTCGATCAATCAAGCAAGGTTGTCGATCGATCAATGTCCTCTGATTTTACATAGATTGAAGATATCCATTCAACAATCTCCACCATAGATTTAATCTTTATGCTCCATTACTCCACCATGTCATCATCATCTCTAATCGTCTTCCATCATAGTTTTATCATTGTTCTCATGCACACTCCGTCTTCATTCAGCATTCGCCAATCCTAAAGAAGTCGCATAGAACTTGAGCTTCTCTGTGGGAACCACCTTCATAAGCATGTGCACTGATTTGTGCATCTTGTTGTTATTCACGTGACTCTTTGTGTCATGTAGTCAGTTGAGCCTCTGGAAGCTAAAGCCCAAAGATGTAAGAGAACAATAGCATTAGGAGCAAAGAATGGGTAAATAAGGTGCCTTGGTGACCCTAACCCTTGGCCCAAAATAACCCTTGAACCTTTAGGGAGTGTTTGGCACATGGTATTAAATGAAATTAGGTGGGATCGAAATGACATTGTGTAATGATTATGTGGTGTCAAGTTTGTTTGAAATCCCATGGGATGGAGGTCATCATATTCCTTGTTTGGAAGAAGAGTAGTGAAAATGTAGATCCCTGGATTTACTTTGAAACGTGTTTGGATTGAACTGTGGAAGAAATGAATCCTCTGTAGCGTGTTTAGAAATGCCAGACACCACCACGATCGTCTGTAGCGTGTTAATGTTACTAAGTTATACGAACCCCACCATGATGTATGTGTTATATCCATACCATGCATCCGTTTTGTGACATTATTTTATGGGATAAGCCCACAAATGAGACAATTCCAAAGCTTACATGGACCACACCACACAAAGTAGTGGGTACAATGATGCCTACCATTGAAACCTTCCTAGGGCCAAGCGTGGTGTCTATTTTCCATCCAACTTATTCAAAAGGTCACATAGACTTGAATGAAGGGAAAGCACAAATATCAACTTCATCCAAAACTTTTGTGGCCCCCAAGAAGTTTTCGATTGTAGGCGTTTAATCCTCATTGCTTTTTGTGGTGTGGTCCACTTAAGCTTTGGATTTGCCTATTTTTGGGATGATACCCTAAAATGATCTCAAAAAATGGATGGATGGTGTGGATATAGCCTATACATCATGGTGGGACCCACAGAACTTGTCATTATCAACAATCCATTCGAATCCAGCAAAACCCAAGGCATAGATGGAGACCATGCACCTCGAATCCCATATGGCTTGGGAAGTTTTCTTGCTCCAGCCCTTAATTTCATGGCCTATGGCACATTTTCCAAAGCAGACCAAGTTAATAGCCAGTGAAGGAACCAAACAAGATATGAGACTAAGTAAGTGGTATTTTCAATTCAATTCCATCTAATACCAGCTAATACACTGAACCAAACAGGCCCTAGATAATCTTAACTTAATAGGTAAACCTTGTTGATCATCCCTTAGCCTTAGAAACCTAAGTGGAATATGATAAGTAAGGCTATAAGAGGTACAAAGTTACTGTGAAAACATATGTCTAAAACAATAATTTTTGAGTTCTGCTCGATCCCATCGAGCAGACCTCGAGGGGTTTTCAATGGTATTAAAAATCTCCACAACAACATCGAATAGGTAAGTCAAATATATCCAACAAGAATTGATCATTTTATATGATTTTTTTCAATGGCATCGAAGATTACTTAATGGCATCGAACAAGTAAGTTAAATATGTTCAGTAAGAACTAATCATTTTTTCTAACTTTCTCGATGGCATCGAAGCCCTGCTGGATCCCATCGACATAGCTGCTATTTGTCTGTTTTCTAACCATTGGAGCTCAAACTTCTTATAAAGGGCATTCGGTTCTTGGGCATTTTATATGGGTTTTGGTACAATAGAAGCTTAGGCGATTCCATGATTCTATCCTTTATCTAAAGCTTGTAAACTAATGAGTTCTAAGTCATCTTCCTTAAGATTAACACTCTAATGAGGATTCCAACCTCCACCTTGAAGATGTGCTTGAACTCCTCCGCTTTTTAGAGTTTAGACTCGACCTTTATAGGCATTCCATTGTCTAAAATCCTCTAGAAGACCCATCTAGGTGAATCCCCAAGGAATTACAACTTCTCATTAGTTGTAGAAAATTTTATCAACCTCTCATTACGTTAGTCACCGCATCGAAGCACTACATGCAAGGTGTTTGATCTTAAAGTTGAAGCCTTGGCAAAACATCTGCATTTTAATTGGGGGAACAAATGGGAGCTGATTGAAGCATGGGAGAGCATTGATCAAGCAACTCGAAGCGGCTCTACAAAATGGGCTCAATCCGATAAGTAAGTTGTCAATTGTAAGAGTCCGTATACTCTATTTCCTCGGGTATGTTGAAGGTGAGAGTTTGTGACCCAAACTTAACTAGGTTCTTCTATAGGACCTTGGCTCTTATGTAGGGTCTAAACCAAGGTTCTTGTTTAGGACCTTGGTTCTTTTGTAGGGCCTAAATCAAGGTTATTGTGTAGGACTTTGGCTCTTGTATATGTCTTGAATCAAGTCCTCGTATAGGTTATCGGACAGGGGTGCATTTGTGTTAGTCTCCATGGGAGTCTCCGGTGGGAGTAAACGTAAGTCCGTGGACTAGGATCGAGATTGTTAGTTAGCCTAAGAAAAACCAACTAAAGTATATTGCGGGAGCCTCTGACGGGAATGTACGTCAGTAGGTTCTTTTGTAGGACTGATATTTGTGGCGAGCTTATAGAAAACCACAAAAAGTCTCTTGCGGGAGCCGGTCCTTGTGTAGGACTGTAAAGGTTAGAGGTTAACCTGATTTAAAACCTCTAATAGTGAAATCTAGTACACTCATAAGTTGAGTGCGTCCGTCAGGAGTAGAGTAGGAAAACTGAACCACTATACATGCTTGTGTTTAGGATTGTTATTTGAGCACTTGTTTAATTATGCTTATGTGATTGAATGTCTGATTATTGTATGCATGATTAGATGAATGCTAGGAGTTGATAGTTAGTATATCCCACACACACATATACACTATCATGTTTATATATTAGTTGCTTAATTGATATATCATTTGTAGTCTATTTGATTAGACCTTCTATTGTCTTGAAAGCGTTAGAGTTAATTATCTTGTTTAGCTTAATTTTCATATTAGATTAAGTAGGCAATTGCAGTTTAAAAGATAAAAAAATTATTGATCCTAATTACCTCTCCCCCCTAAGACATAACCTTCATTCCTTAGATTTGGCAAGCTTTCACACTCGCAGCCGTGATAACACACTACATATGAATTTTCACTCTAGAGTCGTGTTGCCTTGCTCAAGAAACTGTCTGATAAAATGATAACGAACATTAATATCTTTAGTACGTGAGCGGTAAACCGAGTATTTAACCAAATTAATCACTCTTTCGCTGTCACAATTAATTGGCACGACCTCTTGCTAAAGCCCAAGCTACTTTATCATTCCTCTCAACCAAATACCTTCTTCGAACGCCTCTATTACCTCCATATACTCAGTTTTAATTGTGGAAAGAGCCACCACAAACTGAAGCTTTGACATACAACTGATCGCACCACTCGTTAAAACAAACAAGTAGCCGAAAGGCTACCTTCTATTATTTACATTACCCACATAATTGACATCCACATATCCTATAACTTGTCTTTTGACTTTTCAAATGTCAAGACATAGTCCACTATACCTCATATATGTTAAAGTGACCATTTCACTACATCGTATATATCTGCTCATAACATCCACTGCATGTGAAATATTTTATCTTGTAAAGACCATGACATACATGAAACTGCTAATAACACTCGAATAGGGCATACGAGACATCACTTGCTTCTCTTCATCTATAATAAGACATTGTTCTAAAGAAATTCTAAAGTGAGGAGCATGGGGTGTGATAACCGGTTTCTCCTTGTCTATACTGAACTTAACCAATACCTTCTCAATATATTTTTCCTATGATAACTGTAGCGTGCTCTTCTATCTATATCTATGAATATCTATATTGAGAATTTTCTTTGCAGCCCTCAAATCTTTCATTTCAAATGTCCCTTACAGCTAAGTCTTTAACGTATTAATCTTTCTATCATCTTAAGATTGTAGAACTGTTTCTTAAGATACAAACGACTACATGGGGAACTTCTCCATTTCGTATTTCGCATTAGACCATTTTGTCAACATGTTTCAGATTAGAACTTGAAACCCTAATGTTAGCTCTGATACCACTTGTTGCGGATTGTGCAAAAGCAAACCTGAATTCAACCAAACGAGACGAAATCGAACATACACCAAACACGCAGAGAACGCACGAATTTTATGTAGAAAAACCCTCACGAGATAAAAATCATGACACAAAGTAATAAGCAATCCACTATGAAACGATATTACAAGAGATGATGCACTTACAATGATGACAACCTGATTCAAATCTTTCAAAACCCTAGATTTTCTTCTCTAGAACCCATAGGAATGTCTTAGAAAACCCTTTGCCTACCCTAATCCCAATTACACTCGATATATATGATCACAATCGGAATAAGAAACAAATCGTGCACTCATGCAAAACCACAAGCGTTGTCGATTTATTCTTCGATCGATCTACATGTTGAGAATTTTATACAGATTGATGTAATTTCTGTATAATATGGAAACCGAAAAAATCACGATAATAAAATTTAAGGACAGGCTGAAGCACGTCTCTAAAAAACGTTGTCCTTAAAGCGTTATTTTTCCCTACTCAATTGAATTGAGTAAGTTGATAGGTTACAGGCAAATAGCTTATAGGATACGACGAGCCTGGTGTGGGTCTGCGTTCAGCAAACACGAAGGCCCACCTATTGGAACTCAATTACACAATTTCATGAATTATCGATGAGTAAATACAACAAAGAAAAATCCCCTTAAGAAAGAAAAGAAGAAGAAAATTGTGATTTAGACTACTACTTTAGTCAAGTCTTAAAGACCATCGGTTCAAGGTTGAACTGCCCTAGACTCACACCGTTGTGTCTGTTTCTTATTGCAAATGGTTAAACCCTGTAGATGTTGTCTTGTTGCCGAATGGAATTATTAGAGTATAAGAGAGGATTAATGGGCTTTCTCAATTCGTATGGTAGTAAATTTTGGATTGGTTTGTGAGATTGTTGAATGAGTATGTAACTCGCACTCGATAAATCCGAATCCAGGGGTCTATTACACTCTGAAGCCCTGTCAGCGCCTGTTGGGTAAGTGAAGAGAGACACCATTTTGTCACTTTGAAACTCATCTAGGCCTTTCCTTTATAAAGGCTATGGTGGCTATGGGGGTTATGGAAAGAGACTTAAATTCCATTAAGCCATTTCTGGCTGTTGGAAAACTAGCCGTTTTATGGCCGTTTCGATCACACTCCCTGTGCATGGACCATTAACCCTGCTCATATATGCTCGAATTGGGGGGCGTTGTGCCATGAAGATAGGAATTTTCACCCGACATTTTTCCGTATGCTAGAACCAAACATTTTCGGTGCGGCCATGATAGCAGGCTACAACGATTACTGGGTCTGCACTAATCATGGCTCAATCCAGGTCATGCAGCTGTTATAAGCGCTCATGTGAATAACCTTTTTGAGTCTCATGCTCAAGTGACATATATATATACGCAGATGAGGCGAGAGATCTCTCTCGCTTCTCTAGTCTCTACTGCACCACCACCCGCCTAAGCCACGTAGTCGCACCGCGACTCGCATGTCCTGTCGCACATCTCGCTCGATTCGCTTAAGGTCGCGAAGGAGCGACCCTCTGACACGACACGATGCGGACGTGTGGCGAATGGAAGTGCGCCACTAGCGCTCTAACACTGCCCACACTGCCTCACATGCCCACGCCCTCACACCAAGCCCAAGCCCGAGACCAAGACCAAGACCAAGTCCGAGTCCGAGTCTGAGTCCGAGACCGAGACCGAGCCCTTATTCGGAGTTAACTCACCGTGGCCTGCCCTAAGGGAAGGCTGATGGGGCGGGTGTTCCAGTGCTTCGCATTGGAACACGCAAGGTCCATAGTCCACGGATTACGAAGGTAAATATTATAATACTCCACTGTTTTCATTTAAACCAATTTTTCTTCTCTTCCCTTTCCCATGTGGGACTATTCCCAAAAACATACAAAAAGGTATTTTTAAAAACAATTTTTATATATTATATATTATTTTATTATTAAAAAATATTTTTATTAAAATCAATATTTTGCAACACTACATTGATCAAGTACCCTTTGATCGATCGAGCATACCAAAGTTCGAGCGATCGAACTAGTCCAAAACGGTCCAGAGGAAATAAGTCGATCGATTGAGCATGGTCCAAAACTATGGAAGTGTGAGCAATCTGGTCCAATCCATGGTGGGATCCCACCCCCACACGTGGCACGTGTGGGTGGGTGGAGGTTCGATCAATTAAACAACGTTGTTGAACGATCGATGTCCCCTGATTCTGCATAGATTGAAGACATCCAGTCAACAGTAATATATAGTTCTCGAGCTCTACTGGAATTGGATTAGCTGGTGTACCACACACCACTGACCTTGGTGGTGTGTAGATGCCACCAAGTTCTGTGGACCCATCACAGTATGTGTTAATCCAAACCATCTGTACATTTGGAGAGATCATTATAAGGCTTGAGCCCAAAAATAAAAATAGATCCAAAGATCAAGTGGACCACACTGCAGAAAGCAGTGGGAGGTTGAACGTCTACCATTGAAACTGTAGGGGTCAAAAGTTTTGGATCAATATGATATTTTCTTTTTCTCTTCATCCAGGTTTGTGTGACCTTATAAATAAATTGGATGGAAAATAAACAGTATGGTGGACCCTACGAATGTTTTAACATTGGGAATCATTGTCCCCACTGCTATCTGTGGTGTGGTTCACTTAAGCTTTGGATATGACTCATTTTTGGTCTAATGCTCTAAAATGATCTCGTCAAATGAATGGACTTGTGGATGTAATAAATACACCAAGGGCTCCAGGATCTAATGGGTTCGTCTTCTCATGCTGTGTACACACACCACTGAGGTCAATGGTGTGTGGTACACCGAGAAAAGCATGTATTATTATACGTTAATATCTAAACTTTGATTCTTACGTGGATTGGGTGACATGGCAAACTATTTTGGACCTAGCATATTGTATGTGTAATATCCACATTGTCCATCCATCTAATGAGACCATTTTAGAATTGAACCCTATGAACGCCTACCGTCATGTGAGCGCGACAGTGCTCTCACTTTCTTGGCTTTGATATTGATTTGTTAGTGTAGCCAGAGTACGTTATTGACTCAGATGTAAAAATGTATTTGATTTACAGTTGTCATTAGCCAAATGAAACTCAAAATCTATGACTAGTTAGAAACCGTAAAATTACTTAAGGGTCGGGGAATCTCACAATTTTATAACTCAAGTGACTCATGTGGTTGGTCTGCGACTGTAGATTCCAAGTAAGGGCCTTGGTGACAGAAAAGGAAAGGGTTAGGCACCCTTTTTCGCCTGCACAATGTATCATTTCTACTTCACAAGATTTTACAGTTTTTGAAGATTCAGTAGAATTTCAATATTTTTATATTTGGTTGTGCTTCACATAACCCGTAAGGGCTGGATAGGCGAAAATAAGAAAAAGAAACTATTTAACCTTACATAGCAGAGCTAAGTAACCTCGGGTAGGCAAATAAAGTAAAAATGTAGTAAGTAAAATGAAATGTAAATTGGCATTACTTCATGGAGCTAAATAGCACTAGGTGAGTAAATAAAATAAAATTTTAATAAATAAGATGAAGTACAAACTAGCCTTGTTTTGTGAGATTTAAGATCTTGGGTAGGCAAATAAAGTAAGAGAAAATGAAAGATGAAAAATAATGCGGAATGAGATAAAAGGAAATGTGAATGTGATTAATGCACTGAGAATGTGTAGAATGCAATACGACTTAAATGGAGGTAGACACTCTTAGCTTCAGTAACTTATTTAATGGCTTTTTTTTTTTTTCTTTCTCTTATCATGTCTAAATAGCATGTTAGAAAATAAAATTTTAATGTCGACACAAACTGGTGAAACCTCTCTATATATTATTCTATCTCTCTTTTAGACACACTAGCTGAACTTATTTTGCTTTTACTCTTTATTTCTTTCTATTTCACTCTCTTCCTCTATCTCACTTTCCTTCGTTGGTCATTCTCTGTTCGACAACGAGCCCATTATATAAGCGTTGACAGCCATAATTTGTTGCCATCAACCGCAACTCGTTGGGTTGCATTATGGGCACCCAACGTTTGAATTATAAAGAAATATATATCGTACCTATAATAAATGTTTTAATTATATATATATATATATATATATATATAAGTAATCATTACTTTTATTATATACATTCATTACTTTTATTATATATCGTTTGTATATATGAAACACAATGATTAGTTTTTGTCTTTTTATACAAACTGTTTAAATGCTTGTATCCTTTTGGTTGTCCATCCGTTTTTATTAATCTTAGTCTAATTGGAAAGATAATTAGATAAGTTTCTTAACAAGACTAGAATTACTTCGATTGGATCCCGTTTGACCTGTCGAAAGTACAATCATTTAGTATATGAAATTAGTTGTCTATAATTTGACCAATTGTCTATTTTCAATGATCTTAGGTACATTAGAAATATCTAATGATAAGCTTTTCAATGGAACTGAAATTACTTCAATCGGATCTCATTTAATTAGTCTAAAGTGCGGCCAGAGTTTTTATGGCTTCGACCACTTGTCAATGTGTGGTTTTGTTAAACGGATTAGATCTTCCTCATTATAACCTGAATTGGAGGAAACTTTAGTTAGGAAGATGATTTGATCACATTTCCAATGAACCATAAATCATCTTGATCGGTGAAAATTGATATTAATAATACCATGGCCACTTTGTGAATAAGGACGACCGTACTTTCCTCAATTTTGAAGATGTAACCATTCACACACCAACACAATATTATCTGAGAAGACTAAGTAGTACAGAGAATGATCCTTGGTAGAGAGGGTTCATTTTATCATTTTCCACACATCAGTTGCTACATATAGAGAGTTTTCAAGGTTTTGGAATTCGGATGCACGGTTGTGACCGAATTATCACTGGATTTGGTGCTAGCCATTCGGGTCATTTGGTTATCTCTGAGATGTGCTAAATATGTTCCTAATTTGATCCGTTTGGATTTTCAATGATTTCTAAGTCGGTAGGAGATAATTTATTCAAATCAAGCTAAAGTTCAAAGAGTAGCTTATCCTTGTTTTAGGTGGGGTGTCTACAAACCTAAAAATGAGCCACATTCAAAGCTTAAGTGGACCACACTATAGAGAGTGGTGGAAACAATGACACCCACCATTGAAATCTTCTTAAGGCCCACCATGATGTTTTTTTTACCATACAACCTGTTCTAGACGTCTCACAGACAAGGATGATGGGAAAATACAAATATTAGCTTGATCTGAAGCTTCTTTAGCCATCAAGAAGTTTTCAATGGTAGGCTTCATTGTGCCCAATGCTTTGGGTGGTGTGGTTCACTTTTGATCTAGATCTGCCTCAATTTTTGTCTCATGCTCTAAAATGATCTCAAAAAAAAATAATGAACAGTGTGGATATAACATATACATTAAAATGGGCCACAATAATTTGCCACGTGTTAACACACCATAGAGGTCGATGGTTTGTGGTATACCACACAATTTGCTTCTAGATTCTCTACGTACTATGTTTTATCTATCAGAATTTGGAAGTGGATTGGGTACATACTGTGAAACCTTTGTGGGACAACCATGATTTTATTTATTTTAATCACTCATTCCATTCATTTCACCAAATAATTTTAGTGCTTGAGCTAAAAAAATGAAGCATATCCAAAGCTCAATTGGACCATATCACAGGAAACATTGTGAATTAAACATCTACTGTTGAAAAATTCTTAGAGGCCACAAGTTTTTTTTAATTTTTAATTTTTGATTTTTATTATTTTTATTATTTTTTTGTTTTATCAAGCTGATATTTTTGTTTTCCCTTCATCCATGTCAGTGTGATCTTATATATAGGTTGGATGACAAGTAAACATCATTGTGGGCCTTAAAAAGGTTTCAACGGTGAAAATCATTATTCCCACTTTTTCTTATGATGTGGTCCACTAGAGCTTTGGATATGCTTCAATTATGAGCTTAACCCCTGAAATGAGTTAGAAAAAAAGATGGACATCATGGCTAAACCACATACATTCATGGTGGACTCAACAAAGTTTACTTCGTAGGATAGAGCCTAGTGAGTAATTAGGCAATCCAATTTCAAGAAATTCACACTTTGCTAATATTCAACCATGCAAATAATGAGTCATTGTTTTGTTTAATCCTGAAACAAATGTTGAGCCCCACAATTTTTCTATGGTTTGATTGGGCATAGATTGCTTGGTCTATAATGCACAACCGAGGTCAGTATTGTGTTGATGTGACAAAGTTTTGTGGCCCCACCCACCATGATGCACGTGTTAAATTTACAGTTGTATATCCATTTTTTCGGACCATTTTGGCATAAGCCCAAAAATAAGGCATATTAAAAGCTTAAGTGGACCACACTATAAAAAGAACTGGGGACAGTGATGCCCCCTTTGAATCCTTCCCAAGACCCACGATGATGTTTATTTCCAATCCAACTCGTTCTTGAGATCACACATACCTGGATGAAAGGAAAACACAAATATGAGCTTTGATTTATCGACTGAACTATACACCAAAGTATAAAAAATAAAATTGATTAGAATTCAAGTTACATGATGATGAACTATAGTAACCTAATCTATCATATTGATAAGTATGTAGGCATATCTCCCATTGGTTGTAGAGAGTCTAGTAAAAAGGAAAAAAAAAAATTATCATTTGGAAGTGATGTTTTAGAACCTTAAGCTATCCAAGATTTTTTCTGTACATGACTATATTTGTAATTTTTTATTTATCAAACAATACAATTTGTTTTCTAATATGTTAATCATCCAATGATTAAATATGATTGATTTTTTTCACTAGGTGATCCTAATGATTAGTTCAACCTATTGGAAGCAACGAATAAGTTATTTTTTTGTGTCTCATATCTAGACATTATGTCTTGGGAGGGTTTGCCGGATTTCCCTTCTACCACTCCGGGACTTGAGGACATTCATGCCTCATCTCCGCACCTATCGACGCCACCCATGGCATCTACTCCATTATCGGCACGTACTACTACTTTTCAATTGGTACATGCACCCTCTTATGGTACTACATCTACTAAGAGGCATCTCCATGTCGATTTTAACATGGTTGGGCAGCTTGTTAAGGAGAATACGATAGACTTTACTACACGGATTAGTGGATATGCAATGTACAACGTCTCTCCATTATACCCTTCATGGAATCAAGTTCTCTCCATGGTGCTTGATTTACATTGGCGTATTATTCAGGTAATGTTTGAAGACTCAATGAGTTACTTGAAAACATATGTTTCTATTCACTAATCTCACTTTTTATTTAACAAATGTCCATGGTATTTAATTTTTCTTATTTACTCATCTTCTTCACAATCCCGTTATGATGTGTTAGAGGATCACTGAGATTATTACTTAAAGAAAGTTGGAAAAGCTTGGAAAGATTGAAAATTCATATTAGACAAAGATTATTAGAATCCAGTGATATTGATGCGGAGTGGAAAGCAAATAAATGAAATAAGTGGGTAAGCAAGAAGACTGAGAGAAGTTCATGGACTTAATATTAACACAGGAGTCCTAGAAAAAGAGTGTGAAGTTCAAGAAACTTTGTAACATGATGAAGACCCTACACACCACGGTAAGGAAGGGTGTGGCGATTAAAGCTAAAGAGTTGGTCAAACTTCAACTAACTTTAGTTATTAAAATTTTATATATACTTGATTGAAAATTTCTGCTTATATGTTTGTTTTTTATTATATAGAAAAAGTGCAAGATATATGGTAGTTCGATCACCAGAACCAAACTATACATCAACACCCATACTAGGCCAGGCAATCACACTTTGACATCTGAGGCAAACACAACCATTATGAGTAATCATAAATTTATTTAATTTAAATCCATATAAAATTATCCAACTTTTTATATTTTTAATGGTTTTTCAAGCACAAATAGAAGACATTATTGTGGTTGATCCCATGTTTGGACATGAAATTTAAAGAATTATGTCGTTACAGTTGTTTTAGGGAAATATAAGAAAGGACAAGTAAAGGATATAGGATCACATGACTGAGTTGCGTCATGCAGCTCCTCTCCAGAGTCGAATAGAGACAATGAAGAGTTAGTTGAGTTTATAGGTTGATATCGACGGTTGGCCCTATTCCATGGTTACGATGAAGATTGTTCAAGTCGATTTATGACTAAAATTGAAAGATTGGTTTATCTTGTACCTACATCGATATAAGGTTTTTAGGTATGTTATCACCTGCCTTAACGGGTGGATTTAAATCATGAGTTGATTAACCATTAACGATGTAATCCTATGTTGAAAAGTCAAGGATCAATTTAAGGTGAATTGATCTCAGACCTTGCAGATACATTGCAGGTCATCATACTCCGAATCAAATGGTCAAGATGGACATTTTTTGAATCACTGGATGGAGGTGTATAATGTAAGTTACGTGTGTTCCCACACACGTGTAAACCACTTTAGATCTCTATGTTAACACCCGAGTACTGAAAAGTATGAGGTGTTACACATTTTCTCAAAGAAAAGTCCATGGATTGATGATAGTACTCCTGCTTCTCCCCTAAAATGGCACCTAACTCCTCTGGTGTAGTAAAATGAGAAAATGCCATTTAATGGCTGCCAACACCCCCACCTTCTAAGAATGACTATAATGACCCTACGTCTAGCGGAATCACAGAAAGTAATTTCAACGCAGGTTCTGGTTTATACGAAGTTGTGACTTTACTAGTAATTGTGTTTCCATGACATATGCTGTCAATGGAAATGAATTACCATAATGCCCTCGATGTGTCGTTTTCAGGTGCGACACTCTTATAATAGTTTATAACCATTTTGAATAAGGACCAAATTAGTAAGTTGCAACCCCCAAAGCTCTACGGGTCCCAACATGTTGTATGGATGACGTCTACTCCATCCATAAGGTGAGAACCTTCATATTCACCATAAATCCAAAAGATCATAACAACACTTGATACGATATAAAATCTCCTAAAACCTCTAGAAGTTCACATGGTGTGACCCACTTGAGTTTTAGATAAGGCTAATTTTTAAAATCTTTTTTGAAAGTCACACCCGAGTTCGATTAAATATAAACACCTATAACCACTGTTCCATCCATGATTGATTTTTGGCCTAGAGGCTCACATTTAATGGACCAAGTTAATGTACCAAAGAGAACATGGTCGGCCCGCATAGTTTTATTATTGCATGCATGTAACAAATGTTACAACAGATTGCACTGTGGTGTTTACAAGCCATCCAATCCATTCATTTGATGTGCCTCATCATGATCAAAGAATTGCCTAAATGCACTTTATTCCACACTTATATTAATGATAACCCACCATAATGTTGAATACTTCGAGTTATTTACAATGAGAGAGTGCCACATGGAGGGCCCACCATTGTGTTTAGGAACCATCCAATCCATTTATTGGATTAAAAAATTACCCAATCCTATGGCACCCACTCGAAAGCTTGGACACCCATTTTTTCTTTTCAACAAAGTTACGTGTCGTGCTCTCAACTTCCTAAAAAGAAATGCCTACCAAGACCATGAATATCCCGATTTTCAAAATCAATGCCAAATAAGAGATAGTCCTCCTAAAATGGTATCAGAGCCACATAGAATATATGCTAAACTTGTGTTTGTTTTAGGAAATTTTATCTTTATATGTGATAGCAACTTACTTCCATTAAGTGAATTTTTGTTAAAATACTCATAATATATGTATAATTATTGTAGCATAATTACAATATTTTATATTTTATGTATAACAATAGTAATTTTCATTACAGAACTACTATACTTATTCTTTAAGCAAATTACTATTTTACGATAAATAGTTGATTTGTGATCAACACTATTTAGAATCAATTATCAGATTAACCTACTGTTATAAGGTGTGGACCTATAATGGCTTTAGGCAATAAGATGTCATTGTGCCATAAGTGACTTAAAATTGAACAGTCGAGTTTTTGAACAGTCTTCCAAATAGTAATATGATGAATAAATTATTTCATACTAATAGTAATAGCTTTTTAAGAGCATAATGACAAGTAAGTTCGACATCAACATAAGAAAACACTAATGCTATAAATAACTTATTAGTTAACTATGAGCATTATACAAATGACTTATTAAATCGAAAAGTACTCTCCAAAGTACTTTCTAAAAACAAATGAAAAATATTAAGATTTGAATTTATATCAAATTATACAATCAAAACTGTAGAAAAAAATAGTTAATGTACAATATTTAGTAGTAACCTTATAATTATTATCTCAAAATGTAGTTATTAAACATGTTAAGAAAAATTACAACTACTTATACATAAGACTAGTTCAAGTAGGAATTAAAACTTTAAATATAGATGGATTAAATACTAGTTATATAATTGCACTTCGAGATGTTGAGCATAGAAGATTTCATGACTCTTTATTAGTCATAGTAAAATATAGTTTGCATGATGGACTAGTATATTTTAACTGTCATCAAAACCATATGGTAACATTACAAGATAAGAATATTTTAGATGTATTGACATTAAATATCAAAACAAATGGATATGATATAAAGATACGATCATCGCCCATAGTAATAGTTTATAAAATATATTATAAATAACAAATATATGTTTATCACCAAGATCACTAGTAGAAAACCATAAAAATAAAACAATGTTATTATAATCAAATGCAACTAATTCTATAACTACAGTACCTAGAACTATAACATGAGATGAGATTAAGTTTCCACAATAATGAGATTTAGGACAAATTCAGTCACTAAGAATTATAGAAAATAATAAGTTAGAAAAAAATAATTAAACATTCAGATGGCGAGGTAGAATTAACATTCACGCCTTCAAGGCATGTGACCCTTAACATACAAGAACTTAAAAAAGAAAAAGAAAAAAAAGAATTACCTTCTGTTTTAGAGATAGAAAACTTTAGACCATCAATTTTTAAGCAATCAGAACCTACTGAAGAACTATTAGAAATTAGAAAATTTTGAATACAAGAAAATATTAGTAATCCATATTATGTTAATACTAGCATTCAAGAATACTTAACACTAACTTAACAAATGCAAAATTCATCGATCTTCATGATAGCAAAAGAATTTAACTTAGCAATAGAATTTATGGAAGTATATAATGATAATAATATAAACGAATTTTATAAGATACATCCAAACAAAAAAGAAATTTTTTTTATGAAAAGATTACATTACAAATATTGTAACATAAACAAAACATGTATTCATTTCTTTAAATGGTACAATAAGTAGAGAAGAAATGAGATATCAAAAACTAATATAACAAGCAAAATTACTCAAATATTGAAAACTTTAAAAAACACAAATTAATATACAATCAATACACTCACCAAATAAATAAATAAATATTAATGTAAAAGGCTACAAAGTAGACGTCACACCTTTTAAATCAATCCAATCAATAAGACTATCAGAAACTGTTACATTACCAGAAACCAAGATAATTACTGATTAGAATAATTATACGAATTAATTTTATAAACAGTTGTCAAACAATTGGATCGAGTAAAAAATATTTCAAATAAAATAGAAAACATTGCTCAAGTATCATACATGGATAAAATTAGTTCTAATAATACATACATTCCCCCGCAAGACTTATCTATCAAAGATGCAATTTCTATATTTAAGCCATATAAATTTACTACACTAGTAAAACTATTTAAAGATTCCACTGAAGAAATGATAGCAAAAATTATAAGAAAATTAGTCTCATACAACTACTAAGTATTGATAAACCAAGCACCTCCATAAACAAAATTGTTGTAAATTTAGAATAAAGATCATACTTCTTTATCACATACACCGATTCAATTAATTTTACTCAAGACTCTCATTTCCATTATCAAGGTATCGAACAATTCACCCAAGAAATTAATATTCTCAACATTCAATCCACACCTCTGTCACACACTCATAATTATTATCTTAAACCTACCATTGTTGATTTACAATTAAATAACAAAAACAAAATATACAAAGTGCATACAATGTTGGAACAATCTATGAATGGAATATAAATGGCCAATCTAAATATCAAATTCTTAGCATTGCTAATAAAATCACTATGGCTGCCATCGGTTACAAGAATAAAGGCATTGATGATTTTACCACTGCCTAAATAATTGTTTTCGGTTTTACTGGACATCTCAAAGGTTGTTGGGAAAACTATCTAACACAAGATGATTGGTAACACATTTTACTAGCTTACAAAACGGATAATAATAATAAACCAATACTAGACCAATGAAAACCAATATAAGATGCACTTAATACTCTTATTTTCATCATCCTACTAATATTGGGCAAAGAGCAAGAAAAATACTAAATCAATTAAGATGCCCTACATTATTAGATTTCAGATGGTATAAAAATATCTTTATTAACAAAGTTATGCTTAGAATAAATTGCAATATTTCATATTGGAAAGAAATATTTTTATATGGATTACATAAATTATTTACACAAAAAGTAAAATTAAGTTTAAGAAAATATTATAATTTCAGAAACATTCTTTATGATAGCATTACTTATGAAGATTTCATATCCATATCCATAATCGTAATTGAATGATTAACCTTATGTTTAGAATTAAAATTAAAATCTAAGATTTTTTTATTTTTTTTATTTTTTTTAAAGAAGAAAGAAAACTAAGTAGGATAGAAACAGGACAATTATGCAAACAAATTGGATATAAGCATATTGTAAGACCCGTATCCTAGCCCGTACCGTCCCATAGGCTTCCACGGTCCTCCCGGTTGAATTCCGACGACCCGCGATCTTTTATCGGCAGTTGCACGCGACCTCGAGTCGTATCTCGTATTCCAGAGTCAGCTCGACCCGAGACTTGTACAAGTGCGACCACGCCGTCGCCGCGGTTCCGACGCTGCGTCTCACGCGTCGAGACAATACTCAAGCCAAGAAATGTGGGCTCGTATTCAGTTCGAGGAAAATACCACGCGTTGCAAAACCCAAAAGAATCTCTACAACATGTCACCTTAATCAATCAATCAATCCCATCAAGGGTCAAATACACATTACCTCACACCCATCCCCAAGCAACCCTATAAGTCAACAAACCCTTACACAACCCATACCCTTTTTACACAAATTTCCTCAAAAGTCAATAAAGTTCTTACACACCCATCACTCTCCCATCTGTCACGCCCCATACTCCGTAACCGGACTCACAAGGAACCCGATGGTTGGTTCTGGCCGCAACAGCCTCCATAGTACCCCATTCTCAGCTCTTGAGGCAGGTTCCGATCCTGGGATCATACAAGGAGGATTTCCATAACAGTATAATCATTACCAATACGAGCATACCGAAGATCACAGCAAGTAAATCTGAGAATAACAAAGGTACACATTACAAAATCCACAATGAATTTGAACTTTTACAAGTATCCATATGGTCCAAAAGGACATACATAAGATAATAGAAGGAAGAAAAGAAGTCTGCAACACTGGGTCCTCAAGCTCAGTTCTAATCCAAACTCTGCCACTACGACGCCTGCCTAGGATCTCCTGCACGCATCAATCATGCATAAGCTTATAGAAAGCTTAGAGGGTGGTGAAAGTGTGTGACAATGGTGCTCAGAAGAAGATAGAGAATGCAAAAGAGAGTCATGATCAATACTAATACCACTAGCCTTACCAAGGCTATCATGAATGTAAGAAACTATACCAAGGCAGTACGATAATGCAGGAAGCCATACCAAGGCTATATAACAATCACGTAATGCAATGAATCTTGTAATGCAATATAGTATCCTTGTAATGCGATGAGTATCTTGTAATGCCCCGTAACGCATTATGAGGCTTATATAGGCAATGCAAATGCAATGCGAAGTAATGTCAGTGCTCATATCCAATCCACATATCAAGTACATTTCCATCATAAGAAAATCAGCGGGGTCTATTACACTGCTGGATGACTGCCGCTCTACAGACCCCGCACAGTCAAACGAGCGTAGGAGACCTCACTACCCTGCCTGCGGACAGCCAATCACCAACAAGGCCTAAAGGTAGCGGACCCATTTACGAGCTGGTCAGACTCAGCCTAGCAATGCCCCCTTATATCAGGCGAGTAAGGCCACACCCCTATCCAACCGACTACACGACAGTGGGAGTCGCGGCCTAACGGTATAAGGCCCTCGTGCGCTTATATATTCCACTCGGTCACGGCGTTGGAGCAGATCCTTAGTACCATGAAAGTTTTGGAAATTTCACCCATGGGCATCCTATGCACTCGGTATGCTCAAGTAACATTTTCGGTGTCCAAACATAGCCATTCACGATGTATCTGTGGAGGCTACAACCCTGATGAAGCGAGGGTGATAATGCTAATATGTTATGCAATGCTAGATGCATGAATCACACCATCAACTATGCATCAATTCCAAGCATCCAACATGCTCAAGAGGGAATACTACGTCCCTCAGGAAGGCAACATGCAATGCCCAATGGCACAATCATAACCACACACATAGTGTCATCCAAGTATACAATGATGCACATTGGCCATGAAGATGGATCTAGACGCAGTATGCGGCGATATACAAAGTAGTACACTCCTCCTATCTAAGAAGGGACCAAGACTAGGTATTTAGACAATATCCATAAGGAATCCCACCTCTAGTGGGGGCCCATTTACCTGGGGTAACCCACGAGACTAAGCATACAACTACGTGTCTAATTAATACAGAAGTGAGTCTAGCAAGAGTTTAAGATGAGCATCTAATGACATTTAGATACAAACGGGCCTATAGGGGTCCATAATGGGGACATTTAACCACCATTTCCCAAGAGGCATCTCAACCATGAACTATATGGATACAAGGCCCAAGGCCCTACATTCAAGATAAGAACACAGGTAACCACATACATACATTCCTCATAATAGTCCATAAAAAGATATAACACCACTTTTAACAACATGGGCCCCAAGAGAGAAATTAAGGCCCAAGGCTCAATTCCCAATGGCCATAAAATCTATGCATTAAGTTGGATTTGGTGGGCAGCCTGCATACACAATATACGGCCCAAAATAAGTTTAAGTTTGGATGATGAAATGGGCCCAACTACATCAGCCCAATAACTAGCAATTTAAGTGGGCAACCAAGGGCCCAATACTATCCTTATCTTAGCCCACAAGTCCATCAAAATGGTGGAAGCTAGCCCAATATATGGTTGGGCCAAGCTGGGACGTCCCAACCTACTCTAGGCTCATGGGATGCCCCAAAAATCTGATCTAAGATGGGGTCCTCTCACTAAAGGTGACCCAAAAGAATACACTGATTAAGCCCAAGGATTATAAGAAAACACAAGCATACAACACGTACACAAGTTCTCAATATGGTGGGTCCCATGTCCAATAAAGTTTTAACCATAACAATGTACATTTGAGGCCCCTTGATAAACGTTCGGCCCACTCAGCTTCTTGGGCCTGCTAAAACCCAGAAATTAGTCAAAAAAGTGGGAATGATCTCATAAAGGCCAAGAATATTCACAGGGGGGCCCCACCAGATGGAGGGTGTGTATACATCAAGAAAAGATCAAGTGGGTCTACTACTGGATTGTGAATCCAGCAGCAACCCAAGGCAGAGAGTGCCTCCATGATCGGGCGATCCAAGGCTTAGATGGCTTGGACCAAATATGTGCTAAGGTAGGTTTCACACACACACACACACACACACACACATATATATATATATATATATATATATTGAGCTTTAAACAAATGACCTAGGGTCTATGGTGGACCTTTAACCATCCATAGAAGAACCCACGGGCCTACCTTAAGACCACCCAGGAGGACATCCAACCTCAACTGGTTCCCAAGAGGTAGCCCGCCACTACTCGAGCATGAAATAAGGCCCAAGGCCTAAGCAATCCATGGCCTAGTGGGCTATACACTAAACCCAATACTTATGTAGCATGGTGGGCCCTTAAGCAAGGTTTGTGCCCAACTATAAAGGTCATAAATCCATATATTGTGATGGGCTTCATGGGCAGCCCAGTAATTCATTTACATGGGCAAATTTCACATTTAACACAAGTGAGTTGGGCCTCACTTTTGGCCTAAGTACAGGGTCAGTTTAGCGGGCAGCCAAGGGCCCAACCTCTTATGTATTTTGCCCCTAAGCCCATCGCAATAGATAGGAGAGTATAGGCCCAAGATCAATGGGCGTATCCAAAAGAACTGAGTCCACAAGGCCTACTTGCTAACACAAACATGCATATAATATATCATATAATGGGCCCAAAAGAAATGGTCCAAACAAAAGCCATCCAATTCATACATTATGGTGGACTTGAAGGTAGCCCGTAAGCCCAAGAATACACATGGGCAAGGCCTATACTGACAGTGTGGGCCTTGCCACACCAGCCTAAAGATTTAGCAAGGCCCTCCACAATATACATTTATGTGGGCCTTGCAAGTCGGCCCACAATTAAGCATTTTATGAGGGCATCAAGGCTAATAAATGCATATGATCAGTTTGTAGACGGCCCATTGGGCCCATGAATCAATAAGGTCAGCCCTTGCATAATCTTGGGCTCAAGGGATAAGTTTCCAGCCCATTGGGCTTATAAAGCTATCAAAAATTCTGGTTAAGGCTAGCCCACAAACCACCATAAAAGTAGGCCTCAAGGGGCACTAATTAAGCCCAAAATATCTAAGGAGGGAGGGCAAAGAGTGTGTGCAACACTCCCTTAAATCTGGTGGGCCGCCACAGCTCCAAAAGATCAACTATGCACAAATTTGGGCCCCTTGCTAGAATTCTAGCCCACCCACTTCTTGGGCCTGCTGGAGTCCAGAAATTTATTTAATTTAAATGTATTACTGACCCATGGTAACCCACATATATCACAGTGGGTCCCACCAGATAAGAAGGGGGATATACAACACTTACTTTAAGTAAGCCATGCCGTTAGAATGCAGGCCCAGCATCCCAAGGTAGGGGCATCCCATGGTGGGTTGTCCTACGGGCCTGGATATTTGACCCAAAACTGATCTAAATTGTAGGCTACACCACGATCGATACAGGGGTCCGATGACCTTGAAAATTTGCAGGGTGGTCCTTCCATAGGTGGTCCACAACTCCACAAAATTTTAGAATTTTTGGACACCAAAAAATATTTTAATTAATCTAAATAAAATGGTCTGTCCAGAAAATCGGACTGACCTGGACGTCCCAACGTGGTGGGCCAGTCCGGGCCTTGCCACGGTGTGCACAGGGGTCTATTAGACCTGAAATTTGGTAGGTAGGTCCTACCATGAGTGGATCACAACTCCGCAAAATTTTAGAATTTTTGGATATCTAGAAATATTTTAATTTATTTAATCAAATCAATCTATCCTGAAAATCGGACTGATCTGGACACCATATTGTAATGGGACGGTCCAGGCACCACCATGGTGTGTACAGGTGTCCATTGGACCCCGAAATTTTGTAGGTGGGTCCTAACATGAGTGGTCAACCTCTCTATAAATTTTCATAATTTTTAGACACCCAAAAGTATTTTAATAAATTTCGAAATTCCAACCTATCTAAAGGTGGAATGTTGCTGGAATAGTGCAGAAAATCCAGACTGTCCACCTCACTTAGACCACACCTTTGGGACCCCAATGAAGGTCAGATGTGGTTGAAATTTGGGGGACATCAAGATGAGATTCCCACCTTTCAGAAAAGTATATTTGATGGGTACAAAAGGTTCCCCGATCAGTCCTAAATTCATGCCCAAAGGCCAACAAAAATTTGTCCAGAAATTTCTAGACAGCACTACATGCATTAAATAAAATAAATGTATGGGCCTATTAAGAAAGGGATTGGCCCATAAATTGGGTGCCATGGCCCACCCTAGTGGGCCCCACAATTGTCCAGAACAAACCCCCAAATTTCCACCCTTACAAGGACATTTAAGGTGGAAAAAAAAAAGGGCATCTAAACCATGATGTAAGTTGAGTATAGATGTTCCTTCCTTACTGGGCTTTTCTGGGCAATCCAGGCCCACTAAGTGGACCACACATAATATCATCAGATTATGAAAGAATGAAAGAGAAGGAAGAACATCCGGTCATCAGGGGAGGGCTCCGCCGCTATTAAGTTGTCCCCACACAATCACAACCACAAACAACAATTAAACACATTGTACAATATAGATCTTATGATACATGGCCTAGATCTTTGAGATGAATGGTTGGGATGCCATTCCAGCCACATGCAAGGGTCTAGATGAGCCATCATACCTAGAAAATAGGGGAAATCCAGGGGAAATCCATATGCAAGGGGTCCATTAAGGGAAGAATCCCATGCATGGACATGCACGTACAATGTGGGCCTCATGGCCACATCTAGATGGTTGTGTAGGATTTCCACCATTGATTGGTGGGTCTTACACATCTAAAATGAGAAGGAGGAAAGGATCTACATTAAGAAGAAGAGACCTACATGATATGGAGAGCACCCACCTTGATCCTTACAAAAATCTAGGTATCCTTGCTCCTCTAGCTCCAAGGAAGGGAAATCAATGGATAAGATGATTTTGAAATGGATGGATTTAGAGAGATTAGGGAAAGAAGGGGCTGGAGAAAATGGGAGGTTTGCTGGCCATGGAGAGAATGAGAATGAGGGAGAGTGATAAGGAGATAGAGAGAGAGAGAGAGAGAGAAATCATTTGTTTGTAAGAAAAGAAATAATTACCTATGGGTGAAGAAAACAAAGTTGTAGGGTAGAGTAGGCTTTTGGGTGGTGTGTGTGTGTGGGGTGAGTAGTGTTTATTCCATGGGAATTGTAGTGTGTGTGGGTGGTGTGCATGGGAACTTGTGTCATGAGAGTGGTCCATACGCTTTTGTACAAAAAGTGGGTCACATGATAAAATGCTCACAACTTTTGATCTATAAGTCGGATGAACGCACAAGTCGCGTCGTTGGAACCGCAACGACGATACGAACGAGATGATATAAGTCTAGGGTCGACCTAAGTCCAGTCTACGTGACCGGACTCAAAGATGACTGCAAACACTATCGGAGGGTCACGGGTTGCCGAAATTTGATCGGTAGGACCGCGGACCAAAATAAACGAGATGCATACTCACACACACACACATGCACACATGCGAACCCGGGTCGGGTCTCACACATCCATCACTCCATCCCATCTCCTCTCTCTCTCTCTTATTTCTCCCTTCTTTTCCAAGCAACCCAAAACACCAAAATTTCCAACGTCTAAGTTCCTCCAATCTCCATGAGAGAACTTGGTGTGGCCCACCTTCCTACCACCCAAACCCCACCATCCAAAGTCCATCTCAACCGTTAAAAGCGTTCCCTTGGAGCTCTAGAGGCTATAAGTGGAAGAAGGAAGAAGAAATCTTAAGGTGGGTGATTTTATGACTTGATTTTGTGATTTAAGGGCCCACTTGTGGTGGGACCCATCTTGATGTATGTGTTACGTACATCCCTGCCCGTCCATCTTTGTGAGACCTTCCATGTGGATGTGTTGTGTCCACCGTCCGATCATTGGACGGTGGGAAGTAGCTTGGCTGGAGTACCTCACACCAGCTATATGGCTGTGTATTGACGCAGCAGGTCCGATCAAGTGGGACCCACCTTGGTGTATGTGTTTTATACCCACTTCGCCCCTTTTTTTGCACACCGTCTATCTGACGGGTCCACCTTGATTCATGTGTTTTATACCCACTTCGCCCCTTTTTTTGCACACCATCTATCTGACGGGTCCACCTTTATTCATGTGCTTTATACCCACTTCGCCCCTTTTTTTGCACACCGTCTGTCTGACGGGTCCACCTTGATTCATGTGTTTTAGCCATGTCGTCCAGTCCGTTAGACTTGTGACCCGCTTGATAGATGTGTTGTACATCCGTGTTATTTATCTGGTGGGCCCATTTGGGAAGTGCGGGCCCACCTGCTAATTGTGCAGGGCCACCTATTATAAGGCCCTTGTATGGGGCCCAATGCGATATACTATGAGGTCCACCTTAGATGTGTTTATGACCCATCCATGAGGCCCACCTTGACGTACTTGTGGCCCATCTGTGAGGCTCGCCTTGATGTATTTATGACCCACCCATGAGGCCCACTTGTTGTGTATTTGAAGCACATGGTATTAGGCCCATTGATGCGGCCCACCTAATGTGTATGAGGCCCATTACTGCGGCCCATATCATGCGGCCCATTGATGCAGCCCACCTGATGTGTATGAGGCTCATTAGTGTGGCCCATATCATGTGGCCCATTGTGCTATGTTCGTGACCTTTGGTGAGGCCTACGATGATGTATATTAGGCCCTTGTGCGAGGTCATGGGCCCACTATGTGTTTGGTTCTATGTGGACTACTCCTTAGGAGTAATGTTGGTTAAATGTCCACATTATTGAGCAATGATGATTTAATGTTCACATTGTGACCTCCCCTTAGGCCTTTTTAGTCCCATTCTCACCGACTCCGATTGCCGTGACCGATTATCGACTCCGATCGTGACCGATTTGTCGATTCTGATTATCGATCGATTCTGATTGTTGTGCCTGATTACCGACTCCAATCGGTGACTGATTTGCCAATCCTGATTATCGATCGATTCCGATTGTCGTGACCGATTACCGACTCCGATTGGTGACTGATTTGTCGATTCTGATTATCGATTAATTCCGATTGTCGTGACCGATTACCAACTCCGATTGGTGAACGATTTGCCGATTCTGATTATCGATCGATCCCAATTATCGTGACCGATTGCCGATTCCGATTGACGTGACCGAATTGCCGATTCCAATTATCAAGGTCAATTCCGATGATTCAGATTTGTCGAAGCCGATTGTATAGGCCAATCCTAATTGTCGAGGCTGATTATGATCTGTAGAGACCGAGTATTAAGGTCGATTCCGATTGTTGGGGTCGAGTATCGAAGCCGATTCCAAGTATCAATTTCGACTGTTAAGGCTGAGGCCGATTGTCGAGACCTATATGATGTATATGCGACCCGTAGTTGGGGCCCATTGTGATGTATTTGTGGCCTATGGGCAAGGCCCATTGTGATATGCATTAGGCCTATGATGCATGGCCCATTTGATGTATTTGAGACCCATGTGTAGGGCCTACATGTCATGTATTTAAGGCCCATGAATAGGGCTCACCTGTTGTGTATATATAACCCTCGGGTAAGGCCCACTGTATTGTATATTAGGCCTTTGTGTGAGGCCGTGGGCCCACTATATGTTTGGCTCTATGTAGGTCATACCTTGGGGCAATGTTGGTTAGATGTCCACATTGTCGAGGCCGATTGTTGATGCCGGTTATGGATACCGATTATGAGTATGTGACAACATAGCATCATGATACATGCCCATACACATCATCTGCATGTTTGTTATGAGATGTGGTTGACCATTGCATATGACATTAGGCAGGTTATTATGAGACTCCCAGATAGGCGAAGGTATCTCACATAAGCGCACGGTATGCGCAGGATTGATGCATAACTGGATTGTATGACTCATGCATCTTGCATTGTAATTACTATACGCCCTAGCGACATCAGGGTCGTAGCCTCCATAGGCATATCGTAAGTGGCCAGAGGGGACACCGGAAATATTTGGTTTGAGCATTAGGCTACCATAGACGGCCGTGGGTGAAAATCCCTAAAACCCTCTTGGTACCAGAGGACACCCCAACGTCGAGACCGAGTGGATACATGAGCGCCCGAGTACTGAATACCAGGAGGCCGCATCTCCCACTGTGTCGTGGTCAGTTGGGAGGGGGTGTGGCCTTACCCGCCCGAGCGTAGGGGGCATTGCTAGGCTGAGTCTGACCAGCTCAAGGAATGGGTTCGCTATTGACGTGCCGAATAGATATTGGTAGACTATTGGTCAGGCGGATAGTGAGGTTTTTTACGCACACTTGGACTGTGTGGTTGGGAGAGCGACAGTGCCATTTGGAGTGTACTAAACTCTGGTAATGATCTCAGAGATGAACCGTACTGATATGTGGACTTATTGAGCAGGATTTGCATATTCATTCGTTAATTCATTCACTATCCACTTGAGCTGGTGGTGCGAAACTATTTGTTATGTGAACTTTCGCAATGGCCAGGATTTCGGTTGGGGCACGCGACTAACTTGAGATAAGGAGTTTACCACATTGAGTCTGACTATCCAAATTTAGGTATGAGACTAGTTTGGATAGAAGTCCCTTGTGATGGACCCCATAGGCCGCGATACTACGTACTATCATTTTGACTTCACACTCCAGCATGGTCATTCCATTCGCACCGCATATTGCATTAAATTCACGACATATGACATTTTGGGTTACCTGTGTTTCTCTATTTATATGGTTTAGATACAACATCTGATATTTAACTCTTTATGACTCCTCATTTGTATAGTTGATCTGTATTGCGTATTCTGATATTATTCCTCAATTGTATAGTTGATCTATATCGCGTATTCCGATATTATTCCTCAATTGTATAGTTAATCTGTATCGCGTATTCTGATATTATTCCTCATTTGTATAGTTGATTTGTATTGCGTATTCCGATATTGCTTGACTCATGGATTTATCAGTATTTTTGCTCACTTTGATAACGTATGATTCATGACCTTGCGCCTATTTCGACATTGTATGATTATGACATTGCGTTGAATACTTCTCACTTACCTTGTACACATGCTTACACCACCCTTTAAGCTTTTTATAAGCTTATGCACGATAAATGCGTGCAGGTGATGTTAAGTTGCAGCAGTGTTAAGCTTGGAGCGTGCGGCGGTCTTCTGGAGCTTGGTTTTCGATTTATGTATTTCCTTTCAGCAATGTACTCAAATGATTATATTAGTGGATATGTGATGATAATGTTGCCTTTATGATTTGGGTATACTTGTGGTTATGCTTATTATGAGTTAAATGTACATTGGAAAACCCTCCTTGTAGGATCCCAGGATCGGAATCTAGCGTATGGACGCCAGAAGCTGAGAATGGTGTACTATGGAGGCTGTCGGCACCGGATTTGGCGATCGGGATTCCAGTGAATCCGATTTCTAGATTTGGGGCGTGACACCTATAATAGCTCATTCAATTTTTATTTATTTTTTTCTTTTTTAAAAAACAGACTTCATAAGAAATATTTTAAGAAAATGTTTTAAAATTTTTAATAAATTATATTAATGAAAAAAGAAACCTTATAACTTTAAAAGAACTTGGAAAAATAAAAAAGTATCATATAAGACTTTAATAAACAATCAGTATGTTATAAATGTGGTAAAGTTGGACATTTTAATAACAATTTCCCTCTCAATAACAAATAAATATTTTAGACAGATAGAAATTTAAAGAAAACTTTTTATAATATATTAAAAGAACACTCTAGTTCAAATTCCGAACAAGAAAAATTAAACTCTTTGAACTTATATTCTAATAATGAAGTAAAACATATACAAAATGATATTCAATCTTCAAATTAAGATTAAGAAGATATTAGTACAAGAAAATTGGAAACCGATACAAACTATGAGATATGTTTAGAATATACAGATAAAAATAAAAATATATATATATATATATATATATATATATATATATATATATATATATATATATATATATATACACACACACACTAAAGAACAACCTAACCTAATAGATTATGTTGAACATACGCAAGACCCTATACTAAGACAACAATATTTAAGAAGCTCACAAAATACATTGACAAAGACACCATAAACAAATAAAACAGAACCTGATAACATAACAACAATATTATACAGATTTCAAGAGGTGCCACATCACGTTAACCGTTCAGATTTTGTGCCTATATATATATATATATAGATATAGAGAGAGAGAGAGAGAGAGAGAGAGAGAGAGAGAGGTCAACTCATGAGAGCTTCCCATGAGGTGGGGCTCCATGGGCCTCACTCCCCTAAGGTTCCAATGAGGTCAAGCTTCGTGGACCCACTACGATATATATCGGACATCTATATTGTGCATTTGCTGGGTCCCCTCTAGATCATGGGATGTCCCAAATTTCAGTTGTATTCATAACTCAGGTAAGCCACACCACCTAAAATGATGTGAAATCATGTTTAAAGGATCTAAAAGCACTTGATGGGGCCCACCTGAGTTTTGGAATGGCCTGAAAGTTGGTGTGACCCCTTGTCCAAACAGGACACACAATATATGGGTTGGATGTCCGAACCACATGTCACTGGGCCCTATATACAATGAGAAAAGTTTCAATGGGTGAGGATCCAGTCTCAACTGTTGTATGTGGTGTAGCCCACTTAAGTGGCCCACCATGGAAGGTGAATCTAATTGATGGGGTGTATGTCCTACACATATCACCGTGGAGCCCACAGAGCCCAACCTCAATCCCAATGATTTTTTGGCTAATCTCTGTTTGTTGCATTCACCATCTTTTACCCAATACAAAGATGTAATTACATCAAGCTTTGAGCCAAGGAAGAACTAGCATACCTGATCATGCAAGCTCCAATTCTTTCTTTTATTCATTTGTTGTCCATGGCCATTGAACACATGGCGTATATGTACCTCAATCCACCCATTCAAATCACAAGCTCCGAATTTAGACATTGCCTTGCACCTAAAATCATATTTATATGACAATCTCAAGCTCCAATTAGTGTGAATTTGTTTGTTGAATTTAGGGCCTGTTGGATTTTTCATGTCAACTGTAATTACTATGTAAATGGGTAATAATTATTTACTTAAGTAATTATTGCATTTTTACCGATGCAAACATTGACAGCCTACTTTTTTAACACAAATTTAAAAAAAAATAATAATTGTGAAATAAACATAGGGCCCACCATGATGTATATGACTTATCCACACCATCCATTCGTTATGCCAGCTGAATTTATGGCATGAGCCCAAAAACGAGGCAAATCCAAAGCTCAAGTGGAGCACACCACAGGAAGTCGTGGGAATTGAATGCCTACCGTTAAAAACTTCAAGGGGCACTTGTAAGTTTTGGATCAAGCTGACAGTTGTTTTCCCCTTATCCATGTCTGTGTGACCTTATGAACAGGTTAGATGACAAATAAACCTCAATGTGAGCCCAGTGAAGGAAACAACTTTCAAAGGTGGATGAATTAAGGCCATTGTTTTCTTTCATGGGGGCCACTTGAGCGTTGGATCTGCCTCATTTTTGGCTCATGCCCCAAAATGTTCTGATAAAACAGATGGATGGTGCAGATATATGATATACATCACGGTGGGGCTCACAAATTTAAGTCAATATTTTTTAGCCAATTTTGGAGGCGGAATTACTCGCCCATTTTCAATCTAGGTGAAAAGGTAATAATTACTTATTTACCAAGGATTTACATGTAACATGGAAAATCAAACAGACAGAATACCGACTATTTTTCATTTTAACCATCCATTTGATGGCCAACTATCAGACAGTTAGAATCCTCAATCTGAATCATCCAAATTGTGGGTGTCATTGTTATGGTGAAGATGTGTGTCTTATTTCAAGACTTTTCACTCCGCCATGGGAAAAGTTCAGATTCACACTGACCATGCGCATTACAGTGAATGAAAAGAAAAGAAAAGAAAAAAAAAAAACTTCACTCACCCAAATCACCTGATTACCCTCGCATCCAAAAGCTTTCAGATAATTGTCCTTGTGATTTCTGTAAGATGAATCCTGATACTGATTAGGAAAAGGCAATGCACTGATTCGTCCACAAATGTGTGTCGCTCTTCCCGTTAATGGGTCACATCTACATTGAATGTGGACCATTGGTAATTTTCTTTAAACTCTCTCCAAATTCTACTATTGTTTTGAAAATAATGGTTTCTTTCTTCTGGGGTTTTTATACTTGATTTTGAGGAAAGCTTTGATGCTGTGGCAGAGTGAAATGATTCATAAGTTGAACTCAAATGGGTCATATACCAAAAATTGTACTATAAATAATGGCCAATTGGTGGACATCTAATGGACCATTAAAACGAAAAATAAAAAACAATCTGAATTCAACAAACAAATGTCCATCTATCATGCAGACCTTTGCTGACCCTTAAACAAAAGATCATGGATTCTACCAATCCTTTTATCTTTTCATTGTTGAATGTAAACCTTTGCTGTAATTTTTCTCTTAATAAAATCTATTTGCAGGCCACCAATAACAAAGCCTTGACATATTTCTCTACAAGATATCTGGGGGATCACATATCCACAATGGGTCCCGAAAGATACATGGTTTGTATCACTGGAACATGCCCCAAATGTATGGAATCCTTTTATCGGCAAACAATAAATTTGCTGGTGAGCAGGACCCTGTAATTCGTCCCAATAACATCAGTCGAGTGTGAATTCAGCTTGCTATATGCCCCTTAGGATGATTTGATTCAAATGACATTTTGCATAAGCTAGCCCAAGAAACCGAGCCGACTCATTTGTATGGTCTAAACCACTCAAATGGAGTCTTTTTAACTCTTGATTGAGTCATGACCAAATGAATTTTTCGAGTCTCGATGAAATCTGATTGAGTTGAGTTGATTACGCCAACTCAGATTGAGTCTCTCTCTCTCTCTCTCTCTCTCTCTCTCTCTCTCTCTCTCTCTCTCTCTCTCTCTCTCTCTCTCTCTCTCTCTCTCTCTCTCTCTCTCTCTCTCTCTCTCTCTCTCTCTCTCTCTCTCTCTCTCTCTCTCTCTCTCTCTCTCTCTCTCTCTCTCTCTCTCTCTCTCTCTCTCTCTCTCTCTCTCTCTCTCTCTCTCTCTCTCTCTCTCTCTCTCTCTCTCTCTCTCTCTCTCTCTCTCTCTCTCTCTCTCTCTCTCTGTCTGTGTGTGTGTGTGTGTGTGTGTGTGTGTGTGGGGGGGGGGGGGTCAATCTGAGTTGGCCTAATCAACTCAACTTGATCAAATTTCATCGAGACTCGAAAAAATCCATTTGGTCATGACTCTATCAAGAGTTAAAAAGACTCAACTTGACTCGACAAAACTCAACTCAAAATATTAAGTATTACCATAAAAACTCAGAAACAACTCGTCCGAGTCACTCAACTCGACAGACCTTTGAGTTAAGTCGAGTTTTCAAGTTTTTAAACTATGCTAAGGAGCAGATCATTTGGTGCAGCTGCTGTACAACAATGTCTACATAGTCAAAGCTTCAGCAGAGATTCAACTTCCTGAAACCACAGATGGCATGTGAATCTCATGGACTCAAGTCAAATAAACCTTGCGCCAAATCATCATGTCTTAAAACAGGGGCAAGCCTGGTGTTTGTAACTTTTTTCACTTACTCATGAGTGACATGTTTTTGTATATGTGGAAAGAATGTATCATACCTTGAATGGGCTATAACCCAAAAAATTCTTTTTTACCATCTCTCTCGTAAAAATAAAAATTATAAATAAAATAAAAATCCAATCTACGGGTTGCTATTGCCCAATCGGTGTGAATTTTGGGATTTGGCCCATCCAAGATAGAACCTACCTGATTACCAATACAGATCTCATAAAAGTTTGCCACATATATGAAAAGCATTTCACTGATAAGTTAAGAGAAAGAAACGATAGATATTCAAGGTTCTCTTAAAACATTGATCTAGATAGCTAATGTGGCTTGCATAAACAAAGTTTAGTACACAAATGAGCGAACCATGGAACTTGAAATCGTTAATGAAAATGAATAACAAAAGTAAGAAAGGTGAGTTCGATGCACCAAAGAAGGCATCAAATAATGAAACAGAGTGTGCCATTTCATTAGGAGTATTTCTTCATAAATGATATTTCTAATAGGAGCACCGAAATGGTTACAAAAGAATTGATTAAATTACATGAAGGAAAAAGATCAATAATCAAATAACATACAAAAGAGGAAAGAAATGGAACCTTTGGATGAGGACCACCAAATAAGAGTTTGAGTCCACCAAGTTACATCCGATATTCAACGTCTTCAAAGCTCTTTAAGAGATCATAAATCTGGTTGGATTGTGGGTGCGACATATCCGCCATATAGAAGGTATGCACAATGTCCCCAACTTCGATCCAACTAAATCCTGATCTTTTCTTCAATCCTCCATCCCTAATTGAAGTCCTCAATTTCGCCACATCACTCCATCGGCCAGTTTCTGCATAGATATTCGACATCACAACATAATACCCAGTATCCATGCTGATATCTTTGCACCCAAAGATATGTTGTGCTGCAATCTCCGCAAGCTTCCAATCTCGATGATTCCTACACGCACCTAAGAAGGCTCCCCACACATCTTTCGTAGGCTTTACTGGCATGCTCCTAATAAACTCATAGGCTTCTTTTAACCGTCCGGCTCGACCAAACATGTCAACCATACAAGCATAATGCTCATGACAAGGTGTGATTCCATAATCACAAACCATGGAATCGAAACACCGACGCCCTTCATTTACCATCCCGGCATGACTACAAGCAGAGAGGATGGAAGTGAAAGTAATAACATTAGGCCTCATGTCCGAAACTCGCAGGTGATGAAATAGTTGCAAAGCCTCCTTACTTTGTCCATGTATCCCATAACCAACAATCATTGCATTCCATAACCCGATATCTTTCACCTTAACCCGATCAAACAAGCATCGAGCCAACATCAGCTTCCCACACTTAGCATACATGTCAACAAGAGAGCTAACCACAAAAAGATCCAACTCGAACCCCATTCTAATTACATAAGCATGAACCTCAAAACCCAACTTTAAAATTGCAAAGCGTGAGAACGCAGGTAGAATTGTAACCAAGCTGACCTTGTCAGGTTGTACACCATCCACTTGCATTTGTCTGAATTCACGCAAAGCGTCGGATATAAGCCCACCATGAACAAACCCAGTTAACAAAGCATTCCAAGTGACGATATTACCCTTCAATCCAGTTTCTCTCATCTCAGAAAACATGCTCATAGCCTCTAAATAATCTCCAACTCTAAAATAGCCACAAATCATAGCAGTCCAAACAAAATCATCCCTCTCAGGAATTCCATCGAACACCTTCCGTGCATCGTCTATATGCTCACACTTGCAGTAGAAATCAATAAATGTGGTTGCCAAATGGAGATCCAATTCGAACCCAGTTACTAAAACATGACCATGAACAATTTTCCCCAGTACTATAGTCCTCAAACAGATGCACGCTTTGGCAATGAAACTTAGAGTTATACAATTAGGCGAAACTGTTTCCACTGAGAGCATTCGAGAATACACTGCCAATGCTAATGCATAGTGTTCTAGATCAACGTAAGCTTTAATCATGTAATTATAGGTATAAACAGTCTGTTTAGGCAAATTATCAAACAGTTTCCGAGCATCACAAATTCCCAACAATAAAGCATAGCTTCTTATCAGCATGGAAGCTAAAACCGATTTCGATAAGAGACCATTTCTGATGACGAGAGTATGGATTCGTTTAAGATCAGAAACTGAATTTGGGTTTTGAAGAAATTTCAAGATACGATCGTAGAGAGTGAGATCGTGTGAGATTTGAATGGAATTGGAGTGAGAAGATGCACATGGGAATGTAGGTGTTTGTTTCGATTTCATCCAACATCTCAAGTGTTGTTTTGGAATGGGTAGCTTCTGCATAAGGGCTGATCGAGAGAAGATTGAAAGAGAACTGACGGTGACGGGTCTGCATCGAGCTGGTACGGCACGTATCGGTTCAAAACGTGCCGATACGATATAGTACGCTAAAATCGTTTTTCAGGGTTATTCGGTACTCTGGCTGCCTATGACAATTGATACGCAGGCACATAGAGTTGTACACGTGGCAAATATTAACTCAAATTAAACCGACCAAATTCAAGTCCAGAAATTAGATTTTTTGAGCGATCCTAGCCTTTGATTCGTGGAGAACTTGTTTGTTGAAATGGGATAATTGTATATTTTACATTTTAACTGTCAAATAAATGTCCACGAATCTGATAATCAAATAATCAAATAACGGCAATTTTTTTTTTTATTATTATTAATGACACATGTAAGCTGGTAGCTGTAGTTTCCACTGTTTAATTTGAATTACTTACGTTGATGTGGAAATTTGGTTAGCCTTTTTTGAACTTTCGTATACCTATACACAAGGTACGGACAAAAGAGACCCTGGCTATGACTAGGGGACCCTCCGATGCCTAAGTCAGATAATGAGTCTGAGTCTAGTTGAATAAGGATTTTTAGGCTAAAGAGTATGCATTCCTTTCACCATCAGGGATGCTTCTCTTTATAGGTAAGAGATGCGGTGGAGTGGAGTGGAGGTGGTTTCCTTGTTTGGTAGGTGCGTAATGCGGAGGGATTTGGATCTAATTCTTGTCGGAGAGATCTCCCGAGATCATCGACTGGGATCTCAGGTGGATCCCACCTTGGAGCATCTAGCTAGATCTTCTACTAGGATTTTGGGTAGATGACATCGAAACTAGGTCAAAACCATCAAGGGTGGAATCATGCCAATTTGGGGCTGCGTCGACCTGGGGTAGTGCTGACTTGGAGCAATCGCCGTTCTAGGGTTGTGTCGACCTGGGGTTATGCTAACCTAGATTCTTTACAAGTGGTGGCCGAGGTCCATTTGGCCTCGGTCTCTCCAACCTGTCCTTGGAGGTGGTTGTGTAGTCCAGTTCAAGCTAGTTCGTTGTTTGAGAGTGGTGTCTCAAGCCACACCAGCTGTTGATCTAGCTCACTTAGCTCATGGGCTTCCAATATGACCTTATCTATATTGGTTGATCCATTTTTCTCATAATAACTTATATGCCACTTCTGCAATTTCTAAGTGCCACACTAACCAAAGTAGAAAAGTTTCTCTTTGATCAAACGGTCAGGATAATATCCAATAAGAAGGGATTTTTGCTTGCGCATGATCCAGGATAGAGAAAAATTATCCAATATGTGTAAGCCTAGAAACACTTCGGTAGATCATTTCTTTTTAAAATTAAATATGCTGGGAATGGACTATAAAGTCGTCAATCTAAACCGTCCATTTTGTGGGGCACTTCTTGGATGGGGGAAAAGAGGAAAAAAAATATACTTTGCTGAAACGATTTCTGTCCAATCAATCATGGCGATTTTGGCTGATAAACGTGGACCGTTTACTAAATATTCATTAGATGTGATGGGGTTTTTTCCCCGTCTTCGACCGGTCCTAAGCCCCGCTCGACCGGTCGTTGGAGGTGCTCGACCGGTCGTAGGTTCGAGCCCTGGCACGACTCAAAGTCCAGCGAGTTCATGTTGTTTTTTCTCGGAAGTTAAGACTAGTCCTGGAATTCCAGGACCAGTCAAAGGTGGGCTTCGACCGGTCGTGGACAGGCTTCGACTAGTCAAAGGTTACGCAGTTTGTTCCGTGATTTTACGCGAAACTGCGGATTTGAATCCTTTCGCAACCGGGATGCGAAAGGGAAGTTTCCTAAACTATAAAAGGGGTTGCCTAGGGTTTTCTAGATAATGCAAGAGGGTTTCTTAAAGCTTTACAAGGGATTTGCTAAAGGGTTTAGGGCTATCAAAGGTGAGAGAGGGAGAAAGAGAGAGAGGAAGCTTATAGAAGGAGGTTCTACTCGTGGAGGTTATCTACTGTGCAATCTATATCTCAGCGCTTCTATGTCCTCGTAATCGGTTAGATCTCTCCGTTTTCTCTATTTCTCTTATTGTTTATCCACTCCTACGTGAGTGAAGAAGGTTGTAACGTTCTACTTTATAGTGGATTGTTGATCTGGACGAGGTCCCGTGATTTTTACCTCTTTAAGGGTTTTCCATGTAAAAATCTCTTGTGTGGTGTGTGATTGATGCATTGATTGTTTTTCATTGCTTTATTATCCATAATTCTGGTTTGTTCTAGAGGGCTAGATCCTAAGGTTTTGTGCAAGGCCCCCAACAAAGTGATATCAGAGCTAAGTTCATTGAACGGGTAGAATCGGTTTGGAATTATGGAAGGTGGCTCATCAAGGATGATCAACCTCAATGGTTCTAACTGGACCATATGGAAGGCTAAGATGGAGGACTTTCTTTATTGCAAGGACCTATATTCTCCAATTTTAGGCATATCAGCAAAATCCAAGGATATGACTGATGATGATTGGAAGAAGATGGACCGAAAGGCGGTGGGGTTTATTAGACAATGGTTGGATGATTCTGTGTTCCACCATGTGTCTACAGAAACCTCAGCCGCTAGCCTATGGCTGAAATTACAAGGGCTGTATGAGAGGAAGACAGCCGGTAATAAAATTTTTCTGATAAGGTGACTTGTGAATCTCAAGTTCAAAGATGGTGGTTCTGTGGCCGAGCACATGAATGAGGTCAGCAATATAGTGAACCAACTCACCTCTATGAAGATGGTCCTGGATGATGAATTGCAGGCTTTACTATTGCTTAGTTCATTGCCTGACAGTTGGGAGACATTGGTGGTGTCTCTAAGTAACTCTGCGCCAGACGGAAAGATATCCATGGAACAGGTGACTAGCTGTCTCTTCAATGAAGAGACAAGGAGGAAGTCTCAGGGGTCTACTCAGCAAGAGGCCCTTGTGACATAGGAACGGGGGAGAGGAAAGAACAGGAAGGGCGGGAAGTCCCGAGATAAATCCAGAGGCAAGTCGAGTAACAGAAAAGATGTTGAATGCTAGAATTGTGGCAAGAAGGGCCACTACAAGCATGAATGTCGTGGTAAGAAGAACGAAAAGAAAGGAAAAGGGAAGGAAGATGAATCAGATTCCACTGCGGTCGCTTCAGATGGCGACATGGTAGTTATTCTTTCTGCAGATCATGACGTATGTCTCACGGCTAAGAGTTAGGACACCGACTAGGTGATAGACTAGGGAGCTTCTTTTCATGCAACTCCACACAGGGACTCCTTCACAAGCTACAAGTCAGGTGACTATGGGACTGTGAAGATGGAAAATTCTGGCGTATCAAAAATCATGGGAGTCGGTGATATTTGTGTGAAAACTGATGTAGGCTACACATTAGTTCTCAGGGATATGAGGCATATCCCAGACCTTCGCCTCAACTTGATGTCGACAGGAAGGCTGGATGATGATGGCTATGAAAGTCAGTTTGCTGATGGGCGATGGAAGCTCATCGAGGGTTCATTGATCGTGGCCAGAGGAAAGAAGTGTTGCACCCTGTACAAGACAAGTGTCAGTATGTGCAAGGGTGGGTTGAACGCAGCGAAAGATTCAGCTATTGACATGTGGCACAGGCGTCTAGGCCACATGAGTGAAAAAGGGCTTCAGCTACTAGCAAGGAAGCGGCTCCTTCCAGACGTGACAGGTACACCTCTCAAAACCTGTCTTGATTGTTTATCAGGAAAACAGCATAGAGTTTCATTTGTTAAAACTGCTTCTCATGTTAATAAAGTGCATGCATTAGATTTGGTTTATTCTGATGTTTGTGGTCCTATGAGGACAAAAACCTTGGGTGGGGCATTGTATTTTGTTACTTTTATAGATGATACATCTAGGAGGGTTTGGGCTTATGTTTTGAAATCCAAGGACGAGGTCTTTGGTGTGTTTAAATTGTTTCATGCTATGGTCGAGAGAGAGACAGGTAGATCATTGAAGTGCATCCGCACTGACAATGGTGGTGAATACATCGGCGACCATGAGTACTGCAAGTCCCTGGGTATACAGCATGAACAGACGGTTCCCAAGACCCCCCAGCATAATGGGTGTAGCTGAGCGAATGAATCGCACCATTGTTGAGAGAATCAGATGCATGTTATCCCATGCGAAGTTGCCCAAGACGTTCTGGGGAGAAGCAATGCACACGGCGGTGTATTTAATAAACAGGTCTCCATCAGCCCTATTGAATGGAGAAGTACCTGAGAAGGTGTGGACTGGACAGGATCCATCGTACAGTTATCTCAGGGAGTTTGGATGCAGGGCATCCGTTCACGTACCAAAGGACGAGAGGTCCAAGCTCGATATGAAGATCAGGCAGTGTGTGTCCTTAGGGTACGGTGATGAAAAGTTCGGTTACAGGTTGTGGGATCCGACCGAGAGGAAGCTCGTCAGGAGCAGAGATGTGATTTTCTTTGAAGATCAGTGTATAAAAGACATTGGTAAGCCAGAGAAGAACCAGCCTAGTTCAGGTGAGCTAGAGGACATAGATCCGGTTACTCCTCCCATGGTGCCTGATGACAGGGGAGTACAGCAAGGTGAAGAGGACGAGGGAGTTCCTTCAAAAGATGGACCAGGGGAGCAGCCCCCACTTGATCCACCTGTTGAGCCACAAGTGAGGAGGTCATCTAGGGATAGACAGCCGTCCAAGAGGTACTCGCCACATGAGTACATTATGCTGACTGATGGGGGAGAGCCAGAAGATTATTCTAAGGCCCTAGCCGACGAGCATAAGGGGGAGTGGTTGAAAGCTATGCAAGAGGAGATGGAATCCTTGCATAAGAACTACACCTATGATATGGTGAAATTGCCTAAGGGCAAGAAAGCTTTGAGCAATAAGTGGGTATTCAGAAAGAAGATTGAGCAAAAGAATTCACAAATAAGGTTCAAGGCCAGACTTGTGGTGAAAGGTTTTGGTCAGAGGAAAGGCATAGACTTCGAGGAGATATTCTCACCATTGATGAAGATGACATCCATACGGGTGTTGCTTGGGTTGGCGGCTAGCATGGATCTGGAGATAGAGCAGTTAAATGTTAAAACTGCCTTCCTCCATGGTGACCTGGAAGAAGAGATCTACATGCACCAACCAGAGGGGTTCGAAGTCAAGGGCAAAGAGCATATGGTATGTAGGCTGAGGAAGAGCTTGTATGGGCTGAAACAAGCTTCACAGCAATGATACAAGAAGTTCGATTCATTCATGTTACAGCATGGGTATGACAGAATGGAGTCGAACCACTGTGTATTCACGCGCAAGTTCTCAGATGGTGATTTCTTAGTACTGCTCTTATACGTTGATGACATGCTCATCATGGAAAAAGACATCAAGAAGATCGACAGGATGAAACAGGAGTTGGGCAAGTCTTTTGCAATGAAAGACTTGGGCCCGGTAAGACAGATCCTAGGAATGAAGATAACCCGTGACAGAAGCTGCAGGAAGCTCTGGCTGTCACAAGAGCGGTATATTAAGAAAGTCCTAGAGCGGTTTAATATGAATGCAGCGAAGCCAGTCAGTACTCCACTAGATGGTCACTTCAGATTGAGCGACAGGCAGTGTCCCAAGACAAAGGCAGAGGTGGAAGAGATGCAGAAGATACCCTACGCGTCAGCGGTAGGAAGTTTGATGTATGTTATGGTGTGTACACGCCCAGGCATAGCATATGCGGTTGGTGTTGTCAGCCGGTACCTTGTCAATCTTGGCAAAGAGCATTAGGCAGCGGTAAAGTGGATACTACGGTATCTAAGAGGCTCATCCAGGTTGAGCCTATGCTATGGTGACGGTAAACTTGTGTTAGAGGGCTACACAGATGCAGATATGGCAGACGATATAGACTCTAGGAAGTCTACATCGAGGTTCATGTTCACATTTACAGGGGGAGCAGTTTCTTGGCAGAGTAAGCTACAGAAGGTCGTAGCATTGTCGACGACAGAGGCCGAGTACATTGCAGTCACAGAGGCATGTAAAGAGATGCTTTGGATGAAGAGGTTCCTACAAGAACTTAGCCTAAAGCAGGAGGAGCATGTGGTCTATTGCGATAGTCAGAGTGCTATACACTTGAGCAAGAATCCAAGTCAAAGCACATAGAGATTCGGTATCACTGGATCAGGGATACTTTGGAACAAAAGGTGTTATAGCTTGAGAAGGTCCACACGGACGATAATGGGTCAGATATGATGACCAAGGCTTTACTCAAGGGCAAGTTTGAGGTTTGTAGAAACCTAGCTGGTTTAAAGAAGGTGGATTCCTCTTGGGTCAAAAAGGGAGAGATTTGATGGAGTTTTTTTCTCGTTTTCGACCGGTCCTGAGCCCCGCTCGACCGGTCATGGGAGGCACTCGACCGGTCGTGGGAGGCACTCGACCGGTCGTAGGTTTGAGCCCTGACACGACTCAAAGTCCAGTGAGTTCATGCTATTTTTTCTCGGAGGCTAAGACCAGTCCTGGAATTCCAGGACCAGTCGAAGGTGGGCTTCGACCGGTCGTGGACAGGCTTCGACTAATCGAAGGTTACGCAGTTTGTTCCACGATTTTACGCGAAACTGCCGATTTAAGTCCTTTCGCAACCGGGATGCGAAAGGGAAGTTTCTTAAACTATAAAAGGGGTTGCCTAGGATTTTCTAGATAATGCAAGAGGGTTTTCTAAAGCTTTACAAGGTATTTGCTAAAGGGTTTAGGGCTATCAAAGGTGAGAGAGAGGGAGAAAGAGAGAGAGGAAGCTTATAGAAGGGAGGTTCTGCTCGTGGAGGTTATCTACTGTGCAATCTATATCTCAGCGCTTCTATGTCCTCGTAATCGGTTAGATCTCTCCGTTTTCTCTATTTCTCTTATTGTTTATCCACTCCTGCATGAGTGAAGAAGGTTGTAACGTTCTACTTTATGGTGGATTGTTGATCTGGATGAGGTCCCATGGTTTTTATCTCTTTGAGGGTTTTCCACGTAAAAATCTCTTGTGTGGTGTGTGATTGATGCATTGATTGTTTTTCATTGCTTTATTATCCATAATTCTGGTTTGTTCTGGAGGGCTAGATCCTAAGGTTTTGTGCAAGGCCCCCAACAAGATGGTCCCTGAATCTGATCTTGATCAGACCTTCAAAAACAAAAACTCTTCACCATCCATCATGTTAGGGCCCACCTAGCTGATTATCCATACCATGGAGTTTAATATATACCATCATCTGACCACCGAACATGGCGTTTCGCTCATGTACTCAGAATTCAACCGTCGACTGTCCGTTCATCTGTAAAGGCGAACTAATCGCTAGCAGTGGACCTTTTAAGCTATGGCACATCTATGATGGACCCCATCAGATTATTGTTCTAGTTGCCCTGTCCATTATTAATGTAGAAGCAACATCTTTTCTTCCTTTAGTGCCATTTGTTTCTTCTCTGTCCGCTGCTGGCGATAGTCATCAGCTTTATTTTTTTGACCATTTGTCATCCATGGTAAGGTATAAAGGATAAACGGTTCGTATCATCGAGTATGGGCCTCGTATCTTGTAAACCATTGTTTTATTTATTTATTTATTTATGTTGGTCTTCGAATTCAGTCACGCTAAATACTTGCTAAGGTTGAAGGCATGTTAAAATTGAGGGTTGCAGGCATGTTAGAATTGATTGTGTCTGATTCAAATCATGACCACCGATCCCTGACATTGAGATATAACTGAGGCTTGGTCATGGCTCAATTGTTCATCTATTCAGTCAATTATTATGCATTCGTTAGTTAGATGATTGACAGAGGTTGGGGCTCTTCATCCAAATGAGCTCTTTTTTACCTTGAAAATCCAAGGACTTATGAAGGTGCAACAATTGTTTAGTCAGAATGAAAAATGAGAAAAGTTGGATACAGTTGAGGAAAATGCAAATGAATTACCACTATGGGGAATCACCTGCTTAATTGAGAGTAACATGATGCTTCTGAGAGTAGCGCGTTGATGAACGAAGGAGAGACAATGTTGGGAATTACAATTATAGTCGACTCAGCATATGAGCGTAGGTAGATGGATTCTTAAACTACTGTCTTCCTTCATATCCGACTCGTAGGCGGAGATGGAAGGGAATTACAACTACTGGCTACGACCTAAGTCAGTCCATTGTGTGTGCAAGGACAGACTGAACCTAAATCTACATTAAGGTCCACTGCTACTGATCAGGAAAAGAATAATCCTAGATACACAACATTGTACTGCATTGATAGTTGTGTTTGTTGTTGGGTTTGGAGATATCTTTTTCTCAGATTTTCTTATAGTATTTATAGGCTTTAAGATGAGAGATAAAAGGCCCGTATCCTAGTTCGTACCATTCCTTAGACTCCAGTGATCCTCACTGTCGAAATCCACCAACTCGCTACCTGTAATTGGTATTTGAGCGCGACCCTAAGTCGCATCCTGTAGATCCATGTCGACTCGACTTGAAACTTGTATCCTAGTGACCGCACCGTCGCCGCGGTTCCAATATCGTGTCTCGTACGTCGATGCGATACCCAGGCCAGGAGTTGTGGGCCCGCCTTTATTTTGAGGAAAATATCGCGTTTTGTAAATTCCAAGAGAATTCTACAACTCATCACATCAATCAATCACAAGTCAAGTACATAACTCATCCCTCTCTTACCAATAAAACATGGCACCCATCTCTCTCCCATCCCCAAAATCAACTCTCTCTCTCTCTCTCTCTCTCTCTCTCTCTCTCCACCCATCCCTCTCTCATCCAAAATTCAACCAAGCCCATACTCTCCATGTCATTCTTCGTACAACATCCATCCCTCTCACCCATCCTTCTTACAACACCCTCTCCTTTCTCATTCTCTCCATCATTTCTCAAGCTTCTAAGAGAGAAAATTCTAAGAAGAGAAAAGATCAAGGCCCACTTCCTACCCCCTCATCTCACCATCCAACCCTTCAAATTTCATCATCCACCCTTAAAGAAGAAGCTTAGGAGACAAGGAGTCCAAGGACCTAAAGAAGGAGTGATATAGGTGGGTGATCTTGGAAATTTCACCCTTGATTTCTATTTGAGGGCCCACTTATGGTGGGACCCATTTGATGTATGCTTTTTATCATGTATAGGGAGGGCTCATAGTGGCGGAGCCCCTCCCCTCCATCATGCCGATCTCTCTCTCTCTCTCTCTCTCTCTCTCTCTCTCTCTCTCTCTCTCCATGTTTACAGTTCACCTTGATGAATGGATTAGATCCACACCATCCATCAGTGGCAGCAATCTTGCTGTCCACCCTGCTGGAATGTCCATCCAACCGGCCATCTAGATGATGGGGGGGGGGGGGGGACCCAAAGATCAGCTGGATCCCCAACTTTGCAGCCCCACATGGACCCCACCTGATTTGTGTTGCATCCACACCATCTGTGTGGTGGGGCCACTTTAGAAGTGGGCCTAACAAGGCTGGACGGCCCAGCATGCTGGCACCGTCCAGTAGGTCTGGGCGAAGGGAATTCACAAATATTAGCTTAATCCCTCACTCCTGTGGGTCCCATCTCAGATTAGTGGTAATTAGATGGCCACGTGGATTAATCTCAGGGCCTGTAGTGGGGTTGACGTCCAACCTATCCAGCAAGTGTCACCAGCCGGTATGAGGGAAAACATGAATAACAGCTTGTTCTTGAACGTGGTGGGCCACCACGTGGGACCCACGTGATGTAGGTATATTATCCACACCGTCCATTATAGCTGGGACTCCCAGCTGGTGGCATGATGTAAGTGTATCATCCCACCGTCCATGTGGACGGTGGGGCCTGCCCATGATGTATGTGTGGTATCCACACTGTCCAGACCTCGGACGGTGGGACCCACCCGACACGTGTGGACCCACCTTGGGATCGGATTGGCTGGAGTACCTCAAACCAACTATATAGCTGCTATATTGATGTCAGCAAGTTTTGTGGGTCCCACAGCTATCCAGCTACTGTTTGATGTCAGCAGGCTGTGGGTCTGATCATGAGGTTGAGTTATATCCAAACTGTCCATCCACTTCGCAAACTCGTCTTAAGGGTTGAGAAGAAAAATAAGACAAATTTGTTTATCAGGTGGACCACAGTACAAAAAATCGATGGAGGATTGAAATTTTATCATTAAAACCTGTTTGGAGTCACAGAAGTTCTGGATCAATATGAAATTTGTTTTCCTCTTAATTCAGGTCTTTGTGACCTTATGAATAGATTGGATGAAAAATAAGTGTCATGGTGGGCCCCGTGATTTGTTTACCGGTGAAATCACTATCTCCACTACTATTTGTGGTGCAGTCCAGATGATCTTCCGATATGATTCATTTTTGGGTAATGCTCTATAATGATCTCAATAAATAGATGAATGGTGTAGATATAATATTAATATTTTATGCACACCGTCCAGCTAGGACGGTGAGTCTCACTTGATGTATATGAGGCCCATGTGATGTGACCCATTTTGATATATATATGAGACCTAAATGGTGAGACTCATCGTGATGTATTTGAGGCTCAGATATAAGGCCCATTGTGATGTATTGGAGCCCCAGATATGAGGCCCATTATAATGTGTTTGAGGACCATGGGTTGTGGCCCATTGTGATATATTTGAGGCCCATGGGTTATGGCCCATTGCGACGTATATGAGGCCCATGAGTGAGGCCCAATGTGATGTATGTGAGGCCCTTGTGTGAGGCCCAAAGCGATGTATAATATGAGGACAGATATAATGTGTGATTTAACCATGATGTATGTAATAATGTTTATGATGGGTCATACCTTGGGAGCAATGATGGTTTGATGTCCACATTGTAAGAGCAATGATGGTTAAATATCCACATTATAACTCTTTCTAGGGCCCATTCTCACCTCCCCTTAGTGGGCTAACCCAAACCGTTGGGCCCCCATGATCATTAGGCCCATTATTGATATGAGTAGGTCATCTAGGTCCATCCTTGATATGAGGAGAGTACATCATCATCATATAACATGCTTAGTATAGCTTCACGATCCATGCCTATGCGCATCATATGTATGCTTGATATGAGGAGTGATTGATCATAGCACATGCCATTGGGTGGATTATTTATGAGACTCCTTAATAGGCAGAGTCGCCCCACATGAGCATGCAGTACGCGCAGGATTGCTGCATGACTGGATGGTGTGATTCATACATCTCGCATTTGTATGATATGATTTATGTACGCCCTAGCGACATCAGAGCCATAGCCTCCACAGGCATATCTTGGATGTCAGGATTGGACACCGAAAATACTATTACTAACATCGAGGTGCCATAAATGTCTCTGGGTGAAAATCCTTAAACCCGATCGTACCAGAGGATAACTCCAACGTCGAGATCGAGTGGATACATGAGCACACGAAGGTCATATACTAGTAGGCTGCGTCTCCCATTGTGTCATGGTCAGTTGGAAGGGAGTGTAGCCTTATTCGCTCGAGGGTAAGGGGCAATGCTAGGCTGAGTTTGACCAACTCGTAATGGATCCGCTATCGACGGGCCGAGCCAATATTGGTAGGCGGATAGTGAGGTCTCTTTCACTTGCACGGTTGCACGTCCAGTGGGTGGCGATCTGGTGTAGAGTGTACTAGACCATAGTGATTATGTAGAAAAAACTGTACTAATATATGGTGCTGATTGGCATGCTTGAGCTGTATCTTACTTATGACATTGGCTATGTAGGCCTTGCATTATATGGCCTTAGTATGGCCAATAACATTCATGCCTTGCATCGCATAACTTTTGTACGGTCGATCGCATTCATGGACTTACTAGCATGTTTTTGTATTACTCTGATACTGCATACTTGTATTGCTACCTTACGCACACACTTTCACCACCCTCTAAGCTTTTTATAAGCTTATGCACGATAGATGCGTGCAGGTGATGCCGGGGCGCAGTCGTAGCTGAGCAGCAACATTAAGATTGGAGCGTACAACTGTCTTTTGGAGCTTCTGTTATTGATATTGTATTTTCCTTTCGCATTGTATTTAAATTTTGATCATAGTGGATTTTTGTGATGATGTTCTCATTATTGTTCGTGGGTTATGCTTATAGTTATGCTTATTATGAATCAAATTCATGTTCAAAATCCTCCTTGTAGGATCCTAGGATTAGAACATGGTATATGGGTGCCGGGAGCCGAGAATGGAGTACTATGAGGCTGTCGGCCCCAGATTCAGCGATCGAGAATTTTGTGAGCCCGATTTCCGAGTTTGGAGGGTGACAAGAGATGAGGGCATAACTATTCATCCACGTGGCTTCATCGTGTGCAAACAATTAGAAAAAAGAGCGATTATACTTTAGTGACCATGATCTCAATTATGAGAATGTATGCACTTTGAGGCTAATGTGGCAGGAGTAATCGTACATCTCTATCCAAAAGACTAAAAATACCTAAAGTATCCAAAAACTAGTTTATCTTGGAATCTCTTGAAAGTGCCATTATTTGTTAATTAACGTGAAATATGAGTCTTAGAGAAAAGTGAGCCCCCAATGAAGAAGTCAATACTGAAGACTCATCAAGTCGTGAGGTTCAAGTATGATACAAACGTAAATAAAGCCTCATAAACCTAACTAATATCACTTAGGAACATCCTTTAGTATGTTAAAAACCTAACCTTATAGCTTTAAGAGTTAAAAGATAATCTGAAAATCTGGTACATTCGATGTCATCGGAGTGACATCGATGTCATCGAAGACAACTCGATGATATCAGAATTGAGCCATAACTTTCTAGAAACTAAACTGAAATTTCCTAAATATTGACGATGACATCGAACCAACTCCGATTACATCGCAAATAGCCCAAAACACTCCAGCAAGCCTTCAAGGAAAATCATGATGCTCGATGACATCGAAGGTAAGTCATCGATGACATCAAAGTAGGCCCGATGTCATCATAAATGGGACAAGTTGATCCAAAGAGTTTTCAAGGAAAATCATGAAGCTCTCAATAACATTGAAATTTAAATTTTGATGACATTGCACTTCACCTCGATGACATCGCATATGTTCATTATCAGTCCAGCAAGAAAATGAAATTTATCCTGACTGATTAGATGACATCGAACCCTGTTCGATGACATCGAAAGATGTTCGATGACATCATAAATGAATCCCATTAGTCCAGCAACCTCAAAGTATTTTTTAAAAGTAAATCTTGATGACATCGAAGGTCTCCTTCGATGACATCGGACAAAAACTGCCCAGCACCTATTTGAAAATCTTGTGCAAGGTTCTATGTCATCGAAGAAGGTTTGATGACATTGAAGGAAACTTCAATACATCGAAAACCCTTTGACGACATCGAAACTGACATATTTTTGCCCATTTTCTAACTGTTGAGATCTTACTTTATAAAAGGATTAAAGTTGCTTCTAAGGTTTTCAAGTGAGTATTGAAGAGAGCTACGAGAGAGTTGTTCCAGCAGTAAATACCCTTCCTCTCAAGCCCTCCTTTCTCATAGGAGTTCATCATTCAATCCATTCTTCAATGCAATCATTATGAAACTTATTGCTTGGATTGAACTATGAATTTTTGCATTCATTGATGTTCTAACAACACATCTTAATGGTAAATCTCTATGCTGGATACATTGAATGTTTAGTTTGGGGAATCCCTTTTAGCTCATAAAGACACATCATTAACTAGATAGAATCTACTCAAAACCCTTTATCTACAAACCTCGGCATCGACATTGGAGCATTTACAATCAGTTACGATTTAAGGGAGCTGAAGAATCTTCAACAACCAAGAAGATCTTCATCAATGTGTTGAATGAGGCTCACTTACTTCAAAGTTTCAAATCCACCTAGTGTCTAAAAACCTTTCCTTATTTAGGAAAGAGTTTAGAGGTTGGTTACCATAAACTCGCTAAGCCCTTTTGTATGCCTCTAATGGGAGAATACATATAGTGTCATTGTGTAAGACTGTTTTGTAGCTCTTGTGTAGAACTTGTAGCTCTTGTGTAGGGCTTGTTAAGTGACTTGTGTAGGCAAGTTTGGTAACCTTGTGTAGGTTGTAAAGGTTCATGGTTAGCTTGATTTAAAACTATTGGATAGTGAAATCCGAGACACTCTAGGGGAGAGTGCGTCAGCCAGGAGTAAAGTAGGCACGTAGCCAAACCACTATATATCATTGTGCAATGTGTTGAATGCTTTACATCATGTTTTGTTGCTTGGTATGCTTTATACAATTCCTACACAATACATGTTTAATAATATGCTACAACTATGTATATCACTATCCTGATTTTGTTTGCACACTTATTCTAGCTTAAATCTCTCTACCTAAGTGATTAGAAGTAAGTGCTTGCAAAAAGAGCTAATAAATTTTGAAAAGTCTTATTCACCCCCCTTTATGATAATATTATATATATATATATATATATATATATATATATATATATATATATATATATATATATATCCAAGTTTTGCTTATAGCAGTTACCCACAATTTCATCCCTAACACGGGTCTTCTTTGAATATCTCATGTGCCATGACAATATTAACACCATCCATCCAATCCACATGAATTTGGTACAAACTCAGTCCCCCTCATATTTATGGTTTTATGACAAAGACTAACACAAATGTGATCATGTATTAATTTTTATGACGCATGTCAAATTTGAGTTTCTAAAAATATCAAATGACATTGTCATCCTATCATTCTTTGTTATCGAGCGTCACATGTAATATGGAGAATATATTTCCATATCATTATGTAAACTTTTACTTCAGAAATCACTCCAATTATCATGCAGTAATTAATGCCTCACATGTGGAATTTTATATACACCACATCTTCTTTTTTGTTTCCTTTTCTAAAAACCTTAAACCCTTTTTTACATCACTTGCGGCTATGGCTCCGATGACGGCGAAGATCTCTTATATTCCATCATCTCCCACTTCTTCTCTTAGTACTCTTCTAGCACCACTCCTTCCTCTTGCTTTTACAAAAATGATTCTTTCTTATAATTCAGACTCTACCCTTTACCTAGGCCCCACCTTTAATCTATCTTCATCCCCAATCTTACCATCATTGCAAATAACTTTCGAACGGATAAAAGAGAACGATTCCTTATCTCCCATGAATCCTTTGATTGGAAATATTGGGAGAAAGTTCCTCGACTATTACCCAAAAATCTCGATGGTTGGCCTGAATGATACGCCTGAATTAAAAACTAGTTTGTCGTTCAATGGACAAAAATCAGTATTGTAGAATGCGTACATTTATCAATCTATGAAATCACTCCACATTCGACCTTAATCCTTGCAATGGCCTACTTCTAGACGTTTGTGCTCTTACTTCTCTACTTCCATCATGCCATCAATTCTATCGAGGATGCGTGTCTAACAAACTTATATTTAACGTTGATGACATTCATGTGTCTTACACGACATTTATGGCATAAGAGTGGAAGACGGAAGGAGAGATTAGCCATCAAGAACACTATGCTTTCTTGTTAATGTGGATTTGTTGGTCACTCCATTTTTGTTAGCCATCAAAACTGACAATAACAAAAGAGTAGGTCGGCCTAGTCAATCTGCTGGCATCGGGAATACAAGTTGCACTTGCTCCCTTTTGCTCCGCCATCTTTATCACAGTATGTATACTTTGGCTTCCACTGGTCCACAGCTGATCGATGACCCTTTTTTGCTACTTCAACTATATTTTTGCGAATATTTTCATGAATTTAGCGGTAGAGTTGTGGGGTCTACCGATAGATTGACATCTTATGGTTATCGCCAAATAAACGCTTCTGTCAAAATTACTTCTTTCGACGAATGTCTCCATTTCTTTTCATCTCTTAAACTATATTGACCTAATTATCTATTCTGCACATACGTGAATAGAGAACTTATCACAAACTGGTTCACAGATACATAGTTCGATACATCTGACACAGAATTGATTGGAGCTAAAAATACGATCTAGGTTATCTATTTTTAGCTCAGGATATCCCAATAGGTGGCTCCGACAAGAATAGTGGAAAATAACAGATGAACAATGTAGAATTCTATTCACCTAACCTCATTTCTCGTTAATTAGTTTTTGGTGAGGCCATTCACTTTCCATGCTATTCACTTTCCTTGAATCAATCAATATATACATGCTAGCATATTAATGATATTTCGGAGATAGTCAATGTTATTACTTCTTATACCAACACTTTCAATTCATATTTTATGGTCTCTCTTTCTTAGTATCCATCATCTATAAAATCTTTTAAAGGTTAGTGTGCCAACTATTATACTTAACGATGGGAGAGGCTTATCCAGAATGTTTTTGATAAATTATCTCCTTCTCTTCTCCAAACGAATCCACTTACGAAAACTTATACTTCTACCATTCGATAGAAACGATTGAAATCTAAGGGAGAAAGACCTTCTACGAATGCATCACCATCGCCTCAACCACAAGAATGACCAGTGAAGAAAAAGCATAAATAAACTACCCCAGCCTTGACCATTCTAGTTAACCTCAAATATATCTTGGCCATACAGAGTTTCAAGCATTTTTATTTCATGAAATTCAATGCTTGAAAATCTTATGCCGAACACTGGCCACTCATGCAACGAGGTTTATGACTTCACAAAGATCTCCACCAAAGGTAATGTGACCGAAAATGGAATAGAGCCTATTTGACTATGAATTTTTATGAAGCCGAAAGACAAAAAGTTTTATTTTATCCTTTATACAGCGATGAACTGCCACCATTCCCTAGGGTTGATTACGCAATATCATATCCTATTTTCGAACTCAATCCTAAGGGAAAAATCAAACCTGGAGTGATGTGTGTCAAGCCCATTAGTGATGAATAGACATTAGTTGTAATTTCCCTTCAAGGTGACTGCACTACGAACTTCAGCATCCACAACATTTAATCGCCTTCTCTCTTAATTCGTTCATTATTTATTTCACTCTTTTTTAGCGGCCGCAATAACGATAGCCCCTCCACGGGTAACCCTTAGAACTACCCAGCCTTTTACCGATTCAAACAAATATGTTTCTCCCCAAGCTTGCCCAAAAGATACACTGAGAGGCACTGAGGTAGCAGAAGAACAAGTTGTCGACAAAATGAGGGATCAAGAACCTATCGACTTACTAGCATCTATCTACATTCTAATTGTAGAAGAAGTTGAGGTATCATCTTACTCCGCTCCATTACTTCGTCGGCCACAATCGAGACTTTCATTGACCACACTATGACCGATGCTTTTCAGGTTTCTGATCCTTCACCTCCACATTATGAAACTGTGCAGGTAGGCTCTCCGACTAATGTTGACAATCCTGTAGCCGTACTTGAGCAGTTAGATCGCATGATAACTTTTTTAACTAAACATTGAAGGCCTCTAGAGAGAAATGAGGCTCTGATAGTTACTATTGAGCCTACAATATCCTCAAATGTACCAACAGCATCAACCGATCATCTTGCCAAGTCGGCTAGAGCAGTTGATGAACATCTTGCAACCATAGACTCTCTACAAGTTGGCGAATCATCCAAACCCCCCATCAACAAAACTAAAATCTATGGCTGATCTTGTTGATGACTTCAACTTCTTTTCTCATCTTGTCTCGGTGGCTCTTGCACCTACTGCTTCTATTTCATCTCCTTCGATTGTTGGCAAACAATAGTCAAAGGTTGATTTTTGAAAAAGGGAGATCGAATGCTTGATGGCCTTTGACCTACCTGCATCGGCGGCCGATAACCAACTAGAAATCATGAGAGCTCACATTAATCTGTTAGAATCTTTAAATGGCGAAGGTCTTGCGAAATTGGAGCCATCAAAGCAAGCCCCAATCGTCGCTAGTGATTATAAGTCGCCTTAAGAGGAGATCGATTGGGTTGACACTTCCTTGAAATTGCATAAGCATATATGCGCCGTTGTGATTGAATCCACCCGGCAATTCACAGTTTTGCGAAAACGAATTAAAACTACGACCGACAATCTTTCCTAATCAACAAAAGGTAAGGGAAAGTAGTCTTTCCTGATCTTCAAGGGCTATCTCAATCTGATTGTAGCCAAAGTACCCGTCTAGGAAGCAATAACAGGAATGACTTGCTAATCTTCCCAAATTTGATCAACAAAAGGTAAGGGAAAGTGGTCTTTCCTTGTGACAGTATTCAGCTTCCTGTAGTTAATGCACATTCTCCAAATAGTGGTAACTTTAGCTGGCACAAGTTCATTATTGGCATTGCCTAGAATGGTAATTCAGACTTCTTGGGTGCTATTGAGGGTCAAATATTGCATATTAGACCCCAGTTATTACTTGATTTTACGTACATGATAATATTTAACATTCTATTTTAATCATGTTTTTGTTGTAAGGTGAATTTAGGAGCCTGGACTTAAAAAGGGTACTAAAAACATGGATTTAACACTCAAAAATTAACAAGACAAGGGACGAATCTTAGGGGATAGAGATCGAAGAATTTACATGCCAAAGATCCGAGAAAATCAAGTAATTAACGATAAAGAGGCTTGAAAATCATCCTGAATGCAAGATCACAGGGTTCCCACCATCCGTTTGGCCCGAAACTTTATATCTGGCTTGAGGACCCTAAATTAATAGTACATGTCAAATTTTAGCCATTGAATCATTGTTGAAGTGGCCAAACGGACAGATCAGCCCATAAATCATTGATCTGAAGCCCGCTTGATCTCTGGATATGCTTCAATTTTGGTCTCAAACCCCTTAAATTAAAGGGAAAAATGGATGAATGAAGTGGATTTATCAAAAACATTAAGGTGGGACCCACTTTACATGAGTGGGAGTGCACACCGGCTGTGCACTTGCAATGCACCATACACAAGGTCGGGTTAAACTACATTTGACCCGACAAAACCCAAGCAATCTCTCTCCTTTCGCACAGCGGGCGGACGGGCGTCCGCTGTGATTCGTTGTGGCCCACCTCCTTCATTTGGATGGATTTTCTGAACCGTCCATTCGAACCAAACGGTGGGGCTGACCAAACCCATGGTGTATAAGTACTAGCATGCACGTGCACACATGGAAATCAAGTTCAAACGTAGGACAGACGGCAGTGAGAAAAATCTTGTGGGCCACACTGAAACCAATCCAAAACCATCCATTCCTGACTGAAATTTTACCACGAGTTTAATGGACGTGGTAGATTTCTCCGAAAACATCACTGTAGGGCCCACCGAACACCTCAGCGCAGGTACGTGCGCAAGAAGATGTCCGGACGCACTCGGCCATGGTGAGCCATTATGTGATCACAATCACGGTCGGATCTGTGATTTGGACTATCCAGAAGACGCAGAGGGTGGTCTTGAACCCCACCATGAAGTCAAATTCCAAGTTTGCAAGGATCACTATCCCAAAATCTCATCCAAACGCAAGTTGTTCTTTATGTTTCGCTGTGCAAGAGAGAGCTGCGAAAGTGGAGTTGGTTCAGGTTCTCCACTCCAGCCGACCTAAGCTTGCAACACCTATAAAAGAGAGGGAGAGAAGGACATGAGAGGATCATCCAGGGATCTTTAGGATGTGGGAAGCTAGAGAGAGAGAGAGAGAGAGAGAGAGAGAGAGAGAGAGATGTGGAGACGGCTGGCGGCACTCTTCTTCCCTTCCTTCTTCTTTGGTTTTTCTTTCCCTTTGATGTTATTTTTCTGAGCTTTAGCGTCATCATGTCGATGATTGGCTAAACCTCTTAGCTAGGGCTAAGAGGTGAAACTTGTAACGTGATGGGAGTGTTTTCTACGACTTTAATTCATGTTTATTGAACTCTCTTTGATTATGGTTTGATTTTATGGAATATTCATAGTTTTTAATAGTTTGTTGTGACTAAAATTATAATAGATCTGCGATAGCTTTAAGTATTTTCTGTTCATTATAGGGATTGTGAATTTGGGAACCCTATTATTCACCATCGTCTCATGAACATGGTTGGATGATGGAATCCTTCCTAACATTCATAACTTCCCTAGATTGGATGTGGATTGGTTAAATTATATTATTTGCTTTGTCTCATGGGCATGGTTTTGTAATGTAATCAATTCTAATTCTCATACCTCTCATCTCTTGAAAACTAGATTAAAGGAAGTTCAGATTTGATTTTGATGAAATATCTTCCAACTGGATGAAGATGGGACTCTGAATCCAGTTGTGTTTGTGAATTAAGCATAGATCCCCCTGATCTCTACAAGTGGATTCTTGGAAACCCTAGTTTTCCACCTTTGAATTTACAAGCTTTTAGTTTAATCATTCACAATTATTCTCCTAATTTTACTAATTTAGATTGCATCTTTCTCTAGTTCTAGTTTTGGTTAATTACTTTCAAATTACATACAAGGTTCAGTCCCTGTGGATTCGACCTCGGTCTTACTGAGATTATTTCTACATGGCGACCCTACACTTGGGGTTGTGAACAGGTACCACTTGAGTTGGGCTCACTCACTGACTATTGGATATGGGATAAGTGATATCCACATCCAATAGTTTCAACACCTCCATCTTAACCACATCCCTCATGCTTGGATTTAATCGGCGTTGTGGTTGCCAGGATGTTTTGGCGTTCTCCTCTAGGTGTATTTGGTAAGTGCAAATTAGGGGGTCTATTCCCTTAAGATACACAATAGTCCATCCTATGAAACTCTCGTAGTTTTTAAGAGGAGTAATCAGCTTCCTCTCTTGATCCATATTCAAGTGGGAAGAAATCACCACTGGATATGTGTCTCATTGACCTAAATAAACGTATTTAAGCTCAGATGGCAATGGTTTTAAGTCAAGCTTCGATGGCTTTATGCTAGATACTAGATGGTAGAGGCTTTGAGTTTATAAGGGGAAAATTTTCAAATCTTAACCTCCATCGATTAGTTTCAAGTACCGGCTCAAAATTTAATAAAGCGCTTACTATATCTAATATCATGTGATTGTCAGAATCCATAAAGTGAGCAATACAGGCTTCTAAGGGGTGGAAGATTGTAGTCAATATGAGCTCCTCCTTCATGAGTATGTCAATCATGTTTACCTCGTGGACGTCATCTACATCTCCGAGTTGTTTGCAAAGAGTGAACACATTCACCTCCAATGTCATGTTCCAAAAGACAGTTTCATCAGTCCATTTCGGCAATGATGATTGCATTTGAAGTGGCTAGGAATGGGCATCCTAGGATGACCAAATCTAAGTGTTAGCGTTTATAACCGGCTATGTGTCTAAGACGATAAATTCTACTGGGTAATAGAAATTATCAACCCAGACTAACACGTCCTCAACTATCCCCCTCGATATACGAATAGATCGGTCAACAAGTTATAAGGTGGTCTTAATGAGTTTTAATTCACCAAGCCCTAATTTTTCATACATTGAGTAGGGTATGAGGTTAACACTTGCCCCTGAGTTTAGCAAGGCTTATTCAATCCGGAATTTCCTTATCATATATGAGATCGTGGGGCTACCCAGGTCTTTCTCTTTTACGGGAGCATTTTGCTTGATAATCGCGCTCACTTGTTCCATTAAAAAGGCTCTCTTTTGCACATTTAATTTGCATTTAACCGTGCAAAGATCCTTAAAAAACTTGGCATATGAGGAAATTTACTTAATCGCGTCCAACAAGGGAATGTTGATTTGGAATTATTAGAAAATCTCCAAGATGTCATGATTCTTTGATGGGCGTTTTGATGAGACAAGATGGTAGGGAAATAGAGCTGGGGGCTTGTGCTCATACACAGGCTCTTTGTCATGTGGGGTAGGGCTTGATCCATCATCACTATCATATCTGAATCCTTATGTGTGTTGGCCTTCATCGATATCGTCTTGTCTATTTCTACTACTTCTAAAAATGGTGATGGACTTAGCTTGTTCTACATGTGGGTTAGGAGGATTCGAATCACTCACTTCGTATTATCCTTTTAGGTTAGGCTGAGGTTGGGCCAGAAAGATCCATTTCTCCCTAACAGTCAAGTGTGATTCAATCTTTGAAACCAATATTTTAAGATCACTTATAACCTGCATGGTGGTTTGATTAAATTCCATTACCCTTGCATGAATTCTTACAGCATGTCCTTAAGGGTCATCTTTATGGCTGCACTTGTGATGCACTTTGAGGTGCAGGGGAGATCCTTGAGGAGGAGTGCTTACATTAGTAGCTGGTTCGTTTCTCCAACTAAAGTTGGGATGATTCCACTAGTAGGATTACACGTGTTAAAGTTTGGTGCACTGAACGGGTGTTGGTAAGCATTCATGGCATTCACTTTTTACGGTGTGCATCACTTTGCACATGCCACATACACTTTCTACAGCAGCATTGGTGGGTTAGATCACTTCTACCTTCCTTAATTTCATAGCTCAACTTTGCGTGTGAGACCCGCAATCTTTGCATTCATATCATCCTCCTTCAGGACATATATTCCATTTTTTTTCCTTAGGGTTGAGCTTGGAATTACTTGATTTATTAGTGGTATCCCATGAGTCTGAATTTTCAGCCAACTTATCAAGGTAATCACATGCCTCCTCTGGGTCCTTTATCATGAACTTTCCATTGCACATTATTTCAATAAATTGACGCATATTTGAATTTAGTCCATCATAGAAAAAACTGATTACTCTCCAAATTTTACAACCATGGTGCAGGCATGCGAGTAACAGGTCCTTGAATCTCTCCTAACATTGGAAGAAAGTCTCGTCTTCCTATTGGGAGAAATTCATGATGGTGCACCTTAAGGTGTTGGTTTTATGAAGCAGAAAGAATTTTTTAAGAAACTTCTGTGTCATCTTAGCCCATGTGTCTATTGAACGCGGTCTTAGCGAATGAATCCATGACTTGGCTCTTTCCTTTAGAGAAAAGGGAAATAGCTTGAGTCTAATAATGCCTTGAGAGACGTTGTTGTAATTCAAAGTCGCCACAATCTCATCAAATTCCTTGAGATGTAGGTACGGGCTTTCTGAGTCAAGTCCGTAAAATTTAAGAAAAAGTTAGATCACTCTCGGTTTGAAATCTAGGTTATCTACATTGACTAAAAAAATCATATAAAATGGTGTGGTTTTTCTTGCCGATTGTAGATAATCTCTTTAAAGTTCTAACTAAGGGATTGTAGTACGCCTCATGCTCATCATGCACCATCCTACCCAGTACCATGTTCTGCATAAGAATCTCATTGAAATTTTATCCAGTTCCATCCATATTCAATTCGAAGTATGGCTCCTGCTCAAGCTTGTTTTAAGTGTTTGTAGCCATTATTTGAGATGATTCGGGAATACTGAAATACTTTCTAACTCGACAGTGGATGGAAAGCTCGTCCATTAGACCTCCTTTACTTAGAAGTCAATATGTATGGTCCCTTATCTACTTGGGCATAAACCAAGCATGGAAAACTAAGTTCTAAATCTAAACTTAGAAAATAAAATCCTACTATGAAAATTAAAAATCCTACAGTAATTACAATAAACTAAAAGGTAATAAGAATAAGATGAGGGAATGAAGTTACCATTTTTTAAAAAAAAAAACTAAGATTAACGATGCTACAAACAAAAAAAACAAACAATGTTAGTTAAAAATAATAATAATTGTAACAAAACCTAACTAGAACTAAACTTCCTAGAATTAAAACCTAAAAGCAAGACCCTAAGTTAGAACTACAAATCGAAACCTAATATAAACCTAAGTTTTCTCAGTGCAAAGTTCCCTGGCAACAGCGTCAAAAACTTGATTGAACCCAAGGGTCAACAACCCCAAGTATAGGCTACGATATACTAATAACTTGGTAAGACCGAGTTCGATCTACAAAGAATTTGGTGAGAATATAACAAGAACTTAATCTCATAAAAATAGTTGTTCTGTATTTTTAATCCAGCGGAATAGAATAGTTGTAAAAACAATTATAAAGAGGACTAAGGATCCAAGAATCCTCAATCAATATACTTTGAATTTAATTCGTCTTCTTGAATTAATAAGTCAACTAGAACTGGATTCCAATCTAATTTAATCAGAAGATAACACATTAATATCAATCAAAAATATCAAACATATATTAGAATCATGATAAGTTTGATCTCTTATAAAGATCTAACTAATCACATTGTAGGGAATTCGAAACAGGCCTGGCATATGAGCGTAGACAAACTGGACCTTTAGATCCGGCATGCAAGCACAAACGGAAGAGAATTACAACTTAAGGCAATGACCAGAGTTGGTTCGATGCTCACGTAAGGACGAACTAAACCTAAATCTATACTAAGGTCACCGAATAAGTCTAGATACACAGCATTGTGCTGGATTGATAATTATGTTTGTTGTTGAGTTTGGAGAGATTTTTTTTTCTCTGATTTTCTTCTAATATTTATACACTTTAAGATGAGAGAGAAGAGCCTAATCGTTCATCCACGCAGCTTCATCATGTGTATCCAGCTGGGAAAAAAAATTGTCACACTTTAGCGACCATGATCTCAACTATGAAGATGTACTTCGAGGCTAACGTGGTAGAAATAACCGTCAGTCATTTGAAGTATTCAAAGTACCAAAAATGCTGAAAGTATCCAAGGAGCGGTTGATGCTCGGATTCCTGCGGTAGGTTTTCTTTGAATATCTCCTGTGACATGTGTGACATGTGGTAATTTTGATACAAACAATTTTGTGCTTTATTATTTATTTTATTTTTATTTTATGTGGGTGCAAATGAACTTTTGCAGTTTCAAACATATCTATTATGTCACAAGGTCCAAAGGTGGCAGCACTCGTGCAAACATGGCATTTGTATGGAAAATCTGAGCCATGCGCAAGGTAGCCCATACCGAGAAAACAGTCTGCAACAAAGATGAGGCTCGTCAAATGATCAGGTGGGCCACACCATGCAAAAACAATTAATGGTTTACGAAAACTTGCCAATTGTCCACTTCAAAGGCATACGTGTTGTGAGATTAATGAGAGATGATCAGCCTCATTTTTCTGCTACTGATCAGGCCGTGGCCCACCTTATGAATGGTTTAGATGGTATACACTAGTTCGAAGTTGGTACGTGTGCTGTGTGGAAAGGGGAAGCGGATTGGATGGTGTACCACACATCACCGACCTGGCTGGTGTGTTGACGTCACCAAGTTCTGTGGGTCCCATCATGATGTATATATTATATCAAACCATACATCTATTTGGAGCGCTCGTCTTAATGCTTGAGCCGAAAAATAAGATAAATCCGGAGATTACGTGGACCACATTGCAAAAAGCAGTGTAGGATTGAACATCTACCATTGAAACCCTTTTGAGTTACGAAAGTTTTGGATCAGTATGATATTTGTTTTTCCTCCTCATATGTGTCTTCGTGACCTAATGCACAGGTGGACCCTATTGTGGTATAGTCCAGTTGAGCTTTGGATATGATTCATTTTTCCGCTCATGCTTCGGAATAATAACGAAAAATGATGAACAGTATAGATATAATAAATACATTATTTTGAGGCCATGTAATTTTGATCTCCTTTAGATCGTTCGTACAACTCGAGTCTAGTAGCGTTAGCGCTTGTATTCTTATGACACATACCCACGTCAGGTAGATTGCTGATGTGTGGTAAACTAGCCGATCCGCTTCCGTGGAAAGGTGCTGAGTGGGGAAGCGGATTGACCGGGACGCGGATTGGCTACTCCCCCTTGCCACCAGCCAATGGCTGGTGGTCGGTGCTCTGTGGGCCCCAACATGATTTATGTATTTCATCCATGCCGTCCATATATTTTTCCATATCCTTTTCTAGTATGAGACCAAAACTAAGGTATATATCAATCTTAATCGGACCACATTACAGAAAACAATGTCGAGTGAGCTTCGACCATAAAAAACCTTTTGGGGGCCATCGGAGTTTTGGATCAAGCTGATATTTATTTTTTCCCTTCATCTGTGCGTGTATGACCTAATTAACAGATTGGATGTCAAATAAACAGTACAGCGGGGCCTAGGATGATTTTAATGGTGGATATCCAATCACTATTGTTTTCCTGTGGTGTGGTCCACCTAAGATTTATATCCCTCCCAATTTTGGTGTCAGGCCCTAAAATGATCTTTAAAAATAGATGAATGGAATGGATGAAACACACACATCATGTTGGGGCCCACAAAGCACCGACCATCAGCCATGGAGCTGGTGGCAGGGGGAGTAGCCAATCCTTTCCCGATTGACCGGTGTCCCACACACCACCAATATGGCTGGTGTGTTTACGTCACCAAGGTCTTTGGGTCCTATCATGAAGTATGAGTTATATCCAAACCGTCTGTCCACTTTGTGAGCTGTTCGTGAGGCTTGAACCGAAAAATAAGACAGATCTAAAATTCAAGTGGATCACACTCTAAAAAGGAGCGGAGGATTAAATGCCTGCCATTGAAACCCTTTTATGGGTCACATAAATTTGTATCAATATGATATGTGTATTTTCTCTTCATCCATGTTTGTGTGACTTTATTAATAAGTTGGATAGAAAGTACGCATTACGGTGCACCTTATAAATGTTTTAACGGTGAAAATCATTGTCCCAATGCTATTTGTGGTGTGGTACATTTAAGCCTTGGAAATTACTCGTTTTGGAGATCAATATCTAAAATGATATCTCCAAATGGATGAATAGTGTAGACATGATAAATACATCATCGTGGGGCCATGTAATTTTGATCTCCTTTGAACCGTTGGTACAACTGTTGAAAAATATTGATTTTTAAGTATATTTTAATAATAAAAATAATATATATAATATATAATTTTGTTTGAAAAATACCGTTTGTGGGTTTTTTGGGAATAGTCCCACATGGGAAAGGGAAGAGAAAATTCTGTGGTTTAAATGATAATAGTGGAGTATTATAATATTTACCTACCTAGTCTGTGGACTATGGACCTTACGTGTTCCAGTGCGTAGCACTGGAACACCCGCGCGCGCTTGTGCTCGCGCTCGGGCTCGGGCACGGGCACGGGTTCGGGCTCGGTCTCGGTCTCGGTCTTAGGCTCGGGCGAGGGCATAGGCATGGGCATGTGAGGCAGTGTGGCTGTAGAGGCGCTAGTGGCGCACTTCGCACGTGCGCATCGTGTCGCAGAGGGTCGCTCCCTTCGCAAACCGAAGCGAGACGTGTGCGAGTCATGGTGCGATTAGTGGCTAAGGCAAATGGTTGGTTGGACGAAAATCTAAAGGACTGAATGAGAGTCCCTCTGATTATATAAAGAACTGAAAAATAGAGCTGTTGCAACAGATCTGTAACAGCTATGCAATTAGTGCAGGTCCAACAGAATCGTTGCATGGCTAGCCCAACAAACTAGAAAACGGCTAGTCATTGTCTCACAATAGTCGACATAAAGCTGACTAATGACCCATGCACAACAGTCAGAAAACAGCCATAAAACGGCTAGTTTTCTTCAACAGCTAGAAAACGGTCATGAGATTTATTTCCCTGGACCATAGCCCCCAGCCACCATAGCCTATAAAAGGAGGACCTGGATGGCTTTCCAATCCATCTCAAAACTTACTCCAGTAGACCCATACAAACTGAGACAGCCTACTACTCCTCTTCTATACTCCAGTAGTTCCAGCAAGACAGTAAGGGTTAAACCTTTACTAGAAGAACAGACCAACGGTGTGGTCTAGAACGGTTCAACTGAAGCAGTGGCTGAAGTACTGACCAGTGCAGTGGTCTTAATCCAAAGAAACTTTTTTCTCTTTCTTTTTCTTTCTTTTGGGATTTTTCTCTATGTTGTAATACTGCCAGCAATTGTGTAATTGAGTTCCAATAGGTGGGCCTTCGTGTTTGCTGAACGCAGACCCACACCAGGCTTGTCGTATCCTAGAAGATATTTGCCTGTAACCTATCGGCATACTCAATTTATTTGAGTAGGGGCAAATAACGCTTTAAGGACAGCGTTTTCAGATGTGCTTCAGCCTGTCCTTATTTCTGATTATCGTAATTTTTCGGTTTCCATATTATACAGAAAATACATTAATCTGTATAATTTCCAACAACAACTCGGAGCTCAATCGCTAGTGTGTGGTACATCAGCCGATCCGCTTCCATGGAAAGTTGCTTAGTGGGGTCGTAAACCTCTTAATGATGAGAGTAGTCCACGGTCTTATCTAATTATTTGGTCCTGTGGCTGACTGGAATGGTGAGCACCACCGGAATCAATGGTCTCAATTGAGTAGAGTTTCTGCCATCAGTTTTCACCACTAGACTACAGCGGCTCAGTAAAAGATGGGTACTTGGTCAGAACCAAGACTCTTCTACTCATCTTGAATTAAGTAAAATCTTGTTGCAGTTGAGTCTGACCAAACCACAAGACCAGGCCACCATTTCTTTGAGTGGGTCAAATGGGAAGCAGATTGCGTTCAGACTCGTTACAGGCGGGAGCGGATTAGGTGTTACCTGGGAAACACGTTAGTGGGTGTTACCCTTACCGTGGGGCCAGCTTGATGATGTGTTGTGTATCCACACCGTTCATCCGTTTATCTAACCCATTTTAGGAGGTATTAACAAAAATTAAGTAGATCAAGATCTCAGGAGGACCACACGACAGGAAACAGTAGTGTTTGAGTGTGCCACCAGTAAAAATTCCAAAGGGCCCATTGTAAATTTTTCATACTTTTTATTTGCCATCAAACCTGTTGATAATGTCAAGAAAACTTTTGTGGCCCACGAAATGTTTTGAATAGTTATTTGTCATTGTTTCTAGTGGTGTGGTCCACCTGAGAATTCTATCTTCATAAGGTTTGAGATTTCATCCTAAAATAAGATGTAAAAACAGACGGATGGAGTGAATATACAAAATTTACACCAAGGTGGGACTCACACGGTTGGTGTTACCCTAATATGCTCCTATTCCAGGCAGGGGCTGTGGGCCCACCTTGATGTATGTGTGAGGGAGATCCAAGGATCAAGTGGGCCACACCACGGAAAGGAGTGGTGAAAATGACTCCCACCGTCCACACAACGGGAAGCAATGGTGACAATGACTTCCACCGTTGAAACCTTCTTATGACCAACCGTGACGTTTATTTGACATCCAGCCTGTTGGTAAGATCACATAGACAGAAATAAAGGGAAAACACAAATATCAGCTTGATCAAAACTTCTGCAAGTCCCAAGAAGTTTTGAATGGTGAAGGTTTAATCCTCACTTTGTGGTCGCCGTACATCTGTCTCATTTTTTAGTTCATGCCTTAAAATGATCAAAATATAATAATCGATGGACAACGTAGGTAAAACACATACGTTACATCATGGTGAGCCCCACAACACCGTTAGTGTCAGTGTGCAATATGCGTGGCCCGGTGTCAGTACTCTCCATTTCAGGCACATGAGATTGTTGGAGATTTTGACCTGCAGAATCACACAGATCTAGATCTAGGATAGCAATCCAATGACACCAAGCACACACAAGAGAACACAGATTTAACGTGGAAAACCCTTGCGGGAAAAAACCACGGCACAAAGCGACAGATCTCCACTATGAAAATAGAAATTACAAAGAGAGAGGACTTACCCGATTCGAACAACCTCGAATCTCACCCTTGCTACACCCTTTAGAAACCCTAAAATCCCTTTAGGAACCCTTGGAACTACTTTAGAAAGCCTTAGAATACCATCTTACCTCCCCAATCCCGGATACACCCCTTTATATAAGAATAGAAAGAGGTAGAATCCAAATAGGAAACAAAATCCGCAAAATATGCGTTTCCGCAATCACATCTGCGGAACTCGTCGATGTCATCGAGCCACTCTCGATGACAGCCTCGATAACAGCTTCGATATCATCGACAGTCCTTCGATGATATCGAAACAGGACCAAACTATCCAGCGACCAGGGGTGGAAAATACTGTGAATTATCGATGGCATCAAGACCCTGTCGATGACAGCCTCGATATCATCGACGGTCCTGTCGATATGATCGACAGACCACTAGACAGATTTAAGACATCTGTCTATAACAATCTTCACCATGTCTTTATCTGTGTAGCTTCTTATTATCCTCTTATTTCTACACCATATCATAGCTTATCTTGCACACTCCGTCTTCCTTTTACGCCATCGCCAAGCCTAGAGAAGTTACACAGAACTTGAACTTCTTTACAGGAACATTCTTGTTGATCATGTCTGCTGGATGTAAATCCACATGCTCAACCACCTTTGCTCCTGTCTTCCCAAAAGAAAAGACGTAGTCTTCTTACCATCTCACCGCTACCCAATATTGCTTGCCGGGGTACTTGCTCACAACATTGATAGCCTGTGAAATAACCGGTCTAATCCAGACCATGACATACACTGCCAACCGCATTCGAAATAAGGCTCATGAGATATCCTGCTTTTCTCCATTTGTTTTGGGACATGTCCTGAGGAAAACTTGAGGAGAGACGCATAGGGAACACTCTCCGGCTATACCTGGCCCATCACATCCTTGATTAATACCTACACATAATATATTCTTCCTGTGATTACCAAAGCCTACTCCTCCTTCAGTCTCAACACCGAGAACTATCTTTGCAGCCCCTCAATCCTTCATCCTGAATGTCCCACTTAACCGAGTCTTCGGTACATTGATTTCAGACATGTCATAATTGGCGATCTACATGTCATCAATTCTTAACTCACCATAAAGGAATCAAACCACTGCCTAGGCGATAGGTCGAACCACAACCTCCTGCAAAGTCTTTTCTCAGATCCTTTAACTTCGAACCGCTCTAGTTGCCTCATGTAGATCTGCTTTTCACTTTCCCTTGTAAAAGTGCAAACTCTACATCCATCCTTTCAGCTCAAGATCACATTGGCCAACCAGTGTCAATCATGGATCTAATAGATACCTGCTATACTGTCGGCGCGATTATTTCTGAGAAACCGATCCCTTCTCTCTGAGCATAACCCTTCGCTACCAACCTCGCCCTGTATCTATGTTGTATCCTCCTGAAGATCCACCTGCATCCAATAGCTTTCCAACCCACTGGAAGCTCACCAGCTCCCATATGTAGGTCTGGTACAACGAATACATCACTTCGCCCATAGTCACCTTTCACTTTTCAGCACCAGGCTCACCTAGAGTCATCTGAATAGAAGATGAATCCCCTACGATATTAGAGTCGTCCATGTACCTCACCGATATCCTGCGATCATACCGTGTGATTCTTCTGACGGGTGGCTGCACCACCTGATCTGTATCCCTTTCCGCACGTCTCAGCCTTCCTACCCTGCCCGCTCATGTGGTCATGCCCAACATGCCACACACGTGCAGAGGTGGAATCCGCTACATCCACTGCAGCTCCACCTTCTGAAGTGCTCCCGATCAACCTGTATAAGTTACCGAGTTGTTGCGCTTTCATGATTACCTGTGCCCCCTTAGATACCTTAAGAGCACTATCAATACCTGTGTACTTGCATCCTTTTGCCTCAAGTACACCAAGAGAAATCAGATTCTGCTTCAAATCAGGAACGTGCCTGACATCAGTCAGGGTACGCTCCACCCTATCAAACATCCTGATGCGCATCGTACCAACAGCCACAACGTTACAGGCAAAGCCATTGCCCATAAACACCTGTCCACCATCACACTCGCTATAACTGGCGAACCAACTCCGATAAGGAGCCATGTGAAAAGATGCCCCTGTGTCTAGCATCCACTCGTCCTTACAATCATTGTATGACCGTATGAGCGAAGACAGATAAAACATCACCATCACATCCACTCGATCCATCTGACGTGGAAATATTGGCCTCCCTATACGAAGCCTTAGAATCTTCTCTTTTTGATTTAGGATTTCCACAATCCTTCTTCACATGTCTTTCCTTCCCACAGTTCCAGCACTTTACCTTTCCTTTGCCCTTGCCCTTGGATTTAGATCTAGAACCTGAAGAACCTGTACCTTGTCCAGAATTACTACCCACTGTAAACAGTGCATCAGAAGACGTTCCCATGTCGCTATTTAGTTGTCTCATAGCCTTCCCTTGAAGGGCTGAGATAACCGTATCGACACTCAGGGTTTCGTTCGTGCTACACATAGTGTCCTTGAATACCTCAAAAGACGCCGGGAGAGAATTCAGTAACATACATGCTTGTTCTTCATCTTTCATCACTTCCTCCATATCCAACAATTTACAAACCAATTTATTAAAGTTGCTGATATGAGCCTCCAGATCTCCACCCTTTGCCATCTTGAAGTTATACCACTGCCGCTTCAAGTGCAGGCGATTTTCAGAGGATTTCTTCGCATAAACATCCTCTAACTTCGCCCATAACTTAGCGGCAGTTTTCTCCCTCATGACGTTGTAGAGAACCTCATCTGTAAGACATAAACGGATCGATGATAAATCCTTCTTATCAAGAGTATTCCATTCATCATCTTTCATAGTAGACTTTCGCTCCTCAAGAGCACCATCTTCGCCTTGCTTGATTAAGGAACTCATCATCTTGATCTTCCATAACTCAAAATTATTTTTCCCTGAGTACTTCTCAATTTCATACCTGGTGCTCGCCATTATTAATAATCTTGCAGATTCAGATCTGTGCCCCAATCGATTGCTTTGATACCACTTGTTGGGGATTTTGACCTGCGGAATCACACAAATCTAGATCTAGGATAGCAATCTAATGACACCAAGAACACATAAGAGAACACAGATTTAACGTGGAAAACCCTTGCAGGAAAAAACCATGGCACAAAGTGACAGATCTCCACTATGAAAATAGAAATTACAAAGAGAGATGACTTACCCGATTCGAACAACCTCGAATCTCACCCTTGCTACACACTTTAAAAACCCTAAAATCCCTTTAGGAACCCCTGGAACTACTTTAGAAAGCCTTCGAATACCATCTTACCTTCCCAATCCTGGATACACCCCTTTATATAAGAATAGAAAGAGGTAGAATCCAAATAGAAAACAAAATTCGCAAAATTTGCGTTTCCGCAATCGCATCTGCGGAACTCGTCGATGTCATCGAGCCACTCTCGATGATAGCCTCGATAACAGCTTCGATATCATCGACAGTCCTTCGATGATATCGAAACAGGACCAAACTATCCAGCGACCGGGGGTGGAAAATACTGTGAATTATTGATGGCATCGAGACCCTGTCGATGACAGCCTCGATATCATCGACGACCCTGTCGATATGATCGACAGACCACCAGACAGATTTAAGACATCTATCTATGACATAGATTTGGTGCAGACTGGGTCCTCTTAGATATGTAGACGTACACTCAAGTATTTAATTTGGATCATTGATCAGATTCGGCATACTTTTCATAAGCCACTGTGGAAGCAATCTCACTGTTAAACGGATCCTATCCGTTGGATTGATTGATCAGTGCAAAATTGTGGCCTAAATCAAAGGGCCAGTGATTAGTATGAATGTTCCATTCTATACATTTTACTTTAGATAATGTCTTTTGGAGTTTCAACTCCCGATCAAGGGTTCGACTACCCATAGGTGGTGAAATTCCACTAGCGTGAGTGTGTGGGTTGCGTGCGTGTGTTTTTTTCTTTTATTTTAAAAAAAGCTATATAAAAAAAAAGTCTTTTGGAAATATATAGATATTATCAGGGCTGTTAACGGGCTGGGCCAGGCCTGCTTTTGGGCTGGGCCATCGGGCCAAGCCTATTCAACATTCTGATTTTGACAAGCCCAGCAAAACCCATTGACACTTCTAGATATTATCGGTATCCTCTGCTGAGTGATATAAAAACTACCTATAATTGAAGACAATACCACTGTACGAGAGATATTTAGCAACATTTTTAATATTACCCCTAGCATAGAGATCTTCCTATACCTGAAGCTGTGTAGGGTTCACAGAGACATCCATGACAAATCCATTCTATCCATCTGTTTTGAAAGACTACAGTAGGGCGGGATTCTAAAAATCAAGCAGATCCAAAACTCATGTTGGCCATGATGGGATTTTCGTCATCAGTTCAGAGGAGAGATTGGGCAACATTGTGTAAATCGGATGTGTTTTACCGTGCTGCTTGACCGGTCGAGTGAGCTGCTCGACTGGTCGAGAATGGTGCTCGACTCAAAGTCCAGTGAACAAATTGGTTTGGAACTCCGTGGTGCTTGACCAGTTGAGGGAAGTGCTCGACCGGTCGAGTGGGCCGCTCGACCGGTCGAGGACCCTGCTCGACCAATCGAGATTACGCAGATTCATGTCCGGATTTTGTGCGAACCGCAAAAATTTGAGACAATTTTGCTAAGGTACGGAAGGAAGTTAACTAAACTATAAATAGGGGTCCCTAGGGCTTTTCTAGGGCATTGAAAAGGCTTTCTAAAGTTATTGTGCTAAGGGTTTGGACGTCTAAGGTGAGAGAGAGAGAGAGAGAGAGAGAGAGAGAGAGAGAAAGAGAGAGGAAACTTGTGGAATGGAGGGTTATGCTCGTAAAGGTGATCTATTATGCATTCGACGTCTCGGCGCTTCTTTATCCTCGTGATCGTTGAGATCTCTCTGTTTTTCTTTATTCTCTTATTGTTTATCCACTCCTGCGTGAGTGAAGAAGGTTTGATTTAAGCGAAGTGTGCTTGTAATCGGTTGTAACCTTCTACTTCATAGTGGATTGTTGCTCTAGACTAGGTCCCGTGGTTTTTACCTCTTTTAGGGTTTTCCACGTAAAAATTCCTTGTGTCGTGTGGTTTATGCTTTAATTTATTTTATTACTTTATTATCCCATAATTCTGATATTTTTGGAAGGCTAGATCCTAAGGTTTTGTGCAACGGCCCCCAACAGGCCATACCATACTAAACATTGGGGATTGAACAGAAAGGGGTCATAGAAGTTTTGTATCGAAATGATATTTGTTCCTACAGTTTATCTGAGTGTTAATAACCCTATGAACGATTTGGATGCCATATAAACATCATGGTTGGCTCCAGGAAGGTTTCAATAGTGGATGTTTTTGTTCCCATTCTTTCGTTGGTGTGGCCCACTTGAGTTTTGGATCATTTCTGATTTTCATAATCTTATCTCACTGTGGTCTTTCAAAAGATATGGACAGTGTCGATTTGTCACAGACATCTTTTGTGGATCCCACGCAGCCCCACCACAAGTTTATCTCTCTCCACAGTCACTGGCAATCCGCTTCCTATTCTATTTAATCTTCCTCAAACATATTGAATGGAACTTGGAATGTCCAATCATTAATTTGAATCATTTATCCTTTCATACAATTAAGGACAAGCCATAGTGCAAGAATCATGTCAATTGAATGATCTGAAGCATCCAATCAAAAACATAAAAAATGGACCATCAAAATTAAGTGGATAAGCAAAAGAGGTCTAATAATCTCATGAAGCTATCTATCTATCTACTAGATCCCAAATTATATTGCTTATGATTCCAAGAAAGCATTTTGGTTCGATGATCCTAACCATATTATAGATAGCTCCTAAAATAACATTTACAATTTTTATAAATAGGCCACGATCAAATGGTCAGGATCATCCAACGTGTCATTCAAAAGGTTTACGGATGTTATATATGAAAACCCTTGTAATAGGACCACATGGTTATTTGATCCTTAGATCTCAAAGTCTGTCTACCATTGAGCTATGGAACTGAACCTTTTATATTGCCTTTGTCCATCTATTTTGCCGGCTCATTTTAAGATACAAACAAAAAAAAATAAAGCAGATCCAAAGCTCCAGTGAACTTAGCTACATAAAACAGTAGGGACACCATTAAAAGCTTCTTGACCCACAAAATTAAGTTTCATGTTAAGCTGATAGTTTTGTTTCCCCTCATTAAGGTCTTTGTGATCCTATCAATGGGTTGGATGACAACTAAACATTACAGTGAGCCTTACCAAGATTTCAACGGTGGGTGTCATTATCTCTACAGTTTCCTATGGTGTGATCCATTGAGCTTATAATTTGTTTCATTATTGGGTTCATTCCTTAAAATGAGCTGGCAAAACAAATGAATGGTGTGGATATAAAACACATATATCAACTTAACCCCACAGTGCCCAACACAAGGCGGCACCACCACCTTTGAATGGTGGCCTATAAAAAGGGTGTTGAATCTGAACGGTCCACCTATAGACAGCATAGATGGCCAATGTGTTCAAGTGCAACTTGGTGCACCATTGTTCATGATAAAAGATTATAGACTACTCAAGTGAGATATTTCTTAGAAAGGAAAATTTCCAAACTTTGGCATGCATGACTAATTCTTTCTACAAAACCTAACTTTGAATTCTAAGAATTCCAGAATGCAAAAGGACTAAGCTTTGTTGAGGGGTCTCAAAAGCATGGTCCATCATAGGTAGGGCTCACTAGGTGGATGGTCCCTCAATCTTCCATGCCACGTGTATGGTGGGGAGGGGGTCTTTATCACATATGATGAGTCAACTCTATCATGCAAGTCATGGTTGCGTCCACGAGCGGCATTCCACCAACCTAACCGGAAACACCTGCCCTCATATCTACCCACACCTTGTGTTCGCATCATACCTCCCATTTTTTTTTCGCTATTATAAATGTTTGCAATTTAATTATAAAACATCGAGTCAACAAGTCCATTGTATCCCTATTGACTGAACTTCTCTTAACATCTTCAAGCCATTTTACAGATATGCTGGTTGATTTCATTCATTTAGGTGCATTGAATGTGGGTCATCGCCATCTCTTCTTCCAACCGTCCATTTGGCTACCACTTATACGGATATGATCATGTAATCAATGAGGTTTTGAGGCCACCCAACCAATTCATGCTGGGCCCCCGATTTGAACAGTTGACTAAAATACTCTCTCATCAAGTGTGTGGATGGATGTGCTTGTGCATTGATCTCATTCTTTCAATTGTTGGAAAAATGTGTAATAAAATAAACTATTTTCTTTCATCAGGATGAATCACGTAAAATATATATTGTCTTTAAAGCTTGATTCGCCCCCTTATCAAATTGTTGATGGGTTAAAGGCGAATTGCTTCTAGGATAAAACAAGCCTATTTGGATCCTGCGTTCAGTAATCACGAAGGGTCCACGTAGGAATAATTTCAACGCAGCAGATCTTCTGGTAGAATTAAAATGAAGATGTGTTAACAGTATTCTAAAATAGAGATGCAATCCTTCCAAGTAAGAATACTACACAAACATCCTCGTATAAATCACGATTTTCTTCTTTTCGTTTATGATGTGGGACGAAAGCACACACTGCACTTTTCGATTTAAAATTCTCAAAAAGCCTTTTGTCAGCAAAATCCCAAAATTTTAAATATATGATTTTTCCAAAAAACCACAAAACTCAACAATCCCCTCTGGTTTTTAAAAAAATAGAAAATATCTGTCAGAGATAAAGAACAGTTATTATGCATAGAGAAATATATCTTACGATTTGAATCTTTCCTTAGTGTAAGTATTTTAAAGTTATGTTGAAATTTCTATTTGCCGTAACATTGAACCAATTATTCCTAAATGACATAACCGAAAACACTACACACATAATAACTTCTGCGTTATGTGTTCATTTATATTACTCGCATAACACTTTTAATGGTCATGTGCTTATCCTATTTCATGAACGATCTCAAGAAAACTCTAACTCTCATGAGAAGCTGCACCACTTATATGTTCATATAGGTGAAATCCTTCCAGTGTTTCTATTACTTAAAACACTTATCCTATTTGACTGGATTTCATTAAGAGTTCTAAGAGTCGGCCATATTTGTTTGTAACAGCCAACACTTTCATCCTAGATGAGGTTATTTTTAGATTTAGTGCTGAAACTTTCCATTTATTAGTGATTTATTGTTTTCCATCGAACTCAATCTTTAGAGATTTTTTAAGTTTGGGCTGAGTTTCTATCACTGGTGGAACTTTGATTGAAGAGTTTCAGCCCATCCATCTAGATGTTGTACTTACTACCTCTCTCGTTAGAGGTTTATTAAAGGGATCATCTAAGTTATTACTCACCTTCACAATGTGATCACAATGATTCAATCTTGAATCATTTATCTTATATAATCATGTCTCAAACTTATGTGTCTTGACTTTCCATTATAGGTACCGATGTAGGTTCTTGTTAGAGTAGTTTCACTGTCACAATGAACTGAAACAGTGGTATAAGCTTCGCATAGAATGGGATTTCTAATAGAAGATCCATTAACCACTCAACATCTTTGCTTATTACATCTAATGCTATGAACTCAGATTCCATTGTTGAATACATTATGCAAGTTTGTTTCTTGGATCCCCAAGATACATTCGCACCTCCTAAGATAAATATCTACCCTGTAGTAGATTTATTCTCCTACACTCGATATCCAATTTGCGTCGGTATAGTTTCATTAGAAGATTGAATCTTAGTATTCTTTTTCTCCATGAAAAAAGAGTTCTCAAATAACTCTATATCTCTAGACTCTATGATTACATTGGAGTCTAAGTCTAAAAATCTATAGGCCTTACTATTTTGTGTATATCTTACAAAGACGCACTTGATAGCTCTTGGTCCTAACTTAGTTCTTTTAGGTTCAGAAGTTCTGCAATATGCGAGACATCCCCACACTCTAAAATACCCTATGTTTGGTTTTCTTCCTTTCCATATTTCGTATAGAGAGGTCTTGGTTTTCTTAAATGGGATTTTATTTAAAACATGACATGCAAATAACAATGCTTCTCCCTATAGGTTTAATGACAACTTTCCTTGTATTAGCATTGAGTTGATCATTTCAACTAAAGTCCTATTTTTTCTCTCTGCTACACCATTTTGTTGTGGTGTATAGGATGTTGTGCACTGGTGTACTATGACGTGTTCCTCATAATAAGTAGAAAATTCATTAGAAAGTATTCTCCTCCTCTATCAATACGAAAGATTTTAAGCTTTTTAACTAATTGATTTTCTACTTCGGATTTATAGATCTTGAATGCATTAAATGCTTCATATTTTGATTTTAACATATATACATACACATATCTTGAACAATCATCTATAAATGTTATGAAATATCTCTTCCCTCCTCGGGTAAGAATGTCATTTAGTTCACATTTGTCAGTATGCACTAGGTCTAATATTTGAGATGAACTCTTGAGAATGATTTCTTAGTTATTTTAGACCATATGCATACTTCACATTTATCATTGTCATTATCATTGTATGATACTAGGAATTTCTTAACCATGAGTTTTATGGTAATATAGCCAATATGTTCTAGTCTTCCATGCCACAGCATTCCAGACTCAATCATATAAGTAGAAGAATTCCTTTCATTCGAAGAAAACTTGATCATCCCATTATAAGCATAACCCTTACCCACAAAGTTCTCATTCTTGGACAAGATCAGCAGACTCAAACAAAACCCTTATTTCAAGTTTGCTCAAGAGATCTCATAAGACTAAGTTCCTCCTTATGTCTAGGACATGCAGTATGTTAGTCAGGATTACCTTCTTTCCAGAGGTAAAGAGTAATTTTATGATTCCTTTGCCTACGACTTTCGATCGACCTTTATTTCTCATTTGAACCTCTTGACCATTGGTCACGTCTTCATAGGTTTTGAAGGCAGATCTATCGTTGCATACATGGTCTGTGACACTTGTATCATACCACCAACCAAGGACTTTCTCTTAAACTAAGTTCACTTCTTTGACCATTGCTACAATATCATCGTCTACTGCATTAGTCTCTTTCTTAGGCTTTTTGTGGTCCCTACAGACTCGGACGAAGTGTCCGGTCTTGTCACAGACATAACAAAGACCTTTGGGTTTATTGTTTTTCTTCTTTTTGATTTTCTTGAATTTTCCTCGATCTTTGTTAGGTTTTAGGGAATCATTTTTCATATAGTTATTGTTCTGGGATAGTCTTTCTACTGCATTCACCTTGGATGAGGATGCACCATTTGTGTCATCCTTCTTATCTCGATTACAATAAGATTCTTCTTTAATATAAAGATACTTTCGGATTTATGCAGTAGCTTCTTCCTGTAGTTTTTTCAGCTCGAAGGCAATTTGGCAATAATAGATCCGACTTGAAAGGATTCAGGTAGGTCTATTTTTAAAGCATTTATCTTGTTTACAATTAATTGTAATTCCTGGATTTAGGCCAATAGTGGCTTATTGTATATCATCGTGAAATTGAAATACCTAACAATTAGAAATTTCCATGTACTTTCTTCTTCAGCCTTATACTTGTATTCCAGCGCACTCTAGATTTCTTTTACTGATGTGGTCCTCGTGTATAGATCGTACAACCGATCGGAGAGAGCGTTGAGAATATGGTCACGACACAGCAGTTCGTCTTCTTGTCGCTTGATTCTTTCAGCGATTTGTTCTGGTGTGTCAGCATCCATCACTTTGGGCAAAAGATGGAGATTCGAGTCCAGGATGTAGAAAATCTTTAGAGCGGTCAGCAAGAATTTCAGCTTGTCTTGCCACCTAGTGAAATTTGAACCGTCGAATCGGTCCAATCTGATCAGATCCTAGTTCATCAGTTTGACTAATGCAATACTTTCAGTATCCATAATCACGCTTTAAGAATGTTGGAAATATTGAAAAATAAAATAAAATATTTTCTTTCACCAGGTTGAATCATGTATAGAGCTGGGCAATCCTAACCCGATCCAGTGGATCCGACCCGATCTGACCAGATCCGACCCAATCCGAACCGATCCGACTGCCTGGATCGGTGCGGATCGAGTAGGGTAGTCCAGATCTGAAAACGTTTCAGGTCGAGTTCAAATCCATACCTACCCAGACCGATCCGATCCGTAATCCGATTCGATTGGATCCGATTCGATCCGATCCGACCCGATCCGGAGATGTATGTGTTTCATCCATTCCGTTCATCCATTTTATAGATCATTCTAGGGCTTTATACAAAAAAAAATGATAGGGATATAAATCTCAGGTGGACCACACCACAGGAAAATAATAATGATTGGATATCCACCATTATAATCCTCCTAAGACCCACCGTAATGTTTATTTGACATCTAATCTGTCGATTAGGGCATAAGGACCCAGTTGAAGGGAAATAATAAATATCAACTTGATCAAAAACTTTTATGGCCTCCAAAATGTTTTTTATGGTCAACGTTCATTCAACACTGTTTCCTATAATGTTGTCCACGTGAGATTTCGATATACCTCATTTTTTTTTCTCATAAATAAAATGATCTATAAAAATAGATGGAGGGCATGGATGAAACACATACATCATGGTGGGTCCCACAGAGCACCGACCACCAGCTAGTGGCCGATGGTAAGGGGAGTAGCCAGTCCGTTTCCAGTACAATACTGGCGTCTGGTGCTCCTCGAGCTCCAGGCGCTCCTTGAGCTCCAAGTTGTATGAACGGTTCAAAGGAGATCAAAATTATATGGGCCCCTCAATGATGTTTTTATTATATCTACACCGTTCATATGTTTTTAGAGATAATTATAGAGAATTATCCAAAAAATAAACAATATCCAAAGATCATCTGGACCACACCACAAATTACAGTAGAGAATGATTTTCACCGTTAAACAATCGTGTGGTCCATTTAATAGTTAAATCTGTCTTATTTTTCGTCTCAAGCCTTAAGACGAGCTCGCCAAATGGATGGACGGTTTGGATATAACACATACCCCATGATCAGATCTACAAAACTCGCAAATGTCGATAAAGAAGTCATTATGCGGACATTGTGCTTGCGTGAAAAGCAAGCCACTGCCATTTCGTGCAGTGCACCGTGCATGTCAAAAGTCCGAGTCCAGTAAAAACATGTATACGGTAGATTGAAAGTCTTTCAGAGCCATGAGGGGCCTACCTTGATGTATGTATTTTATCTAAGTTGTTTATCTATTTTGACATATTATTTTAGACCATGGGCACAAAAAGTTGTTATATTAAAGGCTGAAGTGGACCACACCACATGAAAAGTTGGATTAAAATTCATACGATCCGAATCGTAGCCAACCTGATCCGACTCAGTTTCCCTGACCGAGTCAGACTCGGTTCGGGTCAGGCCAACCATGCATCGGATCGGTCCGAGTCTAGTGACTCGGATTCGGTCTTGGATCGGATCGAGTTCGAGTCAAGCCATTGGAATTTCGGATTGAATCAAGTTGGACGTAATTCGATCCGATCCGGAACGATGCCCAGCTCTAATCACGTAAATATACATTGTCCTTGAAGCGTGATTCACCCCCTTATTAAATTGTTGATGCATTACAGGCGAATTACTTTCAGGATAAAAGAAGCCTGTTTGGATCCTGCATTCAGCAATCACGAAGGGTCCACCTAGGAACAATTTCAACACAGCAGATCTTCTGGCAAAATCAAAATGAGGATGTGTCAACGATATTCTAAAATAAAGATGCAATCCTTAGGATTTGGTGGATGAGGAGAGATGTCAGTTTGAGATGATGCAATTTGGACCGGAATGGTCTAATTTATATAGGCACTAGGGAGTGAACCTTTGCTAGGTGGCCGTCAACGGTTCAAAACGTTTGAAAAACGTTTCTGACTGTTGATCATTAATTTCAGCCGTGGAGTGTAATGTGTGTCAACTAGCGCCACTACAGCCACACTACCCACGCCCTCGCTCGAGAGCGACGTGCATACGTGTATGCACTGGAACACGTAACCTGAGCGTCACAATCTCCAAAGCTCCAAATAAGAATACTACACAAACATCCTCATATAAACCACGATTTTCTTCTTTTCATTTCTGATGTGGGATAAAAGCATACATCACACTCTTCGATTTGAAATTCCTAAAGGTGGGACTTGGTATGGACAGGCTTAGTAAGGTACGTGGCTCAAAAGTGAGGAGTACGGTAGGAAAAACTCTAAACCTCTTAATGATGAGAGTAGTCCCCAGTCTTATCTAATTATTTGGTCCTATGGCTGACTGGAATGGTGGGCCTCACCAGAATCAATGGTCTCAATTGAGTAGAGTTTCTGCCATCAGTTTTCACCACTAGGCTAGGGTGGCTCAGTAAAAGATGGGGACTTGGTCAGAACTAGGACTCTTTTACTTGAACGTAGGGAAACCGGCATCATCTTGAATTCCGTCAAATCTAGTTTCGGTTGAGTCTGACCAAACCACTATGCCAGGGCACCATTTCTTTGAGTGGATCAAATAGGAAGCTGATTGCGTTCAGACTCGTTACAGGCGGCAGCGGATTAGGTGTTACCTGGGAAACACCTTAATGAGTGTTAACTTTACCGTGCGGCCTTCCTTGATGATGTGCTGTGTATCCACGCCGTTCATCCATTTCTCTAGCCCATTTTAGGATGTATTATCAAAAATTAAGCAGATCAAGATCTCAAGAGTACCACACGACAGGAAACGGTAGTGTTTGAGTGTGTCACCAGTAAAAACTCCAAAGGGCCGGCCGTTGTAAATTTTTCATAATGTTTATTTTTCATCTAATGTTAAGAAAACGTGGATGATTTGAAAAATACAAGGATCAGATTAATCCAAAACTTTTGTGGCCCACAAAAAGTTTTGAATAGTTATTTTTCACTGTTTCTAGTGGTGTGGTCCACCTGAGACTTAGATCTTCATAAGGTTTGGGATCTCATCTAAAATGAGATGTAAAAACAGATGGATGGAGTGGATATACAAAAATTACACCAAGGTGGGACTCACACGGTTGGTGTTACACTAATCTGCTCCTGTTCCGGGCAGGGGCTGTGGGCTCACCTTGATGTATGTGTGAGGCAGATCCAAGGATCAAGTGGGCCACACCATGGAAAGGAGTGGTGAAAATTACTCCCACTGTCCACACAACGTGACGCAGTGGTGACAATGACTTCCACCGTTGAAACCTTCTTAGGGCCCACCGTGACGTTTCTTTGACGTCCAGCCTGTTCGTAAGATCACGTGGACAGGGATAAAGGGGAAACACCAATATCAGCTTGATCAAAACTCCTGCAAGTCCCAAGTTTTTAATGGTGAGCGTTTAATCCTCACTTTTTGGTTGCCTTAGATCTATCTCATTTTTTAGCTCATGTTTTAAAATAATAATAATGTGGAAAAAAATAAAAGAAAATCGATGGACAGTGCTCTGTAAGCCCCGCAACGATGTATGTATTTTATCCACTCGGTCCATTCATTTTTCCACCCTCACTTCATCCATGCTCATGTGACCTGATCAATGGATGACAAATAAACAATACAGTGGGAGCTAAGAAGTTTTTAATGGTGGGTGTTCAATCACCACTATTTTCCTATAATGTGGTCCACCTGATATTTGGCTCTACTTCATTTGGGAGATTATGCATTAAAATATTAATGATCCAAAATGGATGGATAAAGTAGATAAAACACGTACATCGTGGTGGGGCCCACAGAACCGTCCAGTGTCAGTATGCAATATGCGTGGCCCGGTTTCATAGTGGCACATGAGATAATTGGTGCAGACTGGTGTTATTATATATGTAGACAGTCAAGTATTTTATTTTGGATCGTTGCTTAGATTCGGCATACTTTTCATAAGCCACTATGAAAGCAATCTCACTGTTAAAAGGATCCCTTCCGTTTGATTGATTGATTGGTGGAAAATTGTGGCCTAAATCAAAGTTCCAGTGATTAGTATGAATGGCCCATTCTATAGATTTTACTTTGGATAAAGTCTTTTGGAAATATCATAGATATCATTAGGGCTGTTAACGGGCCGATCCGGGCCTAGGGTTGGTTTTGGGCTGGATTTTGAACTGTTTGGGCTGGCCGTCGGGCGAGTATATTCAAAATTCTGATTTTGGCAGCCCCAGCCTAACCCATTGACACTTCAAGGTATTATTGGTATCCTCGGCTGAGTGATATAAAAACTACCTATAATTGAAGACAGTACTATTTTCAACATTTTCAATATTGCCCCTAGCATAGAGATTTTCCTATACCTGAGGCTGTGCAGGGCTCCCAGAGACATCCATGGAAAATCCACTCCATACATCTGTTTTGAAAGACTATAATAGTGTAAGATTCTAAAAATCAAGTAGATCCAAAACTCATGTTTTCTATACTACGTGAAAAAGTGGAGATTGAACATGAAGGGGTGATAAAAGTTTTGTATCGGGATGATATTTGTTCCTACAGTTTATATGAGTGGTAATAACCCTATGAACGGTTTGGATGGCATATAAACATCTTGGTCATCTTCAGAAAGGCTTCAATAGTAGATGTTTTTGTTCCTATTGTTTCATTTGTGCGGCACAACTGAGTTTTGGATATGTCTGATTTTTATAATCTTATCATATGTGGTCTTTCAAAAGAGATGGACAAAGTGGATTTGTCATATACATCTCTGTGGATTCCACAAAGCCCCAACACAGGTATATCGAGCTCTATATGGTCACGGGCAATAGCTTCCTATTCTATTGATCTTCATGTGATGGTAGCAATAGCCCCAAACATTTTGGATGAAACTTGGAATGTCCAATCATTAATTTGAATAATTTATCCTTTCATACAATTAAGGACAAGCCATAGTGCAAGAATCATGCCAATTGAATGATATGATGCATCAAATCAATAACATAAAAAATGGACAGTCAAAATTAAGTGGACAAGCAAAAGAGGTCCAATAATCTCATGAAACCATCTACCTATCTAGTGGATCCTAAATTATATTGCTTATCAATCCAAGGTGGCATTTTGGTTCGATGATTCTAACCATATTATAGATTAATGCTCCTAAAAAACATTTACAATTTACAATTGGCATGATTCTAGCACAATAGGGTGCCCCGCGTGTCATTGATCAAAAGGTTTAGGGACATTATGAAAACAGGCCAACAATGGTCAGATCATCAATCATGTGGATGCAAATGACTATCTCCAGCTGGAGTGTGGTGATGTGTTGGGTGTTGTGGGCCCTACTATGATGTATGTGTTTTGTATAGTTTTTTTTTTTTTTACACACCTACACCTCACACCCACCCACACCACATGGGCATTTGATCCCTAGAACTCAATGTTGAAACAAAGTCTATCTACCACTAAGCTATGGAGCTGAAAGTATAAGAAACACCACTTTTATGACTAATATTTTAGCGAAAGTCAAATTTACGCACTAAAACCTTTTAGCGCTAAAAGACCAATGTACAAGGCTTTTATCAATGAAAAATTCAAATCGTCGCTAAATGTAAGCTTTTTAGCAACAAAAATTTTCGGTGCTAAAAAAATTTTCCAAAACCTTTAGCAGCGAAAATTTTCGCCTCCAAAAAAATATCCAAGACTTTTTTGAAAAGTTTATTTAAAAAAAAAGTTTACAAGATTTTAGTTGAAAATTTTATTTGCCAAAAAAATTTTCCAAGAGTTCCAAAAAATACCAAGACTTCTAACAGCGAAAATTTTCACCGCAAAAAATTTTTCCAAGACTTTTAGTGCGAAAAAAAAATTTTCCAAGACTTCAAAAAAATTAGAGGAATTAAAATTTCCAAGACTTTTTTAGTGAAAATTTTTGCCACCAAAAAATATCCAAGACTTTAGCAGCGAAAAGTTTCATTGCAAAAAAAAAAAAAAAAATTCCAAGATTTTCGTTCCAAAAACAAGACTTTTTTAGCGACGAAATTTTCGAAAAAAAAAATTCCAAAAAATTCGTTCCACTTTTAGCGACGAAAATTTTCATTGCTAAAGTCTCTCTTTTTTTTAATATACAGCTCAAAATTCCGCACAAATTTCCTGATATACACTTGTTAACAATATATTTCATCGTATTCATCCTGATATACACCTATTATATAATATATTTCATCATATTCACATTCACATCCAGCTAAACCGAAACCCAAACATAAACTACATTCATTCAAACACAAACAATCTTATCCACATCACATTCATTCATGCATAAATACATGCTTAACATCATAAACAAAAATACCCTAAACCTAAAACCTATAACCTAAATGTAAAACCTAAAACCTTAACCTATAACTTATATAACCTATAAGTTTAGGTTTAGGAAATCGGGTTCGAATTCAGGATCAGTTTTAGGTGTGATTAGGGAGTTGAGATTAGGATTAGGTGTAGGTTTAGGGATTTGAGAATACGTTAAGGTTTAGGTTTAGGAAATCGGGCTCGGGTTATAGGTTTAGGTTTAGGTTAGGTTATAGGTTAAGGTTTAGGAAATTGAGTTTAGGCATAAGTTACGGTTATAGGTTATAGGTTATAAGTTAAGTTTTAAGTTTAGGTTAAGGTTATATAGGTTTAGGTTTAGGTTTAGGTTATAGGTTTTGAGATTTGAGAATAAGTTTAGGTTAAGGTTATAAGTTTAGGTTTAGGAAATCGAGTTCGGGTTTAGGTTTGGGTTTTCTAAGTTAAGGTTTAGGTTTAGGTTAGGGAGTTGAGAGTAGGATTAGGTGTAAGTTTAGGTTTAGGGATTTGAGAATATGTTAAGGTTAGGTTTAGGAAATGGGTTCGGGTTATAAGTTTAGGTTTAGGTTAGGTTATAGGTTAAGGTTTAAGAAATTGAGTTATAGGTTAAGGTTTAGGTTATAGGTTTAGGTTAAGGTTATAGGTTTAGGTTTAGGTTTAGGTTATAGGTTTTGGGATTTGAGAATAGGTTTAGGTTAAGGTTATAAGTTTAGGTTTAGGAAATCGGGTTCGGGTTCGGGATCGGGTTTAAGTTTGGGTTTTCAAGTTTAGGTTTAGGTTTAGGTTAGGAGTTTTAAGAATACGTTAAGGTTTAGGTTTAGGAAATCGGGTTGAGTTATACGTTAAGGTTTAGGTTTAGGTTAGGTTATAGGTTAAGGTTTAGGAAATTGAGTTTAGGTTATAGGTTTAGGTTATAAGTTGGTTATAGGTTAAGGTTTAGGTTATCGTTAAGGTTATAGGTTAAGTTTTAGGTTTAGTTAAGTTTAGGTTAAGGTTATAGGTTAAGTTTTAGGTTTAGGTTAAGGTTATAGGTTTAGGTTGAGGTTATAGGTTTTGGGATTTGAGAATAGGTTTAGGTTAAGGTTATAAGTTTAGGTTTAGGAAATCGGGTCGGGTTCATGTTCGGGATCGGGTTTAGGTTTGGGTTTTCAAGTTTAGGTTTAGGTTTAGGTTAGGGAGTTGAGATTAGGATTAGGTGTAGGTTTTAGGTTTAGGGATTTGAGAATACATTAAGGTTTAGGTTTAGGAAAGTGGGTTTACATTAGGTTTAGGGATTTGGGTTTTAGGTTTAAGTTTAGGTTATAGGTTATAAGTGTAGGTTTAGGTTTAGGTTTTAGGTTTGGGTTATAGGTTATAGCATTAGGTTATACGTTTAGGTTTAGGGATTTGGGTTTTAGGTTTAGGTTATAGGTTATAAGTGTAAGTTTAGGTTTAGGTTTGGGTTATAGGTTATAGCATTAGGTTATACGTTTAGGTTTAGGTTTAGGTTAAGGTTTTGAAAAGGCCTAGCTATAAGTCCTAGAGGGGGGGTGAATAGGACTATGCCAAATAAAACTTATAACAGCGGAATTAAAATGAATATGATAGCAAAATAAATCACAATGCAGGGAAAGTAAAATAACCTCAAAAATCGATCTTGAGGGATTGATACAAATGTTGTTCTAAGGACAACCTTTCATAAAAACCGAGTTTATGGTAGGACAACCTTATTTTAGAAAGATCTTTGTATCAAATCTCAAACCAAAGAGGAATACGAATTAAGCACAAATTGAAATAAATCTGTAATCACAAATGTATTGTTCTAGGTGACCATACACCATAAAAATGGCGAGGGCAACCTTCTTTGGAACAACTTTAAAAGAAATTGAATTTTAAGCAGATAAAGTAATAGTGAAAGTAAATTCTAAACTATTACAAAATTCCCACAATGCTTGAATTAAATGATTACAACATTCACCACCACACATACATCCCACAAATAAATATTAAAGATTAGAAATGAAAACCATTCAACCATAACACAAGGGATTATAGTGGTTCTTTGCCTGTGTGTTCACCAAGGTGTTAAACAATGACCACACAAAATGCTACTCCACTCTAATATCCTCACTGCAGGGGGATATTAGCGTTCACTCACAAAATAGGTTTTCACAGGTTCACCCAAAACCTTTACAATTGTGTCTTTGTAATACGTGGGCTTACACAATAAAAAAAAACCCCATAGAGTTTTCTGGCTCTCCTCGGATAACCAATACAACAAGATTTTTAACCGCAAATCTTGAAAGAAACCAAAATCGAAAGGAATTTACAATTAAATGTAAAATACGATTAACTCCTTCGTTGTAGCATTGCCACAGGAGAACCAAATCGAGTAGATGATTGAATGTTCAAGTTCAATGTCCATACTCTAATTATAATGGTTCTAGTTCTAATATATTTTAAAATTAGACTAACTAGGGCTTGCCTTAATTGATTTTGATTCCAAAGAAAGGGAATAACAATTCCTCGTATCAAATTAGATTGGAATAGTAGAAACAAAATCAATTAAACAAAGCTAAAGAAAGAGAATATAAAATAAGCACACTTAGCTTAGATGGAGCACAAAATTATTTTCGAGAAGTTCGACGAAGATTGGCTTAAAATGGAATAATAAAATTGCTTCAATTCTTCGAGTTTCGTACTCTATTTATAGGTGAGCAGATCGCATCTTCGATGGTCTAAGGAGCTCTTCGACTAGTCGAAGAAATAACAATTTGAAAAAAATCGGGCGCGATAAGCTTTGATCGGTTCTACGACCAGTCGAAGGCTTCTTCGACCTAGTCGTAGGTCATCTTCGACCGGTCGAAGACCTCGTAAATTATCATTTGGACTTTGAATCGTAGAATTACGACCGGTCGTAGAAGAAGTCGACACTTGTTCCTTCGATCGTCGAAGACCTCCTTGGACGGTCGAAGCCTAACAGATTTTATCCGAAATTTGTAACAACCTTACGACCGATCAAAGAACTTCTTGGGACCTGGTTGGGCGAGCTAGGACTAGTCGAAGAAAGCCTAGACAAGTCCCCGAAAACTTAAAAATAAGTGTCACATACATATGACTTATGTATCCAAAATGGCCTACTTCTAAGGTCAACCTATGGTCATTCAAACCTCAATAAAGAAGTAAGGACATTGAAAACATTAGGAACAAGTGACCTTGAAGTTTAAGCCTTAAAGTCTTGATGTAGCTCAACCTTAAAAATGTCTTGAGTTCTATAAGAACTGCCTTGTACTCTTCTTGTAGTCTTGCATTCTTGAGTCACGTCTTGAGAGCAATACTTGAAGTCAAGGTTGATCTTTGTACTAGTAATCTTCACTTGTTGTGAGCTTTGCTTGTTATGAATGTTGAACTTTAGAAAGAGCTTCACTAATGCAAGTTATATAACAGTGTTTTTGTCACCACTAATTTTGACAACATACAGGGATATAAACTATAGCACTTACAGGTTTAGGTTTATAGGTTTTGGGATTTGAGAATAGGTTTAGGTTATAAGTATAGGTTTAGTTTAGGGTGTAGGTTAAGGTTTAGGGAATTGAGTTTAGGTTATAGGTTTTGGTTAAGGTTTAGGTTATTGTTATAGGTTTTGGGATTTAAAAATAGGTTTAAGTTATAAGTATAGGTTTAGGTTAGGTTATAGGTTAAGGTTTAGGGAATTGAGTTTTGGTTATAGGTTTAGGTTATAGGTTATAGGTTTAAAGTTTAGGTTTAAGTTATAAGTTTTGGTTAGGTTGTAGGTTAGAGTTTAGGGAATTGAGTTTAGGTTATAGGTTATAGGTTTAGGTTAAGGTTTAGGTTGTAGTTATAGGTTTTGGGATTTGAGAATAGGTTTAGGTTATAGGTTAAGGGTGTGGTACCTGCAAGTACAGATATAAACACGGCCTGTCCAAATGGCCAGGCCACTCTAATGTTGTCCATAGGAAATGAACAGCTTTATCATGGTCATAATAGCGATTCCCACCTTCCAGGTACCCCCGCTCAACATCCAGATAGCTCTGACGCACATCCCGGTCTGCTCCATCAATTTTGAGCAAATATAGATATAAACATGGCCTGTCCAAATGGCCAGGCTATCCAATGTTGTTCATAGGAAATGTATAGCTTCATCATGGTCATAACAGCGGTTCCCACCTTCCAGGGACCCCCACTCAACATCTGGATAGCTCCGACGCACATCCGGGTCTGTTCATTTAAATAAAATGGATTATCAAGATCATTTAAATAAAATCAGGTCCAATCAACAATCGACACGAGAATTTCTTGTTTAGCATTGTCGAAAGTCAAACTTATAACCTATAACCTAACGGTAACCTAAACCTAAAACCTAAACCTTAACCTATAACCTAAAACCTAAACCTAAACCTAAAACCTAAATGTATTCTCAAATCCTTAAACCTAAACCTACACCTAATCCTAATCTCAACTCTCTAACCTTAACCTAAGCTTAAACTTGAAAACCCAAACCTAAACCCGATCCTGAACCCAAACCTGATTTCCTAAACCCTAAACCCTAAACCTATTCTCAAATCCCAAAACCTATACTTATAACCTGAACCTAAACTTAAACCTGGAAGAGCTGGTGAGGCAGAGGAAGGAGCAGGAGAGGCAGAGGGAGGAGCAGGAAAGGAAGATAGAGGATCAGCTGGCGAGGCAGAGGAGGATGGAGGAGAGTTGATGAGGCAGAGGGAGGAGCAGGAGAGGAGGATGGCAGAGATACGGGTGGAGCATGAGCGACGGATGACGGAAATGTTTCAGGCTTTCGCTGCACGTTTACCCACCGATGCCCCACCACCTTCGCCTTCATCTTTGTGATTTTTTGTTTATTTATTTATGATGTTAAGTTTATATGTATTTATGTGTGAATGAATGTGATGCAGATAAGATTGTTTATGTTTGGATGAATGTAGTTTATGTAGTTTGGGTTTAGATGGATGTGAATGTGAATATGATGAAATGTGTATATCAGGATGAATATGATGGAATATATTGTTAACAGGTGTATATCAGGAATTTTGTATGGATTTTAAGCTGGAATATTTTTTAAAAAAAAGAAACTTTTGGCGACGAAAATTTTCGTCGCTAAAAGATATGTTAGTTTATTTTTAGCAGCGAAAATTTTCGCTGCTAAAAATAGAGAATTTTTTGTACAGTTTTATGGCTAAAAGTTAAAAAATTTTAGCAGCGAAATAAAAGTCTTGTATAGTATTTTTAAGCGACGAACATTTTCACCGCTAAAAGTTTATGTAGTTTGGGTTTAGATGAATGTCAATGTGAATATGATGAAATGTGTATATTAGGATGAATATGATGAAATATATTGTTAACAGGTGTATATCACGAATTTTGTATGGATTTTGAGCTGGAATATTTTTTTTAAAAAAAAGAAACTTTTGACGACGAAAATTTTCTTCGATAAAAGATATGTTAGTTTATTTTTAGCAGAGAAAATTTTCGCTACTAAAAACAGAGGATTTTTGTACAATTTTATGGCTAAAAGTTAAAAAATTTTAGCAGCAAAAAGTTTCGCTGCTAAAAGTCTTGTATAGTATTTTTTAGCGACGAACATTTTCATCGCTAAAAGTTTATGTAGTTTGGGTTTAGATGGATGTGAATGTGAATATGATGAAATGTGTATATCAGGATGAATATGATGGAATATATTGTTAACAGGTGTATATCAGGAATTTTGTACGGATTTTGAGCTGGAATGTTTTTTTTTTAAAAGAAACTTTCGGTGACGAAAATTTTCGTCACTAAAAGATATGTTAGTTTATTTTTAGCAGCGAAATTTTTCGCTGCTAAAAGTCTTATACAGTACAAGACTTTTAGCAATGAAAATTTTTGCTGCTAAAAACAGAGGATTTTTTGTACAATTTTATAACTAAAAGATATGTTAGTTTAGTTTTAGCAACGAAACTTTTCACTGCTAAAAGTCTTGTACAATACAAGACTTTTAGTAGCGAAAAGTTTCGCTGCTAAAAACAGAGGATTTTTTCTCCTATTTTAGGGCTAAAAGTTGAAATTTTTTAGCAGCAAAAGTCTTGTATAGTATTTTTTAGCGACGAACATTTTCGCCGCTAAAAGTTTCTGTAGTTTGGGTTTAGATGGATGTGAATGTGAATATGATGAAATGTGTATATCAAGATGAATATGATGAAATATATTGTTAACAGGTGTATATCAGGAATTTTGTATGGATTTTGAGCTAGAATAGTTTTTTAAAAAAAGAAACTTTTGGCGATGAAAAGTTTCGTCGCTAAAAGATATATTAGTTTAGTTTTAGCTACACTTTTAGCAGCAAAAATGTTCGCTGCTAAAAATAGAAGGATTTTTCTCAAAAATGTTTGGAGCATTTAACGACGAAAATTTTCGTCGCTAAAAGTCTCATACAGGATTTTTAGCTACGAAACTTTTCGCAGCTAAAAGTAATTTATTCAACGGCAGCAAAAAAATGTTTGGAGCCTTTAGAGATGAAACTTTTCATCGCTAAAAGTCTAATCCACGATTTTTAGCATCGAAAATTTTCGTCGCTAAAAGTGAACTTTTAGCGACGAAATATTTTTTCATCGCTAAAAGTGACTTTAAAGTTTCATCGCTAAAAACCATCTTTCTTGTAGTGTGAACCTTTTATATCATCATTGTCCATTTGTTTTGCTGGCTCATTTTAAAGTATGAATGAAAAAAATAAAGTAAATTCAAAGCTAAAGTGGACCTAACTACATGAAACGTTGGGGACACCATTAAAAGCTTCTTGACACACAAAAGTTCTTGATTAAGCTGAGAGTTTTGTTTTCCCTTTGTTAAGGTCTTTGTGACCCTATCAATGGGTTGGATGACAAATTGGCGCAAGGATAAACGTGATGAGGATAACCACTCCGAATCCACGGAGCTTCTCTAGACTCCTCACAGGGACTTCTCGAATCCACAAGGAAAGAAAGTAGAAAATAGAAATAAATTCTAAGAAATTCGAAATTGATTAATTGATGACTAAAAACGAGTTCACAACCCTTTAAATAGGGGTACCAAGCAATGAGAAAGAAATCAGAATCAAACTACAATTAAAACTCCTAGAAATCACGACTTACTATAAATAGTAAACTTACTATTTATAGACGGTCGTGATGTCTACTAGTGCGCAAGGTTTTCGGCCAAAAATAGTAAGTGTCCTGTTTGGCTTCACCAAACCGTTCTCCTAGTTATTCTGAGCTCTTTTCACGTTGGGTGCAACTCCTAGAGCCTGACAGATGAAGAGTTATAATCAAACTAAAACTTACTATTTATAGTAAAAACAAAATTAAAACAAGGAAACGACCGTCGATCCAGGGGTTTTTTACAAATCCGGACTACGCAACCCGGCGTAGCAGGGTTGGTTGGCTAAAATAGCTCGTTCTACCCCAAAATCATATATTTTACGTCAGCTAACTCATTTCAGATTGCGAGCTACGCCCGATCTAAGGTCCGATGGTCCAGATCACTTCTGTCGTCGACCGGGCCTTTTCTGATCCATCTTGGCCATGAAACTGTCCGCGACCCGCTCTACATCACAAATAAACATTATAGTGAGCCCTACCAAGATTTCAGTGGTGGGTATCATTATCCCTACAGTTTCCTACAGTGTGATCCACTCGAGCTTATGATTTATTTTATTGTTGGGTTCATGCCCTAAAATGAGCTGGCAAAACAGATAGATGGCATGGATATAAAAACACATATATCGATTTGGCATCGCGGCACCACCAACGGTGGTGGTGTTGTCAACACCATCCAATCTGTGTCCTTGAATGGTGGCTTATAAAAAGGGTGTTGAATCTGAACGGTCCACCTATAGACGGAATAGATGGCCAATGTGTTCAAGTGCAACTTGGTGCACCATTGTTCATGATAAAAGATAATAGACTACTAGGGTGAGATATTTCTTAGAAAAGAAAATTTCCAAACTTTGGCATGCATGACTAATTCTTTCTACAAAACCTAACTTTGAATTCTAGGAATTCTAGAAGGCGAAAGGACTAAGCTTTGTTGAGTGGTCTCAAAAGCATGCTCCATCATAGGTGGGGCTCACTAGGTGGTGGTCCCTCAGTCTTCCATGCCAAGTGTACGGTGGAGAGGGGGTCTTTATCACATATGATAAGTCAACTCTATCATCAAGTCATGGTCGCGTCCACGAGCGGCATTCCACCAACTAACCGGAAACACCTGCTCTCATATCCACCCACACCCTGTGTTCGCATCATACCTCCTCTCTTTTTTTCTTTTCTTTTTTCGCTATCATAAATGTTTTTAATTTAATTATAAAACATCGAGTCATCAAGTCCATCATAGCTCTATTGACTGACCATGTCTTAACATCTTCAGGCCATTTTACATATACGCCTGTTGATTTCACTCATTTGGGTGCATTGAAAGCGGACCATCGCCATCTATTCTTCCAACCATCCATTTGGCTACCACTTAGATGGATATGATTATGTAATCAATGAGATTTTGAGGCCACCCAAGTAATTTATGCTAGGTTCCACGATTTGAACAGCTGACTGAAATAATCTTTCATCACATGTGTGGATGGATGTGTATGATCTCATACTCTCAATCTTCATAGCTTTAGATGATAGAAGCATAGTTTTTTAGAATTCATTGGCTCAATGCAAAATCCACCGAGTCAACTCAACTCCATGAGATTTCCACTGGAAAACACACTAATGAGCATGAATCATGCCCGGAAGCCATACATCTTTCACTTCTATATGCAGATTAATGGCATTAACAATATACAAGATTTAGTAGATGAAAATCACTTCTAACACAAACAAACAAATCATCAAACATAGAATCTAAAAGACACCTTTTTTTGTGGAAAGCCCTTCAATGTGAAGGAAAAAATAATAGCACTAGTCCAGCATAAATCCACTATAATAAAAGTACAGTTATCAAGAGACCTCTTTTAGATACCTAAACTATATCATCTAACAGTGGATTACAAGCAACATAAAAGAAATGAATTTCTCACCAACTAAGGATTGTAAAAAATTTTCAACATAACTCTTGGAGAAAACAATCGAAGAAACTGGTGTTGTAGATAGACCTTCATGAACCCGGATGCAAAGATTTCAGTAGTAGAAGGCTCTTGATTTTCTTCATCTATAAAACTCAATTTTCTCTTCTTCTTTTTTCCTCGTTTTCTCTAAAAAAGAGAAACCTTTTGTATTTTGCTAGAACACGCTCTATACAGAAGACCCATTTTCTCTCATTTTAATTTTCTTGGTCAAAAGACCAAAGTACTATAATACAAAAGTGGCAAAATAAACATTACTTAAGGCACATATGTGGGTCCCACCTCCACATAGGAGGGACCCCAACAAATTATTCGTGAAGCAACAAAGACTGATTGACAAACTGTTCAACTCGACATGACTCACCATGACTCGAACCAAGTCACTTGGTGAATAGATTTTTACTTACAAGAGTAAACTAAGGGCCGTGTGTTTTGAAATCGAGTTGAACGATCAGGCTTTTAGATAGATTTTTTTATCGAACCAAGCTAGCATAGGTAACTTCATTTGCATACCCAATGTGACAAAGGGATGAACGTGGTGAGGTCGATCACCTTCTTCCTCAAAGATAACTACTTCGAATCCACGAAGCTGCTCTGGACTCCTCATAGAGACTTCTCGAATCCACGAGAAAAAAGCAAGAAAATATAAATGATATTCACAAAAATTCATAAATTGATTGATAGATTAAATAAACGAGTTTACAACCCTTTAAATAGGAATACCAAGCCTTGAAAGAAGTTTCAGAATTAAACTACAACTAAAACTCCCTAAAATTCGTAACTTACTATAAATAGTAAATTTACTATTTATAGTAAGTTTCTTATATGGCTTAATCACGTTATTCTCTTAATTTTTCTAAACACTTTTTATGTTGGAGACAACTCCTAAAGCTCAAAGGATGAAGAGTAATAATCAAACTAAAACTTACTATAAATAGTAAAAACAGAATAAAATTGATTTTCGACTGTCAATCCGATGGAATCTCGCAATTTAGGCATGGGCAACCCGGCATAGCCGGGTTGGTTGGCTAAAGTAGTTTCTCCTATCCCAAAATCATAAATGGTATGTTGAGTAACTCATTGCGGTTTGTGAGATATGCCTATTGTAAGGTTCTGACGGTTCGAATCAATTCTGCCTCCAATCGGTCTTTCTCTGGTCCATCTTGGACATGAAAGTGTCCGTGACCTGCTCTACATTAGTCCCATCCACTTCAAAAGAACTCGTCCTTGAGTTCTCCTCCTACTTCGGTTTGTGATACTCGGTCAGGTGCGCCCCATAACGATACCCGGATAAAAAGTTATGGCTACTTTATGGTTCACCTCCTTTTGGTCCAACTATGCTAGGAGTGAATCGGTGCCACATCCTACATCAAACCCCTCCACTCAGAAAAAAACTCATCCTCGATTTATTCAAGGGACTTCGCTTATGATACTCAAATAATTTCTGACGCCGATGTTTATCAGCCTTTTTCTTGTACTTTGCATTAGGTTCTTGAGCTGACACAATACATATACTCATGGTCTCCTTAACTTGACTAGTATGGATCAGTTCCTTCACTTGTGCCTGTAAGATCTCACGTTCTTACTGATAATGTAAGCAATTAGGCATACTTTCCCCTGAGACAAGATTAATGTGGTTTTGTATATCTCGTATGGGAGGTAATTTATTAAGGAGTTCATCGAGCAAAATCGTCTTAAACTCCTACAACACTGGTTTCAAATCCTCTGGGATATTCACAGGCTTCATATATTTTTTCTTTCCAATTAATACATCTACATCTCCCTTTTCCTCAAATTGTTTAACGAAATCATGTTTGGGTATGAGAGACTGTTCCTCAACTTTAGAAGTCTTGGGTTGGTTCTTCATTCCCATAAAGACGAGGCCAATTTTGTTACTATCTTTAATAAATATAAATATGTTATCCCAACCTCTATGTGTAGCATCAATATTATTTTACCATGGTCAACCAAGTAACATATGACGAACTTCCATGTCAACTACATCACAAAGTACTTGATCTTTATCATTTTTACTAATTAAAAACGAGACAGTGCATTGTTCGGTTACCTCTCTGTTTAACTGACCTCCTTAATCCATCCAATCGTGTATGGAGATGGGTGCCTTTCTGTTTTCAGTTGTATCTTTTCCATCATTATTTTTGACACGAGATTCTCACTGCTCTTAACATCGATGATCACATTACAAACTTTTTGGTTTACAGTGAACCTTGTTCGAAAGATGTTGTGTCACTGTAAATCTATATCTACCTTTGGCATGTACAACAGCTTCTTCGCAATCAAAGTGGTGGCCAGCAATTCACCATCATTAGGTAGTGCTCTATGAAAATCGGAGTTATGTCGTACGGCAACCACGGGCGGTTAAGCATTGCCTTGAGCTTGGGGCAGAATCAGCATATCCGCAATACGGTTAAGGGTTGTTTGCAACCCTTGCATAGTCAACTAACTCTCCCAGTGGAAATATTTCATTCTTTCCAAAAGATAACGCATTCCTGGATCACCGTCCATAGTATTTTGGTCCATACCTTCATTTTTTATCATCAGTTCAAGGGAAGTCCTCTCTCTTATTCCAATTGATGTAGGGATGAAGGTGATGAGGTCAACTATCGTCTTCCTCAAGGATAACTACTTCGAATCCACAAACCTTCTCTGGACTCCACACGGAGACTTCTTGAATCCACAAGAAAAAAAGTAATAACATATAAATGATATTCATGAAAATTGGTAAATTGATTGATAGATGAAATAAACGAATCTACAACCCTTAAAATAGGGATACCAAGCCTTGAAAGAAGTTTTGGAACTAAACTACAACTAAAACTCCCTAAAATTCGTAACTAAGTGTCCTATGTGGCTTAACCTTGTTATTCTCCTAATTTTTCTAAACACTTTTTATATGGGGCACAACTCCTAAAGAATGAAGAGTTATAATCAAACTAAAACTTACTATAAATAGTAAAAACGGAAATAAAATTGACTTTCGACTATTGATCTGATGAAATCTCAAAATTTCAATGTGGTTGGCTAAAGTAACTGCTCCTACCCCGAAATCATATATGGTACATCGAGTAACTCATTCCGGTTTGTGAGATATGCCTGTTGTAAGGTTCTAACGGTCTGGATCAACTCCGCCTCCGATCGAGCATTCACTGGTCCATCTTGGACATGAAAGTGCCTACAACCTGCTCGACATCACAGTGTCAACCCATGCCATGTGAGTGTAACTTTTATGAGATCCACCTTCTCCGTTAGATATGTGTAACGTCCTGGATTTTTGCCATTTTGAATTTTCAAGAAAAATTCTTAAATTTTTTTATATAACTAGCCTACGTCGTTACTTACTGACCCTCGACGCTCGAGGTGAGCTTATACATAGGTGATACCGATAAAGAACCACATAAATCCAATTAATTAACCATAAGAAGCCAATAAATCCCCCATATTGCTTAAACCTCAAGTCTAGCCTCATGAATTATTCATCTAGGGATCAAATCTAGCCAACCTATCACTAACCAATCGAGATGACCATAACTAAATTAAAGATCTACCCAAAGCCGAGACAACTAAAGGTCAGATCTTAATTAACAAACCAAAGTGACCCAATTATCCGTTTAGCCTAAGAACTGATGGTTTAGAGTGATTATGACTGAATCGCTACTTTCGCTAATTGCGAATAGGCCATACTATGGACTTAGCTAATCCAGAACTTAAACATTGCGCACAAAGAATCGCCCTACCCAATTCATTCCAGAAATGCCCTGATTATCTGAACAAGCTCTAGGCCGCTTGTTAGTGGGCCGTTAGTTCCGAAAATATAGAATAATGTCTGTTTCACTGGGCTTAACGTTCATCGCAGGTGGCGAATCAAGATAGTACCCAGAACTGCACAACTTGGGCCAGAGGCCAACCGAATGCTTGAAACGCGCAAATACACAAGGCTGAAACCTGAAACTTAAGTGAAATTAACCTCCCACTATTTTACGAAGATGTGGCTTTCCGACAGTTAAATCTCGATCGAACTCGAGGTATGAGTTAATGATATTTCACTGCTCATATCCTTATAACTGAGGCCCTGATCGAATGTCGGTAACCATCAATCGAAAATAAAGCCCCACGATCAATCAAGACATCCGATTGCCGCTAATTTCGGACCAATCATTCATCCAGCGATGGGGCACCTGCCCCATGGCACAGATGGGTCAGGGGGCCCCTAAAATAGCCATATAGGCCAAAATTCAGCCCACTAGGGGCATGCTTACTAGAAGAAGGGCCCCCGAGGCCGTTTGGACATAAAATTGGGCTATATAAGGCTCGAAAATTCACTCCCTCACCCCATACGAATTTTCAGCTACAAGGGAGAGAGGGAGTGAGGAGTTGTGGAAGGAGCACCTTAGGGGAACTGATTTGGAAAAAATTTCCTTACCGCTGCCCACAACGGACCCCGCGACCGCTCCCCACCATAGAGAGCAGCTCACCGACAATAGAAAGGTAAATCCTCTAGCCTTCTTCAAATTTCAGCCTTGTAGGCCATTTGCATGCACCCTTACAAGCTAATCTCATCGGTGCAAGGTTTCGATACACCCTTTTATGGACCCGAATCCTAGTGGCAGTGCTAGAAACCTAACTGACTACTCCTAGGTGCGGACCATTACCTCTAGGTTGCCAATTATCGAACCTATGTCACAAATAATGTTTGTGTAGTGAAAATTGTGAATTGCATGCTAACTAGTGATCAATCCTCAGGCCTATTATCCTCCATGAAGTGAAATTTTCGTTTATGGTTGTCGATTATTGATTGCATGCTAGAATAGACCGGATACACTGAAATTCCATGCCCACATGTTCCATATTTTTCCTTAAAACATGCGTCTTTAATTAGCTAATTGTGGTAAATTTTGCGATGATTGAATAATGCACTTGCATGCCAATTTATTTTCCCATATTAGCTAGAATATCCTAAAATACTGTTTAGTTGGTTGTCTATTCTTGAATAGAATTGATTACGGCATGCTATAAAATATTAGTCTATTGGTAATTGGGTTGGCCAGCAAACCGAAAAAATTCACAAGGGCAGCCCTATTAGATCGGCTGCCCTAGGCCAATCAGACCGATTCAGGCTGAAAACGGACAACCGATAGTAGTTGGACTACACGAGACTCTTGCACCCAGTGTCGGTTGCGCGCTTAAGTCAGCCGAATTATTCCACTAGTTGACCAACCATATATGATCACGCCTGCCAGAATCTAAAGCACCTCATTCCTTTGAAAGACCTACTGATAACCGTTAGTGATACAATCCTACTAAGACTCATAAGTCGGGCATGGTAGAATGGGACACCGTGTCTGAGTTGTCGACCTACGCTGAGGTGACGAGCCTCCGCGTAGTGACTAGTGAGCAACCAAGTCTCGGGAACCGGACATGGTGGAATGGGACACTGTGTCCGTGCTGTCGGCCTACGTTAGGGTGACGAGCCTCCCTATAGTGACCAATGAGCAACCAAGTCTCGGGAACAGGGCATGGTGGAATAGGACACTGTGTCCGTACTGTTGGCCTACGCTAAGGTGACAAGCCTCCCCATAGTGACCAGCGAGCACAGGAGATGACAAGTCCTTGTTCGAACAACCCTTGTCAAATTACTCGACCGATGGTTTTGTGCCAGAGTATTGTTCCAACGACCTGGACATGAATGGAATTGGGTGACGAGCCATTCTCTATGGTAATTTGGTTATGTGACAAGCCTGGACATGAATGGAATTGGGCGACGAGCCATTCTCTATGTTAATTTGGTTATGCGACAAGCCTGCACCTCGGAATTGAGTAATCATACTCGGTGTTTGGGTGATGACCTATACCGACTTGATCTTCGTATCTTTGGGTATCATGCCTTACCTTTGGAATTATTAACTTGTGAAACCGATGGATGATACTTAAATTTGGATCATGGATCGTAGGTTTAGAGCCGCTATAGCTGCCTTGGGCCAAGTGATCTAGATAAGGTCATTAATTAAATGGAGGTGTTTCAGCTTCCTCAATCTTGCTGGATGAATAGACTTAATTAAATACTCGACTAACATGAATATTCATGGCATTGCATTAGCATAGGTTGGCAACTCAGCAGTCGAAGTCGCATTGAGGGAGTGTTGGTCATATGCGAACGTATAGATGGTGTCGATTGAGGGAGTGTTGGATGGTGATGGCATACATCATATCATAATACCATGCATATGTATTAACGAGAGTGTCTATGAACTGTATGCTTACTTTATTTTTCATTAATTGTACATGTGGATTTGATAGCTTGTGCAATCTATAAACTGCTGTAAGACCCCGTATCCTAGCCCGTATCGTTCCGTAGGCTTCCACGATCTTCCCGGTCGAATTTCGGCGACCCGCGACGCGTAAATAGTAGTGGCGCGTGATCCTGAGTCGTATCCCATATTTTAGAGTCGGCTCGACCCGAGACTTGTACCCTAGCGACTGCGCCGTCGCCGTGATTCCGATGTCCTATCTCGCGCGCCGAGGCGATACCGAGGCCAGGAGATGTGGGCTCACATTCAGTTCGAGGAGACACCGCGCATTTACAAAACTAATGCAATCTTTCAAATCAATCACATCTCATTCCATCAATCAAGTACCACATCACACCTCGTGTCAAGTACACATCACCTTTCACTCATCCCCAAGCAACCCCAAAGTCAATACTCTCTTACAACCAAGTACACTTCCATCACCCATCACTCTCCCATCTCTCTCTCTGTCTTACAACTCTCTCTCTCTCTCTCTCATCTCTCTCCCTCATTCTCCAAGCACTCCAACGTCTTAACCTCTCCATGAGCGAAGCCATGTGTGGCCCACCTTCCTACCTCCCATCTCCACCATCAAAGCCTCATCTCCACCGTTGAATCACGTTCCTTGGAGCTCTAGGATGTGTTGATAAAAAAGAAGTCCAAGGAGATCAAAGGCAGGTGTTTTTATCATTTGATTTTTTTTATTTGAGGGCTTACATGTGGTGGGACCCATCTTGATTTATGCATTATTTCATGGAGGAGCTCGTAGTGGCGGAGCTCCTCTCACCGTATCCGATCTCCCTCCCTTTTTCTCTCTCTCTCTTATGATGCATGTGGCCTGATCCACGTCATGCCGCCACGTGGGACCCACTAGACTTTTCAAACCGTCCATAGGTTGTGGGGCCTGCTGTGATGGATACAAGGCCCACTGTCCAGACCATGGACGGTGGTAGCCTGCCATAATGTGTGTGTTTCACCATGCCGCCCACCATATGTATGTATTGTATATCCACGCTGTCCACACATGGACAGTGGATCCCAGCAGCATGTGGTTGTTGGATGGTCGCCAGCAAGTTCTGTGGGCCTCCATCATGAGGTATGTATCATATCTTCACCATCCATCTACCTCGCCAGCTCGTTTTATGGCCTGGGTGAGAAGATCCAGACCTCAGGTGGACCACACAACAGGAAATAGTGGAGATGATGACACCCACGGCTATAGCCCTTGCAAGCACCACCCTGATGCATGTGTTTTACTCTAGACCATCCATCCATTAGATGTGGACACCACCATGGCAACATGTGGGGTCCACCTTGCATGATGTATTCGTTACATATAGACCACCCATCTAGCTTGGCCGGATCACGGGCCCACCTGATTTGACTGTCCAGGGTCAGGCGTCCAGCAGCAACTGCTGCTGGACCGTTGAAGGGAAAACAAATATCAGCTTGCTTCTCAGCTGAGGTGGGCCACACGTGTGGACCCACCTCTTATGCATGTGTTCTATACTGCCGTCCATTCAGGACGTGGCCTTCCACACGTGTGGGTGGGGCCACATTAATGTATTTGTTAGATCTGCACTGTCCAGCAAATCTGGACGGTGGCCACAACATGATGTATGGGTTTTATCTACACCGTCCACTGTGTGGACCCACCCAATGCATGAGATTCATCAGGGTCGTCCATCTGTTGGACGGCCATCAACTGAATGCAGCTGTACTGACGTTACAAGTACTGTGAGTCCCACAGCTGGACGTTGCTGGATAACGTCAGCAAGTCCCAGGGCCCTGAACATGAGGTATATGTTATATCCTTACCGTCCACCCATTGGACATGGACCCCACCATGGCAACGTGTGGGGCCCACCTTGATTTCATATGTCGTGATCCACACCGTCCATGCATGTGTGATCCACATGATGTATGGGTCTTATTCACGCTAACCATCCAACGCCCGAGGCCTGGATGCTGGAACAAAAAAACAAAATAAATAAATAAATAAATAAAAGAGATATATTTATATATACAAATATTATATGATGGGCCCCAGGTGGGACCCACCTTTAGTGCATGTATCCTATGATTAGCACCGTCCATCTGGACGGTGGCCTATTGTAATGCATATGTGTGCATCCTCACCGTCCAGATAGTTGGGGCGGTGGGACCACATGATATATGTATTATATCAGCCGTTCATCCATGTGGGGCCACCATGATATATGTGTTTCATTCAAGACGTCCATCTGTTCTACACCCAAGCCATCCATCAGTTTTGACAACGTGGGATGCCCGCCATGATGTATCTACTTCATCCACACCGTCCAGATCGTGTTGGACGGTGTTTGGACATGTTGATTTACATGTCCAATGTTTGGACAATGCTGATTTACATGGACAATGTTTACCGTGGGCTTCACCCTGGTGTATGTTGTACCCACGCTTCCCATCTGGTGGGGGCCCATTTGCTGCCTATGTGGGGCCCACTTGTTGCGTATTTGAGACCTGCGGATGCGGTCCACCTTGATGTATTTGTGGCCCATCCATGAGGCCCTACCTTGAGGTATTTATAGCCCATCCATGGGGCGCAATCGGATGTATTTGTGGCCCATTAGTGCAGCCCATTGATGCAACCCACTTGATGTGTATGAGGCCCATTAGTGCGGCCCATTGATGCGGCCCACTTGGCGTATATGAGGCCCATATGATGAGGCCTGACTTGATGTGCACGAGGCCCATTATGATGTGTATTAGGCCCTTATCATGCAGCCCATTGTGACGTGTATTAGGCCCATGATGCATGGCCCATTTGATATATTCGAGACCCAGATACGTGGCCCATTTGATGCATATGAGACCCATGTGTAGGGCCCACCTATTGTGTATTTGAGGCCCATGGGTTGTGGCCCATTGTGACGTATTTGAGGCCCATGGTCGAGGCCCGATGTGATGTATGTGTGGTCGTTACGTTGCGTATGAATCCCTTATGTGGGTCACTCCTTGGGAGAAATGTTGGTTAGATGTCTACATTGATGGGCAATGGTGGTTAGATGTCCTCATTATGACCTTCCCTTAAGCCTTGTTAAGTCCATTCTTGCCGATTCCCATTATCGATCGATTCCGATTATCATGACCTATTACCGATTCTGATTGACGTGATTGATTTGCCGATTCTTATTATCGATCGATTCTAATTATCAAGACTTGATTACCGATTCTGATTAACATGACCGATTTACCGATTCTGATTATCGATCGATTTCGATTATCATGATCGATTACCGATTCTGATTGACATGACCAATTTACAGATTTCAATTATCAATCGATTCCGATTATCATGACCAATTGCCGATGCCGATTCTGATTGACGTAACCGATTTGCCGATTTTAATTATCAATTGATTCCGATTATCATGGCCGATTACCGATTCTGATTGACGTGACCAATTTGCCGATTCTGATTATCAATCGATTCTGATTATCATGACGATTGTCGATTTTGATTATCGTGGTCGATCGCCGATTAGCGATCAAGGCCGATTATCATGACCAATTGTATAGGCCGATTCCAATTGTCGAGGCCAAGTATCAAAGCCGATTCTGATTTGTCGAGGCTGAGTATCAAAGTCGATCCTGATTTGTCGAGGCCGATTGCCAAGGCCGATTTTGATTGCCGAGGCCGATTATTGAGACCCATATGATGTATATGCGGCTCATAGTTGAGGGCCATTGTGATGTGTATTCAGCCTGTGTTTGAGGCCCAATGTGATGTTTATGCGGCCCGTATTTGAGGCTCATTGTGATGTGTGTTCAACCCGTATTTAAGGCCTAGTGTGATGTATATTAGGCCCATGTGAGAGACCCATCGTGATATTCGGTCCTTGTGTGAGGTCATGGGTCCACTATATGTTAGGATCTATGAGAGCCATTCCTCGGGGGCAGTGTTGGTTAAATGTCCACATTGTCGAGATCGATTATCGATGCCGGTTATTGATACTGATTATGAGTATGTGACAGCATAGCATCATGATACATGCTCATACGCATCATCTGCATATTTGTTATGAGATGTGGTTAATCATTGCATATGTCATTGAGCATATTGTTATGAGACTCGCTGATAGGCGGAGGTTATCTCACATGAGCACACGGTATGCGCAGGATTGATGCATGACTGGATTGTATGACTCATGCATCTTGCATTATGATTATTGTACGCCCTAGTAACATCAGAGCCGTAGCCTCCACAGGCATATCGTGGATGGCCAGACGGGGCACCGAAAATTTGTTCTAGCATCGGGCTGCCATAGATGGCCCTGGGTGAAAATTCTTAAACCCTCTTGTACCAGAGGACGCCCCAACGTCTAGACCGAGTGAATACATGAGCGCCCGAGAGCCGAATACTAGGAGGCCGGGTCTCCCACTGTGTCGTGGTCAGTTGGGAGGGGGTGTGGCCTTACCCTCCCGAGCGTAGAGAGCATTGCTAGGCTGAGTCTGACCAGCTCGAGGAATGAGTCCACTATCAACGTGCCGAATAGGTATTGGCAGACTATTGGCCAGGCGGATAGTGAGGTTTCTTACGCTCACTTGGACTGTGCGAGTAGGAGAGGGGCAGTGCCATTTGGAGTGTACTAAACTCCGGTGATGATCTCAGAGATGAACTATACTGATATGTGGACTTATTGATCAGGATTTGCATACTCATTCATTCATTCATTCACTATCCACTCGGGCTGGTGGTGCGCAACTATGTGTCACATGTACCATCGCAATGACCAGGATTTCGGTTGGGGCGTGCGACTAATCTGAGATCAGGAGTTTACCACATTGAGTCTGACTATCCAAATTTAGGTATGAGACTGGTTTGGATAAAAATCCCTTGTGATAGATTACATAGCCTGCGATACTACGTACTATCATCCCGACTTCACACTCCAACATGGTCATCCATTTGCACCGCATATTGCATTACATTTGCGGCATATGACATTTTGGGTTACCCGTGTTTCTACATTTATATGGTTTAAATACGGCATCTGATATTTAACTCTTTATGACTCCTCATTTGTGTAGTTGATCTGTATCGCGTATTCTGATATTTCTTGACTCATGGACTTGCCAGTATTTTTGCTTACTCTGATAACATATGATTTATGACCTTGCGCTTATTTCGACATTGTATGATTATGACATTGCGTTGAATACTTGACACTTACCTTGTGCACACACTTACACCACCCTCTAAGCTTTCTATAAGTTTATGCACAATAAATGCGTGCAGGTGATGTTAGGTTGCAGTAGTGTTGAACTTGGAGCGTGCAGCGGTCTTCTGGAGCTTCATTTTTTATTTATGTATTTCCCTTTCAGCATTGTACTCAAATGATTATATTAGTGGATATGTGATGATGATGTTGCCTTTGTGAATTGGGTAATCTTGCGGTTATGCTTATTATGAGTTAAATGTACATTGAAAAAATCCTCCTTGTAGGATCACAGGATCGGAATCTGGCGTATGGACCTTAGGAGCCGAGAATGAGGTACTACGGAGGCTGTCGGCACCGAATTCGGCGATCGGGATTCCAGTGAATCCGATTTCCGGATTTGGGGTGTGACAATCCTCGTATCTTTGGGTATCATGCCTTACCTATGGAATTATTAATTTGTGAAACTGATGGATGATACTTAAATTTGGATCATGGATCGTAGGCTTAGAGCCGCTACAGCTGCTTTGGGCCAAGTGATCTGGATAAGGTCATTAATTAAATGGAAGTGTTTCGGCTTCCTCAATCTTGCTGGATGAACGGGCTTAATTAAATACTCGACTAATATGAATATTCATAACATTGCATTAGCATAGGTTAGCGACTCGGTAGTCGAAGTCGCATTGAAGGAGTGTTGGTCATATGCGAACGTATAGATGGTGTTGCTTGAAGGAGTGTTGGATGGTGATGGCATGCATCATATCATAATACCATGCATGTGTATTAACGATAGTGTTTATGAACTGTATGCTTACTTTGCTTTTCATTAATTGTACATGTGGATTTGATGGCTTGTGTAGCTTAATGATAATGAAACCACTGAGTTGATTACTCACTCTCACTCTGGGACGGTGTTTTAACACCAACCGGTCCATATCTTAGATACAGGTACCACAAAGCCCGACGCGTTGGATAAGGCAACCATTGCATTGTTTGTTTTAATTACAGGAATTGCTCAAATGTCAAGTAAAATGAACTATAGAACCCCACTTCTGCAAAGCATAAATGGCACCGGGATATCGGGAGTCGAGTATCTACTCAACCCCTGAAATCCGGGGTGTTACAATATGCTACCATTCTTCACCCTAAAACCCAAAATTCACGATGATCCATAACTCAAGTAGGCCACACCATGGGAAACCATGAGGATGAGGCCTCTATTATTAGTTTTGCATATGGCCCACCATGGTTTTTCTAAGCTATTCAATCCATTCATCCGAAGGGGCATGGATGGCCCAATTACAGTAACCCTCAATGTGGCTTAAGAGAAAACTTCAATGTACACTAGTCAAATATAGGCCATGAACCAAAAAGCAAAAATGCTCCTGTAAAATAATATTTTTGCATATTTTAGAGCAAGGCACAGTCTAACAGGTGCACATGATTTATTTTTATTTTTTCATTGGTTCACATCAACAGTAAGGAATCCCGTACCGCTCAGTTATACCTCATCATAACGAAAGAATTATCTAAAACATTAAGATGCAAATCATGATATAACTGAATATTACATTTCTAAGAGAGCATGGTCCTGGTATCCTGCCAGCCATTGATTTTTTATATTATTTTTTTTTTTTTCTATTGGTGCAGGTGGACTTTTCGAGTTTCAAACATATCCGTTCTGTCACATGGTCCAAGGCCAAAGGACACAGCACGCGTGCTAACATGGCATTTGTATGGAAAATCTGAGCCATGCACAAGGTAGCCCATACCGAGAAGATAGTCTGCAACAAAGATGAGGCTGGTCAAATGATCAGGTGGGCCACACCATGCAAAAAAAATTAATGGTTTACGAAAACTTGCTACTTGTCCACTTCAAAGGCACACGTGTTGTGAGCTTAATGAGAGATGACCAGCCTCATTTTCTGCTACTGATCAGGCCGTGGCCCACCTTATGAATGGTTTAGATGGCATACACTAGTTCGAGGTTGGCACGTGTGATGTGTGGAAAGGTGCTTAGTGGGGCCGTAAACCTCTTAATGATGAGGGCAGTCCCTGGTCTTACCTAATTAGTTGGTCCTGTGGCTCACTGGAACGGTGGGCCCCCACCAGAATCAATGGTCTGAATTAAGTAGAGTTTCGGCCAACAGTTTTCACCACCAGGTTAGGGCGGCTCAGTTAAAGATAGGAACTTGGTCATAAGTAAGACTCTCCTACTTTATGCAAGAAAACCGACCCAGTTGTGGTTGAGTCTTACCGTCCGTCCAGGCTGGGGCTCTGTGGGGCCCACCTTGATGAATATATGTAAGAAGTGGATTGGCTGTTATCTGGGTAACACCACCCATACTGTGTGGGGCCCACCTTGATGAATATATAGTATCATTTTACTAGAGTTATTTTATAGATTTTCTCACAGTGGGCCCTGGGAAGTTTTTAATGGTAAGCGTTTAATCACCACTGTTTCCTGTGGTGTGGTCCACCTGAGATTGGGATCAACTTAAATTTTAGGACTATGCCCTAAAATGGGATGGAAAGACGGATGGATTGCATTGATATACAATATATTCATCAAGGTGGGCCCCACGCAAGGGTAAGCTAATCCGCTATTGTATATGTGAGGCAGATCCAAGGCTCAAGTGGACCACACCACGGGAAATGGTGGTTACAATGACTCCCACCGTTTGAAACCTTCTTTGGGCCCACCGTGATGTTAGACAGGGATACAGGGGAAAGACAGATATCAGTTTGATCAAAACTTCTGCGGGTCTCGAGAAGTTTTTAATGGTGATCGTTCAATCCCTACTTTGGGTCCACTTGAGCCTCGGATCTGCCTCGTTTTTGGGCTAATGCCCTAAAATGATCTAAAAAAATTGATGGACGGTGTGGATAAAACACATACATCACGGTGGGCCGGTGGACAATCCGCGTCCGATCAAACGGGGTCTTCTGTCCAGAGTATAAAAGGGAAGCCGATTGATAGCCACTCGCTACTGGACGGTGATTTGTAGGCCCCACAACGATGTATGTTTTTATCTAAGCTTTCTATCCATTTTTCCAACTCATTTTACCGAACGAGCTTAAAAATAAGGCGTATCCAAATTTTAGGTGGACCACACCACACGAAACAGTGCTAGTTGAATGCCCACCATTAAAAGCTTCTTAGTGGCCACAAAAGTACTCGATCAAGCACATGTTTGTGTTTTGCCTTCATCCATGCCTGTGTGACCTAATCAATTGAATAAAAAATAACCATTACGGTGGCCCTAAGACGATTTTAACGGTGGGCATTCAATCACCACTGTTTTGGTATGGCGTGGTCCACCTGAGATTTGGATCTGCCTCGATTTTGGGATCATGCCCTAAAATAATGATCCAAAATGGATTGATGGCGTGGTTGAAACACATACATCATGCTGCAGCCCACGGAGCTCCATCAAGTGGCAACATGGCTACTAGCAGGTAGGGCTGTTCACGAATCAAGCTAGCTTGAAAAGCTCGCTCGACTTGGCTCGAGTCATCTCAAATTGACTTGGTTTGAATGGCCGATTTTTGAGCTCGAGTTAATTCTAATTATTTCAACTCAACTCGAGTTAAATACATAGGGGTATATATATATACACATACATATATATATGCGCTCGATAGGAACTCCCATGAAGCCGTGTCATGAGAACATCTACCCCATCGTTAGATGCACCATTCCATTAATCAAAAACAAGTCAATATATATATATATATATATATATATATATATATATATATATATATATATATATATATATATATGCTCGACTAGATAAGCTCCCATGAGGTTGAACGCCCCACCGTGAGGTCGACCATCAATACCGTGCATTTGATGGGCCCCTTTAAATTATGGGATATGCCAAATCATTTCGGAACATCATACCATCCCATCAATCGGGTGGGGCCCACCCGAAATTTGCATTCCATCAACCCTCATCCAAGTAGGACACATATAATGGATAGAGATTTCTCATCTCGGTGGGCCCAAAAATCAATTATCAATACGTTCAACTTGTGTGGCCCACACTATATATATATATATATATATATATATATATATATATATATATATATATATATATAATATAAGTTTTAAGTTTAAACTTAAAATTAAAAAAATAAAAAACAAACCCTAGGGTCTCTACCTGACCGTACGCACCCCCTTCCTTGTCCCTTAAATAAAAAATGAACCCTAGGGTCTCTACTTGACCGCACACACCCCATTCCCTATCCCTTTCTTGTCTTCCTCTGCCCACTGCCAGCCGCACGCCCGCCCTGACCTCCACCACCGGTTTTCATTTCAGCTCCACAATAGTATGATTTCAATCTCTTGAGATCTACTTCTTAGGCGAGAAACCCAAAAAATTTCAGATGGGTTTTTCTCATATTTATTAGAGCTTCAAGGAAATCCAATGATCTGATTGGCTAGAGCTCTTTACTTGGATTTCTGATATATGTTCTGCTCTGTTTCTTTTCTAGTACTTGGATTTCTATTGGTAGAAGAAGATCAAGAATAAATCGGTTCTTACAAGTTTCCTCATTTGATTCGAAGCTTTGTTTGGTTTTTTCATCGGGTTTTGCTTTGATTCTCTTAAGATTTTCGAAATTTTCATCAATGGAGGAGGATCAAGAACAGAATTCATTACTCTCTCACCCAACAAGCTCGATCTTGACTCGACTCAACAGCTTTGGCAAACAAGTCAAGCTTCAATGTTGAGCTCGAGGCCAAGCTCGAGCTCAAGCTCGAACTTGAGTACATCAAGGACAAGCCAAGCCAAGCCAAGCTTGGCCCACCTCGACTCGACTCGGCTTGATGCCCACCTCTACAGCAGGTCAGTTTGCAATCTGCGTCCGTACAGAAGAGGCCCAGTTTCAGTACTCTCCACTCCAACCACCCGAGGTTTGGTGCATACTGTTGTTCTTAGATACGTAGACAGCAAGTATTTAATCTGGATCGTTGATTAAGTTGGATACACTTTTCATAGGTAGAGGTGTACACGAACCGAGCTAGCTCGGTTAGCTCGCTCGACTTGACCGAAAAGGCTCAATTCGACTCGATTCGAAGCTGAGTGTGAGCCGAGTTCGAGCTAGCCCCAACTCAACTCAACTCGGATCGAACCTAGCTCGAATCGAACTCAAATCGAACCAGTTTGATGACTCGGTTACTTTGATATTGATGTTGCTCACCAGATGAAATGACTCAAAGCAGTGTGGTTGATGGCAAGGAAGGTATGTATATGAAATCAAAGCCCTTTTTTTCTTGATTTTTATGTCGCTTAGAAGGTGTTTGATAAAATACCGATAAAACCATTGCTGATGTCTCAAATACAATGAGATTTTGAAGGTGCAGTTCAGGTATTTGTGAAAATGTTGCAAGGGCGAACTCGACTTGAACTGGCCCGAGCTGTTGACCAAACCAAGCCGAGCTGAGATCGAGCTGAGGTCAATTAGTGGCCAAGCCGAGCTGAGGCCAGCTCTACTCGGTTCGACTCCATGTACACCCCTATTCATAGGCCACTGTGAAAGCAATATCACCATTAAACGGGAGAGGATTAACTGTACTTACCCGAGTAATAACCCAGCGAATGTTGCCCTTATTATGTGGGGCCCACCTTGATGAATATATTATACATCCATGCCGTCCATCTGTTTTTGAATCACAATTCTTGATGTTATGATAAAATTTAAGTAGATCCAAATCTCATATGGACCACACCACTGTAAAAAGTGATGAATAATTATTAAAAGCATTTTGTAGGCCCCAAAAGTTTTGGATCAAGCTGATATTTGTATTTCCCCTTCATCCAGATCCTTTTGACCTTATCAAAATGTTGGATGAAAAATAAACATTGCAGATATTCTTACGGTGAGCCCTTGGAATTCTTAAAGATGAGCATTCAATCACCACTGTTTCCTGTGGTGTGGTCCATCTGAGATTTGTATCTACTTAAATTTTGGGATCGCCGACTAAAATGGGCTGGAGAAACAGATGGACGGTGTTGATATACAATACATTCATCAAGGTGGGCTCCATGGTAAGGGTAACAGCTAATCGGCTCCCGCAATAAACAGATCCTTTCCATTTGATTGATTGATCGGTGCAAAATTGCTGCCTAAATCAAAGGTCCAATGAATAATATAAATGGTCCATTCAATACATTTAACTTTGGGTAATGTCGTCTGGAAACCCTTGCAATTAGATATCATGGATATTATTGGCATCATGATCTCAGTGATATAGAAACTGCCTATAATTGAAAGCTATTGCACCCTATGAGAGATATTTTCAACATTATCAATATTCTAATATATTGTAAATATTAATATTGATGTGGATTTTGCTAAGGTATCACTTTTATAGGATGGTAGCAGTCCCTAAATATGTTGAATGCTACTTAGGATTTTCAATCAATAATTTGAATTGTCCATTCTTTCGTACAACTAGGAACAAATTATTGTGTAAGAATCACCCCAGTTGGATGATTCGAAGCGTCCAATCAATAGCATAAAAAATGGGCATTAAGATTAAGCGGATAAGCAAAAAAAGATCTAATAATCTTCTGAAGCCATATGTATTTGTTTCGACAATAAACAAGCATAGTGAATTGAAATATCTACGTTCAAAAATAACAAAGGAACATTGTAGAATAAACATCATTGTTCATTTTATTGATTCTAAATTCGTATTACATCTCTTGTATTTCCCTTTATTACAAACAAAATACATTTTAATTAATATAATGAAAGCAATGAAGATAGTTCAATGGCGATTTCGGAAGCATTACGGCTTGTAAAGTGTCCGTCATAATAACAAAGGAGTTGTGCGGCTTCGAAGACCCCTTGTTCTGTATTGAAATGTTTGGGATGAGTGCAGAAAACCAACTTGATGGAGATAACAGGTCTCGGGGGAGAATATCACCGAAACATTGGAAATGGACATGAAAATATATATGTAGTGCAGCCTGCACAACAGGTCTTGGCCCTGTTTCCTGCTTCTCATTCTTCTTCCTCGTCACTTCTTAGAATACCTGAAGGAATTCTCGAAGAATCCCTAAAGTCTTTCTGACCTCTTTGGAACTCGTCACTCATGAATGCCCCAAATGAAAGGAGAAGGGGTATTTATAGGTCACCACACGTGTGGACCTCAAATTCGCACATCATAGCACCATTGTGCAACCGTGCATTGTAATCATGCAAAAAGAATTTTTTTTAACTATCTTGTGCAATTTCTCACTAAGTCGATCATTGTGCCAATTTTTGAAGCCTTGCGCTACTGTGCAACACCTCTATTGTGTGGTTGCGAAATAGACTAATCTCATGTACACTTTGTCATTTTTGTACTCCAACAGTATTTTATATCCATATTGTTCATCCTTTTTGTCAACTCATTTTAGAGCATGAATGCAAAAATGAAGTAGATCGGAAGCTCAAGTGGACCACACCATAGGAAACAGTGGTGATTGAAACCCCACCATTAAAAACTTCTTGGGCCACAAAATCTTTGGATCAAGTTGATATTTGTGTTTTCCTTCATTTAAATCTGTTCAACCTTATCAACAGGTTGGATGGCAAATAAACATTACCGTGGCCCTAGGAAGGTTTCAAAGGTAGGGGGGTCAATGGGACTGAGTCGGGCCTAAAAATTCAGAATTTTAAATCAACCAACACAACAACCCAGCCTAAAATAGTTCAAAATCCAGGCAAAGACCTACCCAGGCTTAGCCCATTAACAACTCTGTTCAAAGGCAGGTGTTATTATCCCCATCATTTCCTATGGTGTGATCTACTTAGGCGGCTTTAATCTACTTCATTTTTTGGGTTCATAGCCTAAAAATAAACTAGAAAAATGGATGGACAGCATAGATATAAAACACATACATCAAGGTGTGCCCCACTAATTCGTGTCCTTTGAATGGTGGCTTATAAAAAAGGGTGTTGAATCTGAACGGTCCACCTATATGGACGGTCAATGTGTTCAAGTCCAACTTGTGCACCATCGTTCATTAAAAACTTGATAAAAAGACCTTAGACTACTAAAGTGAGACATTTCTTTAAAAAGGAAGAGATTCCAAAGTTGGGCATGCACGACTGTAATTTTTTTTCTACGAAATCTGCCTTTGAATTCTAAGAATTCTAGAATGCAAAAGGACTAAGCTTTGTTGAGTGGTTTCAAAATCATGCTCCATCCAAGGTGGGGTTCACAAGGTGAATGGTCCTGATTGGCCATCTTCAATGCCACGTGTACGGGGGAGAGGTAGTCTCTATCCCATATGATAGAGTCAACGCTATCATGCAAGTCGTGGTTGCGTCCACGAAAAGCATTCTGCCAACCAACTTAACCGTATATACCTACCCTCATGGCTACCCCCACCTTATATTCCCATCATACCCCTTGTTGGAAGTTATACCGATTAATGTATTTTTTGTATAATATGGAAACTAAAAAATCACGATGATCAAAACCAAGGACAGGCTGAAGCACGTCTGAAAACGCTGTCCTTAAAGCGTTATTTTCCCCTACTCAAGTAAATTGAGTAAGCTGATAGGTTACAGGCAAATTGCTTCTAGGATACGACGAGCCTGGTGTAGGTCTGCGTTCAGCAAACACAAAGGCCCACCTATTGGAACTCAATTACACAATTTCTGGCAGTATTACAATATAGAGAAAAATCTCAAAAAAAAAAAAAAAAAAAAAAAAAAAAGAAAGAGGAAAAAGGTTCTTTGGATTAAGACCATTGCACTAGTCAGTACTTCAGCCACTGGTTCAGTTGAACCGTTCTAAACCACACCGTTGGTCTATTCTTCTAGTAAAGGTTTTAACCCTTACTGTCTTGCTGGAACTACTGGAGTATAGGAGAGGAGTAGTGGGCTGTCTCAGTTCGTATGTGTCTGCTGGAGTGGGTTTTGAGATTGATTGGAAACTCATCCAGGTCCTCCTTTTATAAGCTATGGTGGCTGGAGGTTATAGTCTAAGGAAATAAATCCCATGACCGTTTTCTAACTGTTGGAGAAAACTAGCCGTTTTATGGCCGTTTTCGATCATGTGTATGGGCCATTAAGTCTGATGCATCTTTTGTTGTGAGACAGCAGCTAGCCATTTTCTAGCTGTTGGGCTAGCCGCGCGATTCTGGTGGACTGCACTAATTGCACAATTGGTATTACTGATCCTTACACAACAGCTCTATTTTCCAGCTCTCTATATAATCAGAGGGACTCTCATTCAGTCCTTTAGATTTTCGTCCAGCCAACCATCTGCCTTAGCCACTAGTCGCACCGCGACTCGCACACGTCTCGCTCCGGTTCGCGAAGGGAGCGACCCTCTGCGACACGATGCGCACGTGCGAAGTGCAAAGTGCGCCACTAGCGCCTCTACAGCCACACTGCCTCACATGCTCACGCCCTTGCACTGAGCCCAAGCCCAAGATCAAGATCAAGACCGAGACCGAGACCGAGACCAATCCCACGCGCGGGTGTTCCAGTGCTACGCACTGGAACATGCAAGGTCCATAGTCCACGGACTAGGTAGACAAATATTATAATACTCCACTATTATCATTTAAACCAAAGATTTTTCTCTTCCCTTTCCCATGTGGGACTATTCCCAAAAACCCACAAAACGGTGCTTTTTCAAATTAACTTTTTATATATTTTTTATATTATTATTTAATATATTTTATTAAATATCTATATTTTGCAACAATCCCCCGATTGATTTTTTTATAAAAATATATTTTCTCGGTTAAACATTTATGCCAGAATAATCAGCTTATATGCATAAAGAAAGATATCTTTCGATTTTAATCTTTCCTTAGTATAAGTATCTCAAAGCTCTGTCGAAATAACTGGTAGCCACAGCTTTGAACCAGTTATTCCTAGATAACAAAGTTGGAGAAACCATATACATATTCGCTATGTGTTGTTAGAGTTCCCACAATCTTGCTCAACACATTTAATGGCCATGTGCTTATCCTAATTCGTGAACAATCCCGAGAGAAAACTCTTAACTCTCATGAGAGATGGCACCATCTCTACGTTCATATAGGTGAAGTCCTTCCAGTGTCTCCGTTACTATAAGACACTTATCCTATAGACTGGATTTCATTAAGAGTTCTTAGACTCAACCCTTCTTTAAATGTAATTTCACTTATCTATTATGGATGAGGTTTTATAATTTAGTGCTGAAAAACTTTCCACATATCAGTGACTTGTTTTTACCCATTAAACCCAAATTTAGAGATTTTCTAACTTCAGGTTGGGTTACCATCACTGGTGGAACTTTGGTTAAAGAGTTTCAACCCCATCCCTCTAAATGTAGCCTTTACTACCTCTCTCGGTAGAGGTTTAGTAAAAGGATCTGTCAGGTTGTTGCTTAATTTCACATAGGAAATAGCAATGATTCCATCTCGAATCAATTGTCTGACATAATCATGTCGAAGACTTATATGTCTAGATTTACCATTATAAGTGTCGCTATAAGCTCTAGCTAATGTGGCTTCACTATCACAATGTAGTGACACAGCCGATATAGGCTTTACACAAAAAGAAATTTCTATTAAAAGATCCCTTAGTCACTCAGCCTCTTTGCCTGTTGCAGCCAGGGCTATGAATTCAGATTTCATAGTCGAGTGCGTTATGCAGGTTTGTTTCTTGGATCCCCAAGATACAGCTGCACCTCATAGGGTGAATACACACCCTGTAGTAGACTTGTTGTCCCCTGCACTCGATATCCAGCTCGCATCGGTATATCCTTCCAATACGGCAGGAAATTCTGAATAAAATAGTCTTAAGTCTTTGGTTGCTTTTAAGTAACCAAGTACTCTACTAATTGCATTCCAGTGTTCAGTACTGGGGTTACTAGTAAACCTACTAAGTTTACTCACAGCAAATGTGATGTCAGGTCTAGTGCATTGCATAGTATACATAAGACTCCCTATAGCACTCGCATATTCTAATTGTGCAACAGTTCTTCCAGTATTTTCTTTTAGCTTGATACTTGGATCAAATGAGGTCTTTGCTTCTTTTATATTTAAATAGTTAAACTTGTTTAGTATCTTCTCAATATAATGAGATTGACACAAAGCATAACCCCCACAATATTTTTTAACTTTGATACCTAAGATGGTATCAACTTGTCTAAGATCCTTCATTTTAAATACTAAAGATAGAAACCTCTTTGTTTCAGTCACACCTTCCATTTTATTACTTATTATTAACATGTCATCAACATATAGACAAATAATAACGATACAACTACCATCTACTTTAGAATATATGCATTTGTCAGCTACATTATGCATGAAACCATAAGATAGTATTTTGGAATCAAACTTCTATGCCATTGTTTTGGTGCTTATTTTAATCCATACAATGATTTGACTAATCTACATACTTTATTCTCATTTCCTGGTAGAATGAACCCTTCAGGTTGTTCCATGTATACCTCCTCATTGAGGTCACCATTCAAGAAAGCGGTCTTTACATCCATTTGGTGGATGTGAAGATGATGTATCAAAGCTAGCGCAAATAATATCCTGATGGATATTATCCTAGCTACAGGAGAGTGTGTCAAAATAATTTATCCCTTCTTTTTATCTAAAACCCTTAGCTACTAGTCGAGCTTTAAAGGTTTGGATAGTCCCATCAGTGTGATATTTATTTCTAAATACCCACTTACAACCTATGGGTCTAGAACCTGGAGGTAAGTTAACTAGTTCCTATGTTTGATTTGACATTATGGATTCCATTTTATCGTTTATAGCTTCTTTCCAGAAAGCTGCGTCTTTAGAGGATATAGCTTCTTTATATGATTTAGGATCATCTTCTATAGTAATCACTATATGTATTTGTCTTATAACATTTTCTCTATCTGCTTCTACAAGATGGAAAATGATATGTTGTGAATCTATGTAGTCATCTCCAAGACTCTTCTCTATTCTTGTTCTTTGACTCCTACGAGGTTCAATAGGAGCTTCCACTATCCGTGGAGCTGTGCTATCTGGTTCTCTATTAGGAGTTTGGATTTCATTATCCTTTGACTCCAAAGATAGTGAGTTCTCAAAAAACTCAATGTCTCTTGATTCTATTATTGTATTAGACTCCATATCTAGAAGTTTATAAGCTTTACTATTTTGCGCATACCCTACGAAGGTGCACTTAATAGCTCTTGGTCCTAACTTAATTCTTTTTGGATCAGGGGTTCTGCAGTATGCAAGACACCCCCACACTTTTAGATATCCTAGGTTAGGTTTTCTACCTCTCTATGTTTCATATGGAGATATTTTATTCTTTTTAGACGGTATTCTATTTAGAATATGGCATACTGTAAACAGTGCCTCACCCCATAGACTTAGTGACAACTTTTCTCTTATCAGCATTGAGTTGACCATTTCTACTAATGTTCTATTCTTCCTTTCAGCTATTCCATGTGTATGGCGCTGTACATTAATGTATCAGTCCATGTTCTTCACAGAAGCTATCGAATTCATTGGAGAAGTATTCTCCTCCTCTATCGCTACGAAGAATTTTTTTCTTATTTAGTTGATTCTCCACTTCTGCTTTATATATCTTAAACATGTTCAATGCTTCATCTTTACTCTTTAATAGGTAAATATACACATATCTAGAGCAATTATCTATAAAGGTTATGAAGTACCGTTTACCTCCACGAGTAAGAATGCCGTTTAACTCACAGATATCACTGTGCACAAGATCCAATACTTGAGATGATCTTTCAACACTTGGAAGAGGTTTCTTCGTCATTTTGGATCGTATGCACACTTCACATTTATCGATTTCATTATCTGTGTATGAGATTAAACTATTCTTAGCCATAAACTTCAAGGTACTATACCCTATATGGGCTAGTCTATCATGCCACAGTCCAGCGGATTCAACCATATACGCAGAAGTGCTACTTTCATTCAGAGAAAACTTAACCATTCCGTTACAAGCATATCCCTTTCCGACAAAATTCTCATTCGTAGACAAAATCAATTTACCTGACTCGTACACCACCCTTATACCTGGTTTTCCCACAAGATCCCCAGAAACTAAGTTTCGCCTTATGTCTGGAACGTGCAGTACATTGGTCAAAATCACTTTCTTCCCAGAGGTGAATATCAGTTCGACAGTTCCTTTGCCGACGACTTTCGATCGGACTTCATTACTCATTTGGACTTCTTGACCATCGGTCAATTCCTCATAGGTTTTAAAGGCTGATTTGTCGTAGCACACATGTACTGTAGCGGCAGTATCATACCACCAACCTGGAACTTTGCCTTGAATGGCATTCACCTCAGTGATCATAGCCACTATATCGCCTTCTTCTACTGCACTTGCCTCTTGTTTAAATTTGCGATATCGGCATACTCGAGCATAGTGCCCGGTTTTCCTACAGATATGGCATGGGCCTTTGAACTTTCCGTTCTTCTTTTGGGCATTTTTCTTGAATTTCCCTTTATTGGGTTTCAGGGAATTATCCTTCTCGGGATGTTTGTTACTAGAGTTTTCTACTGCATGTACTTTGGACGAGGTATTCCCGTTATCATTCTTTTTATCACGGTTACGAGATTCTTCCTCAATTCTGAGGTATTTCTGGATTTGTTCTAGTGTGTAGTCCTCAATTTTATGCAGCAACTTCTTTCTATAGTCTTTCCACATCGGAGGCAATTTGGCGATTATAGCCCCAACTTGGAATGATTCAGGAAGATCTATTTTGATGGCTTTGATTTTGTTTACTATTAGCTGCAATTTTTGGATTTGGGACAGCAGCGGTTTGTTATCTACCATGTTAAAGTCAAAATACCTGGCGATAAGAAATTTGTTGGTACCTTCTTCTTTAGCCTTGTATTTGAACTCCAGAGCGGCCCAGATCTCCTTTGCTGACGACGTCTGTTGGTACAGATCGTACAGACGGTCGAAGAGTGCGTTCAGAATGTGTCCTTGACACAAGAGTTCATCTTCGGCTCGTTTGGTGCGGGCAGCCACCTGTTCAGGTGTGTTATCATCGGTTGCTTCAGGTAGCGCTTGCAGATTTAGATATAATATATAGTAGATCTTCAGTGCTGTTAGGAGAAATTTCAGCTTGTCTTGCCATCTCGTAAAATTGGTTCTATCGAACCGATCAAGACGTATCAAGTCCTGATTCATCAACTTGATAGATGAAATATTGTCGGCTTCCATTATCTAAATAACGCTTTAAGATTATTGGAAGTTATACAGATTAATGTATTTTCTGTATAATATGGAAACCAAAAAATCACGATGATCAAAACCAAGGACAGGCTGAAGCACGTCTGAAAACGCTATCCTTAAAGCGTTATTTGCCCCTACTCAAGTGAATTGAGTAAACTGATAGGTTATAGGCAAATTGCTTCTAGGATACGATGAGCCTGGTGTGGGTCTGCGTTCAGCAAACACGAAGGCCCACCTATTGGAACTCAATTACACAATTTCTGGCAGTATTACAATATAAAGAAAAATCCCAAAAGAAAGAAAAAGAAAGAGAAAAAGTTTCTTTGGATTAAGTCCACTGCACTGGTCAATACTTCAGCCACTGGTTCAGTTGAACCGTTCTAGACCACACCGTTGGTCTATTCTTCTAGTAAAGGTTTTAACCCTTACTGTCTTACTGGAACTACTGGAGTATAGGAGAGGAGTAGTGAGCTGTCTCAGTTCGTATGTGTCTGCTGGAGTGGATTTTGAAATTGATTGGAAACCCATCCAGGTCCTCCTTTTATAAGCTATGGTGGCTGGAGGTTATGGTCCAAGGAAATAAATCCCATGACCGTTTTCTAGCTGTTGGAGAAAACTAGCCGTTTTATAGCCGTTTTCTAACTGTTGTGCATGGACCATTAAGTTCTTCTTCATGTTGATGTGAGACAAAGACAACTAGCACGCTTTCTAGGTCTGTTGGGCTAGCCATGCGGCGATTCTGGTGGACCTGCACTAATGCAGTTATTATAGATCCGTTTGCAATGACTCTATTTTCCAGCTCTCTATATAATCAGAGGGACTCTCATTCGGTCCTTTAGATTTTCGTCCAGCCAACCATCTGCCTTAGCCACTAGTCGCACCACGACTCGCACACGTCTCGCTCCGGTTCGCGAAGGGAGCGACCCTCTGCGACACGATGCCCACGTGCGAAGTGCACCACTAGCACCTCTATAGCCACACATGCCCACGCCCTCGCACCGAGCCCGAGATCGAGCCTGTGCCCGTGCGCGAGCGCGCGCAACACGCAAGGTCCATAGTCCACGGACTAGGTAGGCAAATATTATAATACTCCACTATTATCATTTAAACCAAAGATTTTTCTCTTCCCTTTTCCATGTGTGACTATTCCCAAAAACCCACAAAACAGTACTTTTTTAAAACAACTTTTTATATATTTTTTATATTATTATTTAATATATTTTATTAAAAATCAATATTTTACAACAATATTGATGCATTGACTGTCGGCCATGGTCATTTCTTCTTCCAACCGTCAACATCATGTGATCGATGAGATGTTGATGCCACCCAAACTATTCATGTTGGGTCCCACAATTTGGACGGTGGACAGCAATGTTCATCATCACGTGTGTGGATGGATGTGCTTGAGCATTGATCTCATATTATCAATCTTGATGGCTTTAGATGCTACAAGATTTACTAAGTGGGTCGGCTCAATACAAAATTCACTGAGTCAACTCGGCTGGTTGATATATCAAACCAGACTCTAGGGAAATTCATTCATGAGCATGAATCAGTCCCGAAGAAAAAAAGACTAATAGATAAACTGGTCAACTCGACATGACTCACCAATATGACTCAGACCAAGTCAATTGCTTGGTGAATTGATGTTTACTTACCAAAACAAACCTAGACACGAGTTTTGAAATCAGGTTGAGTTCTCAGCTTTTCCTGTGGCTTTTGATCTAACCTTGCGTGGGTACCTAATGCCAACTAAGTATCAAGTGCGTGCAACTTTCATTAGATCTGTCCCATTCATCAGATAGGTTGCGTTTCTTCATCCTGAAATCAAAATTTATAATGATTCAAAACTCGAGTAGGTCACAACATAAGAAATAGATGAAATGGGGTATCCATTTAATTTTGCGTAGGGGACATCATGGTTTTTTATGACATCCAATTCATTCATTTAGTGGGACATAGATTGTATGATTTTGGCAGCCATTGATGTGGTCCAATGAAAAAGTTTCATGTGTACTAGTTAAATGCAAGACTACACGGAAAATCAAAGATTCTCCCGTGGAAAATGATGTTTTTGCCCTTTTTAGTGAAAGCACTACCTAATAGGTGTTGTTGTTGTTATTTCAATTTCAGTCACGTGATTTATGCAGGCATATCGAAATTGAATGTTTGGCTCAATTCAAACCGAGCAACTATGAACCTAAGCTCCAAGGTAATATACATCAGAAATCGATCATATATGATCGAGATCGAATAAGATTAGTCACTTGCACAATGTTATTTAAGATGATCGGGTGATTATCAGAAGGTGATGCTTGTATTCTAAAGATGGGTTACATATCTGCCTTTTGTATAAAAAGACTTTTTTTCGATACTGATAAAAAGAAATAAAATTCTTACAATCAACCATAGAGAACAACTGTAAAATGCTTCTCTAGATGGAGAACTTGATTGATGCTCGAATTAAATCAAGCATATGAGCATAGACTCAAATTACAGCTAAAGTTAAGAACTACTTGATTACTCCTACATATTATACCAATGATTATAAATGGCAAATAAAGCTAAAGTTTACACTAAGGAATGTAAATGACAAATAAAATAATTGAAAGGTATATTTGATTTCATTTGGTTGGTATGACACTTCTTCTGCTGAATTCTTTTGCTATTTATAACTTTAAACCGATCATCTGGATGATTCCCACGTTCTAATGGTTGCTATAATTATTTCAACAGTATTGTGATGCCTGGGTTTTTATTTACACCATCCGTCTATTTTTCCAAAACATTTTAAAGTATGAGCATAAAAATGAAGCAGATCATGCGGACCACAAAGTAAGGACTAAATGGTCACCAATAAAGAAGATCTGATCAAGTTTATATTTGTGTTTTCCCTTTATCCATGTCTATGTAAACTTATGTATATATAGGTTGGATGGCAAACAAATATCATGGTAGGCCCAAAGAAAGTCTCAATGGTGGGCATTATTAGCGCTACTGCTTCTTGTGATGTGGTCCACTAGAGCACTGGATCTACCTCATTTTTTGACTTACATCCTAAAATGATCTAGAATGGTTGGACAGCATGGGTAAAACCCATGCATCACAGTGGGAGCTTCTGCCTGGACGGGACGCCTTTCTCACAAAATTGATATGGGAAGTTAGGTGGGCCCACCATAATGATTGTAAGAAAGCCACCCCTTCATCCTTTTTACCACATCATATTACCTCATGGGCCAAAAATCGCAAGATATTTATATGCCACCCTCACTGTTCATAAGGTCATTCGTACTGGGATAAACTAAATGTATAAAAATATTAACCAGATCCAACACTAATGTGCAGCTCCCCTGTTTATATGCCATCCATACTATTCAATGGTCAATATTCAATCCTCGCTATTTCCTGTAATGGGCTTACTTGAGTTTTGAATATGCCGAATTTTTTATCCGGAAAAACGGATTTAGAGGGTGGATTACTAACAGACATTACAGTCAGTCCCACGTGGCTTCCTGACCCTCTTGCCAAAGGCTTCCGTAGGCAATCGGCGTGCAATACCCGTTCTACACCCATCCGTACCTGGACAGGAACGTTTTATCCACACCGTCCATCCATTTTATTATATTATTTTAGTACAAACATTAAAAAATGAGACAGATCCAATGGTCAAATGGACCACATGACAGGAAGCAGCGGTGATAATGACACGCAGGTTGAAACCTTCCTATGGCCAACCGTAATAGTTAATTTCCATCCAACCTGTTCATAATGTCACATAGACCTGGAAGAAGTGAAAAAACAAATATCAGTTTGATCCAAAACTTTTGTCGCCACCAAAAAGCTTTCAACGGTAGGTGTTTAATCCCCACCGTGTAGTATACTTGAGACTTGGATCTTCCTCGTTTTGGAGCTTGTACGCTCAAATGATAAGAAGAAATGGATGGACGGTGTGGATAAAAGTCATACATCATGGTGAGCGCTCAGAGCCCCGGGCGTGCGTGGTACGTAATCCGCGTCCGTCTAGACCGAGTCCATCCATGCGGGGCAGGACCCAATCCGCTTCCAATCCATTTTACCTGCGTTAGAGAAGGGAACGCAAACGGTTTCCTTTTTGAACTATGGCCGTAAGATAAGGGTTGAAATGTCTTTTTCCCACATGGCTACCCATCATTTTCATGAATGGGCCCAAGTTATTCCAACCAATGGGCGCCTGCGAGACACCAAATTCCATACTCACGCAGGGAAGCAGATAGCACGGTGTGTTGACGTCACCAAGCTCTGTGGGTCCCACTATGATGTATGTGTTATATACACACTGTCCATCCATTTTTTGAGGTCATTTTAGGGCATGGGCCCAAAAATGACATAGATCCAAAGCTTAAGTGGACCACACTACACCCCAGTTAAAACCTTCCTAGGCATAGCATGATGTTTATTTGCCGTCCAACCAATTCATAATGTCACACCGATCTGGATGAAGGGAAACACAACTCACCTTGATTCAAAACTTATATGCCCCCAAGAATTTTTCAATGGTAAGCACTCAATCCCCACTACTATCCATGTTGTAGTCCAGTTAAGCATTGAATCTACTTCATTTTTTGGCCCATATCCTAAAATGATCTCAAAAGCTCGATGGACGGTGTAGATATAGCACATACAGTAGTTACAGTACATACATCATGGTGAGGCCCACAGAAGTTGACGCCGTCAACACACCAGGGAGGCAGTGGTGCGTGACACACGATACAATCCGCTTCCCTCACGTGGGTACCTCCGAAATCTGAACCGAGACTTACCAAGAAAATGGAGTCAACGGTCAACCTTGGACGAACCCATCCAGGTAGACTTGTAATATTTGTAAAACCGGCGGACATTTACGCACAACGTGACTACGCGTAGAATCCAGGAGCAGCCAAATAGAGGAATCCGACGTTTAGTAAAACAAGGAGATTTTTAGACTCGATTCCCTTAGACTGACCCCAACTGCTTGGGAGTTTATCAATCACCTGTAGTTACCTCTCAGGTTTGAGAATATTACAGGACTACCCCACACATCAAAGAACCATGTAAGACCACTTTTTTTTTTTTTTTTTAAACACGCACACACACCCCCACCATGTAAGACCATTTCCACAAACGTATGGTCAGATGACGCATTGAAGGGTGGCCACCGTTCGGTGGTCCAAACCGTTGATCTGATTCCACATGGTTTGAAATATCCTATGCCGTGAAAATCTTACTTTTTCCTCCATTCATCAAGGACAGTTGTATTTTCTCAATAAAGGGGAAGGTTTGGATCTTCCAATTTAGGGGATTCTTGAAGCATCTATTACCTGGGGTGTGACGAATCAGATCTATGGTATGATCACCAGAACATGCCTCCCACCGTACGGAATCCATCGTGTCCGATCCATTGCCGCAAAGGACGCGGATTGGTGGGCGTTCAGTCACCACTGTTTCAAGTAGCGTGGTCCACTTGAGCTTTGGATCTGTTTAATTTGTTAGTTCATCCCTTTAAATGAGCTGGCAAAACGGATGTACGGCATGGATATAAAACACATATATCAGGGTGGGCCCCACAGCGCCAAACACATCACACACCACCGCTGTGATTGGTGTTGCCAACACCACATAATCTGCGTCCGCTTGCAAATGTATGGTTGGAAAGAAAACGAGCAAAAATAAGCTACCATTTTTCCAGAGCCCTATTGAGTGCCCCATCGATGGGATAGCCCACCGTATGAACGGTCCAGATAATCTAGTAAACACGCCCCAATCTCTAATAATAAAAAGAGGACGCCTTCAAAAACTGAAATAAAATAAGGCTAAAGGGTATTAGTGTAATTATAAAACAAACTAAGGGCACATCAGGTCCACAGACTATAATTTAAAATTTCCCCAACGGTTCAAAAGAGCCGTCTGAAACCAAAATCAAAGGAGAGACGTTTCCCACCACCTTCCTCTCCTACCCCTCACAAATAACACATGAAATTCCTTCCCGTACCTCTCTCTTTCCTCGTGTATATATAAATAGAAATAAGACTCTCAAGGATAAGAAAACAAGGTGATTTTTTCATGAGCTTTAACTTGCAACTAACCATGGAGAAGAACAACTTCAGGGAGGAAGGAGAGGAAAAATGGGAATTGGGTTTCCCAATTCATAGCCAAGTGAGGAAGATCAAGAAAGAAGATGAGAAGATTAAGGACCCGTCGCCGCTGCAGCCGGAGATCAGACCTGTTTTTCTTCGAGAGTTCACGCGGCAGATCTCACGATCGCCGCTGGGGCGGGCCGGCCAACCCATCTCGGTGGGCGACGCATAAATCCTGAACACATGTCAGGAGATGATTAGGGGTAGGAATAGAAGATGGGGCCCACCTATTTTGGTTTCTGGTTTCCTTTCTATCATGTATAGCTTTTTGGTTTAATATGGTATTTTCCCCCTATAAGATTGTAAAGAGTGGGATTTTGGTTACTGCTCTTTTCTTTCCTTGATAGATGTTAGATTTCTTGGGTTTCTCTTCTTTCTTTTTCTTTTTTCTAGTAAGGTGAGAAATTTGGTTGCAATCACTATAAACACAGCTAGGTGGAAATTTTCATCACTTTATCATTATAGATTCAAGAAATACACTGCGGATTGTCGCATAAATGATCTTGACCACTGAGTCGTTGGCCCACTCACCTGGACTGCCCCCCAAAAAAAGAAACTAAGATTCAGCATATATTTCCCTTCTAGTAATTCCAATTATAGATGAATAATTTTTTCCACAAAAAGAAAACCCAGAAAAAAAAAAAAAAAAAAAAAAAAGAAGAAGAAGAAGAAGAAGAAAGCTTCACTTCTATGAAATTCTTTTTTTTTGTAACTTTAATTGAATGGCTTTCCTTGGTACTTTTTTAAGTATGATTAGGTCTGTGCAAGGAGGTGATCCCACAAGCTCGGGATTGAACCTTATACCGGTTTTCTCCACGCCCCATCTCCGCACCACAAACATACACATGCAAGCAGGCGCTCGCCCACAAACGGGCACACGCCTGCCTGTCAACCATTTAACATAGATTACGGTGTTTATACTTACTGAGAGGGCACGCAAGCACACATATCCACCACCCACACATGCACATGAAGACGCATGCAAGCACACACATAAACACACTAGTGAGAGGGTATTTACAAAACTTTCCCCATTTTACTTCTTCATTTTTCAGATTTTTTTTCTTGTTTTTTCTCTTCTTTAAATTATTATTTTAGCAAACCAATTTATGTAAAGAAAACGATAATTTCAAGGCATTTCATTAAAAGAAATCAATAATTTCATGGTATTTCTAACCTGTTTTCAATCATATAGAATCTGCACATCTATACAAAGTTCAAACCATGCCACGTAATCCATAGAAATGTTCAAGGGCAAGATAATTTATGAATTGTTGCATTAAGTGATGCTCGGTTGAAAGGTCTTTTCCTTTGGTTCGTCCACCATTCCTACAGGTGTGACCCATCTTTTGATGATATTACCATTGAAATAGTCCATCGTTGGATTAGCCATGCATCAATATCTTGCCTATCAGATAATCCTAGCCATCAGATGGAAAAGGATAATCATCTAATCATCCACATAAAGGGGGGCCCATCAGATAGTTAGATCATCAGATGAGAGGGAGATTTATGGGTTCGTCCTGTACTAAACTATTTGGATCACCAAAAGATGGGCCCGCATCAACAATTCCTAAGGTGGACCAAATCCTCAAATGAAGTGTGTAAATTTCCTCTTGTGAATCAACTACCATGCATGGAAATCATCATCCAGCAAATTTTACTGTTAATGTTCAATAAACCCAATCAAATTATTCAAGTATCAACGAAAAACAAAGGAAAAATTACCTTAGCTATAAAACTAACCATGGACAGCAGCCTTTTCCTTCAGTAGAGTATTAACCCTGCGCGTGAGATCTTTCATCACATCTATGATCATGGATTTCTTTTCAATCCGGAATTGGATGGCCAGTTTCATCGAAGTGGAAACATCTTGCCGTAGCAGCGACTCATCTTCCATTATCTTTGTGGGGAAGTGTCCAAGTGCAATCACGCACAATGCAATAACAGTCCGAAGCGCCGCAATTTCATTAGATGCTCCTAAGGGAGCTTGAGCCGATAATGACTTCAGAGAGCTTAAGTCATGCTTTTGTATGGTTTCCACATCGGTCACTAGGAGCACTCTTAAGGCAGCTAACAAGCGGCCATCTATCAATTCAGGACCTCCTAATGTTACCTGCAAAAGAATCAAATGAATTCAATATCGGCAGAATGGTGTTGCAAAGGTGGTGAACTGTCTTGTAAGGGAATTCTACTTTTTATATTAGTAAGCATATGAATTTTTGAGTGGAAAATGAAGTCATATCATTTTTGGATTGCACCCATTTGTGCCTCAAAGCTATATATTGAAACTTGTTACCAAGAGTGATTTAAATCAACAATCTCCAATCTTCCACAGTTGCAACATGCAAACGAAGGAATTATTTATTAAGGTTTGGGAAATGTTTGAGCATCCCTAGATAGGTGACGGGCAGGATGCTTTTCTGTCGAAATTAATATCCAATGTATTTTGGCTATTCATTCGAGGTAGAAACACCATATATGACTCCATGTGGTTCTGTTTCATGGCTGCCCCAAAAGCTAACCGAAATACACAATTATCTGTTCTGCCTGGATTCACTGGCGATTTGGGGTATGTTCAACCGCAACAAAGGACTGGAGATGAGGGTCATAGCCAATTAACTGATTCTCCTTTCTTTTCAATGGATACAGCCAAATAACTCATAGAATTAGGTATTTAAATTCTAATAGGACATCCAACAGTCCGACTGATCAGTGGGGCCCGCAGTTAATCGGAAGGCCACATATACCATAAGGTTGGACTCTGACGCCCATAATTCCAACCCTGCAGGTCCTTGGGGATTTTATAAACAGTCCGTAAGTAGAAACAGTGTTTTTGAGCAAACTACACAGCCCCATATGCCACACGATTGGCACTCATAGAGTTCTAGAAGATCAAGAAGATTTTATTTCAAGAGAGAGTTTAGGAAAGGACTAAGCTATTAGAATAGATTTCTTCTATTCATAGTAGGGGATTTGATAACTGGTTTACTAAGTCAATAGACTAGAAAGCCATCGTATGTTGGGAGGTTATGATGATGTTGATGATGATGCTGATGACGATGACGACAGGATGACAATGACAATGACAACAATGACGATGGTGATGATTTTGAATGAGCAAAAATGAGGATTGCTTTATTTTCCTGTGATTGGATTCAAACCCTCATGGGCATGGTTTCAAGACTCGGTCAAACCCAATACGGTTTGGTACCCTGAGTAATTCCCGACTCAGGCAAGTCAGGTCAATTCAGCCTGACTAGGGCGAGTCATGAGTTGACTCAGGGCCAAATGAATCGGGTCAAGTCACCAGTCTTTTAACCATTATAATGAGAGTGATTATTCTAGAACCCTTTGATGTAGCTCCTTGGCGCTTGTGTGGAGAGATTCTGGATACTTAGTTTTGGGTTGTTTGGGGACAATCCAGAGTATCCAGAGATGATACTAACTGCCCAAAAGTAGTACATATTTAAATCCTAGTACTGCTATTGGATGTTGTCTTTATAGCCACTTTCAAAATTATAAAGTATTGAAGGGAACTGTTAGGTCTTGCACATAAGCAAACATACAGTTGCCACGCACAATTTAATACATGTGAGGGCATTGATTCAGTGATCCAAACCACCAATTCAATGGGCTCCACCATTGATGGATGACGGCTCCAAAATCTTCGAAATTGGAAGATCTTAACCCTTGGATTTGGTGGCAAACAAATTAACGGTTGAGGAGAAAATAGACGAATTGTCCCAAATCAACAGTAATGAGTCCAAGCTCAGCAGGTTGGGATTTCCAATGTGGGAGATTTTCAGAGCATCAGTTGTCCACAGTAGGCCAATCAGATCAATGATCTGAATCGCCGGAAAGTGTCCGCCACATGTAGGGAATCCTGTGCATCAGTAAACTGCACAGATGCTGATGAATGAAACCCTCTAGTTCCTGAGTAGATGATTTCTGTGGAAAGTCCATTCAACATAGCCCAATTCAAGGTGAACTTTTATGGAGATAAAACCTTGAGAAGAGCACCATCTCCATGTAAATTTAGCTGGGATAGAATCTGCTGCTGCCAATGGGCAGGCGAAGAAAAGGTAGGTGATGAAACTCCTGCAGCCATGCTAGCAGCATCCAGAAGAACTCCATCATACTTGAGTTCGATAGAGTCATATGGGTTTGATGCACTGATAAATCCATAATCGAGAAGGAGAAGATCATTGCTCAAACAACCATAATTCAGCGTCAGGGGAGTATCTTGCTCAATCTGTGTTTCTGCTACAACCTGCATGCATTGAAAACAAGAATAAGCTGGCATTTCATATACTTCAGAAATATGTTTGATCATAATACATGTACAACTCCGCTAAGCCTCCTCATCGAGTTTTAATCGCAGGGATGGGAGGAATATGGTCATATGCATGATACGATTCTTGGTGGGGTGTTTCAATTTCGAAATATGTTTGTGTAAAGTACGATTCTTGGTGGGGGTGTTTCAATCGCAAGGGATGGGAGGAATGCTTCTAGATGACCATGGTACAGTGCTGTGGCCATTCTTAGGCCCTGTCAAAGTGGAATCCAAGACAGTGGCAATATCCCTAGCAGTCAGGAGTCGGTGCAGGCCATCAAAAAATGGACATCTTTTGTGATCGAGCTCCCTCATGGGGAAGTTTGCTCTTGGGTGTCTGGGAGGATGGAGCATCTCCTTGGGATGTGGATTGCATAGTTGAAGAGATCAGGCTGCTGGCTGGAGGTTTCTACATTTCATTTACCCCTTCAACCGGTTCACTGATCCCTTGCTTATGGATCTTGCTTGTTCCAGGGCTAACACTTCTTTCTGTATGGGGATCTCCCTTTCACCCTCTTAATTTTTTAATGAAATTATGTTAATCTTTCAAAAACAAAAAGTCTCCTCATGGAGGAACTATATGATTATCAACCCAAGGATATGCATTAAGTCTGTAAGGTGGGGCCCATTATTCAATTACGGACCATTTGTCTGATATGAACCAGCATGGATGAATATCTCAAAAATCTCCAAGATCATATCATGGCCACAACTCTTTGAGCTGTTTTTCAGTTGAATCTGGACTGTTTCTTTATTTCACTTCTTAACCATTTATTTGAAGGCTACATGGGCGTGGGCTAGGATAGTCCTCCAATGAAGTAGATTTTTGGTTCATGGAACATCCATGGTGGGACCAGAGAACTACGGTCTGGATTGCTTAACCATGCCTGCATTTCCCTGGAACTGGAAACTCAGGATGCTGCTCATATTTTCAGGTTGAGGATCATATAGTTCCGTTGGAGCTACACTGATAACTTGGCAGCAGAGACCAAGGTTCATTGTTCTCTTTTCTTTTGAATTTTTCAAAAAGAAACCAGAAAAAATAAATAAATGGTGGAAATAGAAAAGGATTGCCAGTTTCTCAATTTGAATTTTATGCAATGAATTACATTTGTGTGTGTGTGAGCAGGTGGGTGCATGAGTGTGTTCATGTCTCTGTGTGTCAGTGTTTGCAGTATCTATATTATTGATATCGCACCACAACGATACAAAACGCCACTGAAATATGAGTCATATGACCATTTCAGGATATCAATGATAGAACTGCAATATATTGCATTCAATCGATGACAATACTGTTGATACAATGCAATATTTTCAAAATATCGCCAACATACATAAGGTTGTATTGACGATACACCCAAATTTATTGTCAATATTATCGATACCGACAGTGATATCGGCCCTTCTTCCCCTTTTTTCCCTCAAAATAAATAGATAAATAAATAACTATAAATTCATGCTTCTTTTCTCAATTCTTCCACTTCTAATCTCTTGGGTGAATCCAACCAAGTCGCTTTTATTATTTAGAGGAGAAACTGGATTTTTTTTTTATTTTTTTTTTTTTGTGTGGAAATCAAGATCGGGCAACAGGTGGGCCAGATTTTGAAACAGTTTGTATGTGTGCGTGCGTGCGTAAATCACTTGCAATCAGTAGAAATAAGATGGAAATCCATGATTTTGCACGCTCGATCAAGGATTTCAACCAAAATGAGGGAAATTGCTTGTGTTTTCATACACGCCTTCTTAGATTTATAAATGATATGAATTGATTTTGAATATAGCTGTATAACTATTATGTACAGTGGGTTTTTTGTGATCTTTTGATTTCTAATTATGTATTGAAGTTTCATAGAAAAATGCAACCAATTTCCTAATGTTTCCCAAAAACAGCGACACATTACATGATACAAGCGATATTTCTCATGCAATACCCAATATGTTTCCATATCCCAAGGGTGCAATCCATCTGTCGATACCAATATGAAAAACATTGCTTTTTGTGTGGGTGGGTTTTTTTTTTTTTTTTGGGGGGGGGGGGGGTTTCAATAAATAAAAAAATAAAAAAGAGAAACCGTAACGGCCGTTACGGGGCCGTAACAACCGTTATGCCCCGTATCATAAAGGTAACGGTGGTGGCCGTTACGGCCACCGTTACCGTTACGGAACACCTTGGGTAAGTGTGATGCTCGATTCAAAAGAAATTGCGAAGAATGCCTACAGAACTTGCCTTTACTGACATTTTTGGATCCCTTGTGTCTTGCTCCTGAACAATTTGAGCATTCGGATGAAAGCTGTGGTTGCACATATCAATAAGAGGAAGTAGGGCGGGGACATCAGTGCGTGTACCATCCGGGAGAATTTCACCATGCAAGCGAAATGCACGAGAAGAGACTGCTGACATGGCCCAGCCGAGGGAAGATGCATCTATGTCTTGGCCTCTGAAAGGGTGATCATCTGGTGCCAAATTCTCAACCACACGTTTAACTTCCTTCTCAAAATCAAGAAGAAACCGACATCTTTTATTTACCTGATAACATAGACCTGGATTAATAAATAAATGACTCCATGATCTCTATTAAAGATTATGAATTAATTTTAACTTCCCAAAGGTATGTTTAGAATTCCATAGAAACCCAAGCAGGCAGGATGCTTTTCCATCAAAATCCAATGTGTTTCAGATAGGAGCGGAAATCTGTCGGATATTGAGTGGGAATGGAAAACTCCCATCCCAACATGCAGTTTTATTTCTCCATATGCTTCTGACACACAGTACATAAGCCAACTAGTTCATCCCAATCCCGGAATGGGCAGCTAGCTAAGGTTCCTGGCCCATGCCTGAGCCAGACCGAATGGTCAGACCAGTGGGGCCAGCCTGGCTGGGCCAACCCATCAGGCCACTAGGTGGATATATGCCCCAGTTGATGGCCTGGTTAACCATCAGGCCTGAAGACTCATCTGGTCCAAAACCCATGGACCAGTTGAAACCCTGCCAAAATCTAGGAGAAATGAATAGTCATCTGTTCTGCCACTATTTACTCCAACAGAGATTTAGGGTGTATCCGAACACATCCAAAAGGCAATAACTATAATACCTGATGGAATAGAGGAGCATATTGCAGGTTTTTAATCTCGTCTCCTGAAAAGAAAATAGGTACACTGAAAGCTTCAGGAAGGTTGCCGATGTATGGCCACCAAAAGGAACCAACTGTTGCTCTTTCTTGCAGAAGCTTCAAACCCAATCTCATCGCCCAGAGTTCCTCTGTCACATGCTCCCCAATTTACTCCTTACTGAAAACTCAATGTAGCCTAATTTTGAAGTTAAAAAGTCACCACATATACCAATCCAAGAAAAAATCAAGCTTCACAGAAAGGGGCAAAAACAAATCAAAGACAGACCATGTGAATAGTTTCTTGCACTTAAACTGTCCTGTTTGGGAGCTTGGAAAATAAAAGGAGAGAGTTCAATTTTCCTTGAGAGTTATTTTCCAAAAAAGCATTTGGAGAGAACAAAAAAAGTGGGGGATGACTGGGAAAAAAAAAAATTTAAGACTATTTCTATGAAAAAACACCCTCGGGAAATGTTTTCCACCAACAAGTGAACCCCGATCAGGAGAAAATGTCATTTCTTGGAAAGTATAGTATTTTCCATCCAAATACTTTCCATGCTCCCAAACAGGCCCTAAGCATCTAAAGCATTAGTTTGCCTAAGATGATGCCCATACAAGTGGAGACCATGGTTTGGTGATCCATATCTTTGATTTAGTGCCCTCAACCATGGATGGGGAATATCCCAAAAGTCTCCCATATTGAAATATCCTACCATTAGACAATCAACCAGGAAGCAACACTCCACAGAAGGGCCAAAATTTAGATGGCTACAAATTTCCAAAATATGGATATTTTGGGTCGTGCCCCATCACGGTGGGGAACATCAGATTAATGGCCAAAATCACCTCATTAAGAAAGCAAACAATAATAAATAATAATAATAATTAAAAAAAAAGATAGACTAAAGTGATTGAATTTTGAATTTCTTTTAGAAAGCCAATCATAAATAGCTGGACAGGGCTATGATGACTATGATGACGGTGATGGTGATGAAGTTTTGCATGTAAAGCTCATGATATTTTTCTTTCTTTCCTTTTTTCCCTAGCTATCACTATGGTGAGAAAGCTATAAGATACTGATGTAGGACGACCTAATACAACCTTAAATGAGCATGGTATATGAAAGGGGCAGATTTATGCAATGTAAAAAAAAAAAAAAAAACAAGAACAAAATAAGGTTAATACGGTATTGATTATGACCATCCATCACAAACATGAAGTATTGAATCTTAAAATCTGAGTTTAGTTAGATCTGACGAAAGATAGAACTTTCGTCTTGCAATAAGTCCGTCTAACGATCCAAGTGGATTTTCTAATCCAGAAAAATAGGAATTTCCTGGACTGGGAAAATCTGGAAATTTCAAAAAAGAATTGGTGGTTCTTCAGATTTAAATTTGGGTGATGGGTTTTATGTGCGGGATGAAAATCTTTTGAGATCTAATGACTTAGATAAAAGAAACAAGATTTGGCTTCTAGATCTAAAGATTATAGGAGAAAAAGAAGAGAATAAGGTTAAAGAAAAGATTACCTTGAGAAAAGAGAGAAGGAGAAAAAAGTAGAGGATGAGAAATCGTTTACCTGAGCCTCACGCCCTCTTCCAATTACTGGAAGTCGAAGACGAAATCGTCAGAAGCAAAAAGCTCTTTTTTCTTTTTCATAAAACATCACATAACATGCTATGGGTTTAGGACAACCCTTATAAATTCGTAATTACATGAAATTACCAAAATACCCTTACTAAAAAAAAGTTTCAAAAAAAAGAAATTCGCACAAAATTGTGCACAAACTGTTTCAAAACTTAATTAATTCAAATGTTCATAAACTAAATATAAATTTAAGATGCCCGATGGGCCCCCGATGATAGTGCCGTGAAGGTGGTGTAATGAAGGTGGGCTGTGACGATCCAACGGTCCGATCACACCATCCTCGCGATCCAATGGTCCAAATGTCTCCTCTAAGCAACTTACACATGTTATGAACACATGTGTAAGGTCTTCAACCTCTAGAGCCCCGACCCATATCCGTCATCTAACCACATTGACACGGGTAATGCACGCCTCCTGCGTTGATATACTTTGAATCGCCTGGTGTCCGCATCAGATACACCACAGCTAGAAGCTCATCATCGTCTAAGCCTTATCCCAATTATCTGGGGTTGGCTACACGAATTAGATGCCAAATGCCTTAAGTTTAGCATCACTAAGTATTCTTTTTTGGTATTTCTATATTCTCCTAAAATTTCCTTGTTTTCAGTCCCTTGCCAAGCCTTGAAACATTATCATTTCTTTCCAATGACCTTTTAGACCTCATTATTCCGCGCTTTTCCCTCTGGATACTCCAAAAATTTTCTTTCACCACTTTCCTAGAGCCCTCAACCATCTTGTTCCACATGACATAAACTTATTCCTCAACATTCCACTTCCTTCTTCCATCAATTTATTACTAAATAATGTTGTCTTCTCTCCTTTTAAATTCCATAGCCTAAATTTTGGACATCTATTAATTTCACTTCCTCTCTTCAATCTCTTAATGTAAACATGCATAACTATTAACCATGTTGGTATAACTATAACCTACATTGGATGGTCAATCTCTACTAATATCATCTTGAACTCTTTACATATTGCTCAATTTTTCCTAAGTATATGATCCACTTTTGAAAGTTATTAAATGTTCATCTCTCTATTGAAAATGTGTTCTCATAACTAAATCACAATCCATAGCATGATCAAAGGATAGCATCCCCTGTCACATTTCTCCCAAAAACCATATCCTTCATGTACCATTTCATATCCTCTATGATCTTTTCCTACATAACCATTTAAGTCTCCTACAAATATCCTATCCCCATTTAGAATCCTTGCATTATTCCGTCCATGTCCTCACAGAATTATATCATAATTCCAATTTCTAACCCTGCCTATGGCTGGTCTTCAGAGTATCAGTATCATTACATGTATCAACGACCGAGGATATAGAAACATGTATCAATATTGCCATGTCTAAGGGAAACATTGGGAAAAATGTGGAATTTTTCAGTGAAACTTCAGGAGGTGTTAAAAGACACATATTTACACATGTAGGAATCAAAATATTGACAAAAAAAAAAAAAGACTATCCATAATATATTTCCATTTTATAGGGGCCTAACTATTTGTTATTTTAAAAAAAAAAATGATATAAAACAAACTAGTAAAATTTGTAACCAATCAATAGATCGGCCAACACTCATTAATATATAAAATTTTCACATTAAGTAACAGTGAAAAACACATTTTTTTTTCCAATATAAAAATGAAAAAGATTAAGATTTAATGTTAATTTTTCACCATAAATCCACATCAATGTATGAGAATCATGCATAGACATGGATTTTCATTGCAATCCATGCTAACATTTGAAAAAAGAAGAAGAAGAAGAAGAAGAAGAAGAAGAAATAAAGTTTCAATGGATTTTTCCATCACCTTTTAGTTCCGACTTGTCTTTGTTTCAAGTCGAGATGTCTCCCCAAATCCAAACTTTGATTCAATACAAATCGAGAGTGATTGAAAACAACCAAGGAACAAGATTCCAAAAATAAAAAAGAATAAACCTCAAAAATGGAGAATTTTTAGATTTTCCCAACTTTCTGTCAATTTTGGCCAAATGTTCCTTGGTATCAAGAATACTATCACTGGTATAGGAAATATTATTGATGGTATCGTCAATACCAGGGAACTTTTATAAGAGATTCTTTCCAAAATATCGCTGATTGAGATACGATAATATCACTAAATATCGCTGATGTTATTGAAAATATCGACTAATTGGAAATCATTAAACTGCAAGCAGTTTCGGTGTTGTTGACTTGGCGATACCGATAATATGAGTGATATTATTGATAATATCACCGATATTGGAACACTACCTGTAGCACATACGCAGTAATGACATTGATTATCTCCTCTCCCAACACATGTTGTATTAATAAAAATCTATCACTTACTCTGTTAATATCTTATAACTTTATCCTTCAAAACTTTGCCTTCCACTATCTTCTTTTTTTAAAGGTTCTTTGGGGACAGGTGTACCACCTAGAACTAAAAAGATCCCTATCCCATTTCTATAGTTGTCCTTTCCTATATTCCAACAGTTTATATCAATCCATTTCTCTAGCTTTTACCCATTTCCACTTGATCACTTGTGCAAAAGATACGTTAGCTCTCCTCCATCCCATTGTATCCACCAACTCCTTACTCTAATTTGTAATTGCTCCTTCATTCCATGTGGCAATATGATTGTCGTGAACTAGCTTTTTTACCCACACATCCAAATTGGCGAAGCAACCCTTGCCCACTTCTCATCGCAACCAGGCATCATTGTTGCGCGTCGCTTGCAGGGAACAACCTAGCCAACCCTTGCCCATTTCTCACTGCACTCAGGTACCGATGTAGTGTGTCGCTTACAAGAAATGCCCTAGCATGATGATGCAAGTCCAGGGCCCACCTTGGCCCACTATAGGGCCCAACAATAATGTAGGCCAACAGCCCACCGTAGGGCACAACATATACTGATTTTTTTACTGTTTATTTATAGATTTTGGAGCTTAAATCAAGGATTGCAATTTATTATTTTTAGAAGATTTGGGGGGGGGGGGGGGGCTGATTTAAAGATGGGATTGAAGATATGGGGTTGACTTAGAGATGTAATCAGGATCTTCTATATTTGCTTTTATTACTATTGGACTTTTACCATCTCAGGTAGATTAGATTGATTTGAAATTAATCTCTCAGTTGGGGGATTCTCATTAGAGATTCACTTAGAGTCTATAAGGAGAGAGGGGAGGGGTAGGAAGTAGTCACTCCAATATTATTATAAGTGTGAGTTTTTCTTAAATATTGTAAGAGAAGTTTGATATCAATAAAGTTATTTATCCCTCTCTACTCCATCATTCTTGTCTCTACTCCATCATTCTTGTGGGCGTACTCCTGCCCATTTCTTTGCAATTCAGGGTTTGAGATCTCATTGACTTGATAAGTGGGTTGCACCACATGAGCTTGAAATGGCAGATTGTCAGGATTCATGAAAAAACTTATGGCCAAAGTTTGACACCAATTAGCAACCTGACACAACCCTCTTTTATCAACACTTAGGAGTGGCACTACAATTGATTCATAGACGCTTCAAACTTCTAAGTTTCCAAAAACAGGCGATTCCATGCTGTCATTAGCATTGCATGCAACTAAGGCACTAATAAAATTGAGCAAAAGGTGATTTTTTTAGCAAAGAGGGGAGCAATTTATATAGGGATTACATGGAGAGGAAGGATCTAGATTTGAGAGAGATGTAACGAATTTTTTTTCTTGTGGAGGGTAGAGAGATGTAATGATTATCTCACTATTTTATTACATACATGCACTATTACTTCTACACAACATTTGACTATTCTCATTTAACTTTTTGTATTTTGATCTTAGTTATGTACAATATATCATACATGTTCATATATGGTCTTTTTTTTCCTACTTCAGTTTTTTCATTGAAACCTGTTAGTTCACAACTTTTCAATCTGATTTGTTGTGTTTCTATTTCTTTAACCAAAATCTTGGCCTTTATTTAAAGAACTTAACTAAACCCAAACTTCTCTCATACTATTACTTTGCCATATGGCATTTTGCTACCTATATCACAAACAGAGTGTCAACAATGAAAAATTAAAAACCTATGTAAAAATTCATCACCCAAATCGATTTGAAGCGATGCTAAACAATGCCCATTGAACAAAATCAGACAAATAAGTAAACAAGAAAACAGAAAATCCAAAACTAATGTCTAGTTTCATCACTAAACACCCTTCAAAGCAACTCCAAACAATACCCGCGAACAAAAGTACAACAAACAAACAAACACAAAAGGTGAAAGAAAAATAAAAAAGTAAACATCTCGAAATCCATCACCAGTCTCCATTTAAAGCAATTCCTACCAACTAACAAAATCTGAAAATCTCCAAATCCACCACCCAACTGCAATCGAAGCATTTTGAAATTCAAACACCACCCACTATCAAATTCAACCAAATAAATCAAAAAGCAGAAGACCCAAAAACCGAATACGCAAACTCATCACCCAACGACATCCAGAAGCAACTTCAAGAAATGGAAAAAAAACAAATTTAAAAAACCATAATGCAAAAAAAAAAAAAAAAAAAAAAAAAAAAAAATCATATTAAAATACAAATTTACCAAAAATTCATCAAAAAATTTACAATAATAATAATAATAATAACATAAAAGCCAAGAATAAAAATGCAAATAAAAACCATACCAGGGACACGACTAGCGATTTCGATCAAAGCTCCATCCGAACCATTGGCGTCGGGAGAATCGCGGAAGGAAAGAGGAAGATGATTTGGAAGAGCAATGAGCTCCGACCCTTTTGAAATCTCTTGGGAAGCAACCAAACCGAGGCCAAGAGAGGGGACATCTGCTATCTTCAACCCCTTGTGAACTACGCCCCCTTCCCGCCTCACCCAGCGAATCAAGTCAGGGGGGTGGGAAGCCAGGCGCGTAGGATAAGGTGGGGAGGAAGCGGCGCATGTTAGAGGGCGGAAGTTCGGTGCTGATGAGTGAATGAGATGGTCCATGGCGGACAGCAACATCTTGTTGGAAGGGGCCATGTTTGGCTTCCTTTGCTGTTTGAATGGAGGGTTTTTGCACTTGGGTTTTAAAAGAGGGAGATGGTTCTTGTGATTTTTTTTTATTTTTTTTTTGGTATTTGGATATTCCACGTGGCAGCGGGAAAATCTTTAGGGCGCGTTTTTCGTTTGTCTGGGAAGCGGATTGGCTGGTGTACCAGCCACCGCCGACCTGGCTGGTGTGTTGACGTCACCAAGTTTTCTAGGTCCCCTCATAGAGTATGTGTTATATCCTAACTGTTCTTCCATTATGCGAGCTCGTTGTAAGACTTGAGCCAAAAAAATAAAAAAATAAAAAGACGGATCCAAAGATCAGGTGGACCACACAAAAAACAGTGGGAGATTAATGTCTGCCATTGAAACCCTTTCGGGGTCACATAAGTTTCGGATTAATATGATAATTGTTTTTCCTCTTCACCCATGCCTGGCCTAATGAATATTTTAACAATAAGAATTATTCTCTCCACTATTATTTGTGGTGTGGTCCACTTAAGCTTTGGATATAAATTATTTTACGATAATGATCTATCAAAATGAAAGAACAGTATGGATATAATAAATACATCATTTTAGGATCACGTAACGTTGATCTCTTTAAACCCTCGCAGTGCAGAGCTGCGGGGCGGCATTCTGCTTCAGTTTGTTTTGCCCATCTACAAAGTTGGTACTTTTTTGAAGAAAACAAAAAAAAAAAAACCTCTGTTTTACCCAACCCATCAAGAAGCGGATTGGATAATAGGAGTAAAATATATGAAGGCGTATTTTATCCACTCCATTTATCCATTTTACTAGATAATTTTAGGGTTTGAGTTATAAAAAAATGAAGCATATCCAAAGCTCAAGTGGACCACATCATAGGAAACAGTATGTATTAAACTTCTATTATTGAAAATTTTCATGATGGCCATAGAAGTTTTGGTTCAAGCTGATATTTACTTTTTCTCTTCATCCACGTTCGTGTGATCTTATGAACAAGTTGGATGACAAATAAACATCATTGTAGACCCTAAGAAGGTTTCAACAGTGGAAATCATTATTGCCATTGTTTCATATGCTGTGGTCCGCTTGAGCTTTGGAAAATGTTTAATTTTAAGTTCAACCTTGATCTAGAAAAACGGATGGACGGCATGGATAACCACATTTTAAGGGCTTCTTTTCACTTTTCATCTACTTCAACATCTATTCATTTGTTTTAGGGACCCTGTTTATACCAAAATCCATAAGGATGGGATAAACTGCCCTGATTTAGCAGGCACAAAGATATTCGAGAAGCATGCATCAAAGATTCAGTGATTGGCTCACCATTTTTTATCGTGTTTTTGACATTTTAAGTTTTCTCCAAATAAAGGTGAAACATTGTTCCAGCCACGTCAACCCTAAAGCACATTCTAAGCATATAACGAAGATATGATTATGATTGATAACGTATAACTGCTCCTTTTCCAGCTGGTCGCACGCGAAGGCACCACATGGATTGGTTGTTGTTCTTTTCTCTCAGAAAATTATAAATAGCGAAAGCAGATCCAGAGCAAAGGACCCATCTCCGAATCCAAAACACTACAACAAATCCAATAAAACGTTTTGTATCTAGGTATAGTTCTCCTTTGCTCAGCAACAGTGGACCCTTACTGTAGGTTAGTCTCAGTCCATCTCTATGCGCTCGTCGAACCAACTTTTAGTTGTAGCAAGTAGTTGTGATTCTCTTTCATTTGTGCCTGCGCATAGGATCTAAAGGAAGATGTAACGTTCCGGAAAAATCCGTACAAAGACCCGAGTACCACCTCAGGCAGAAATCACTCAGGACCAAATCCTTTAGAAATTAAATGAAATTAACTAACTGTTAAACTAGATTAGCTGTGAAATTAGTTTGAACCACTTTAAATACGAACTGCAAGACTCAAAACTTATAGAATCATTAATGCTACATTACCCTATAATCTAGGATAAATCTCTAACCTCAGTTGCTCTCGAGAGCACCTTGAAACTTCATATCGAACCTAGACCGCGCGTCAAAAGTCCGATTACCGAGAAACTAAACGATTATGACCGTCTTGCTGGGCTTGACAACTATCTCGGAAATCAAATCCAGATAGTATCTAGAAACACACAACTTGAGCCTGAAGCAAAGTGTGTGAGAAACACAAATATCTTTAGGAAATGAACTAAAACTTAAGAATTGAGTCGGTTCGCTTGCAGGCCAAATCTAAGGATTCAAACCATCAGAATCTGACCCAATCACACCCTCGGATCAGGAAAAATTTTCAACACATGTTAGTGTACTTGTGGCCCTGATCAAATACCGGGGACCGTCGAACTGAAACTGGTCCGCCACGGTCGATCTATAAATCTGATCGGACTGAAAACTTAACTCAACCTAAATCCAATGCCAGAAAGCTTAAGTCCGACCGCACGCAGAAAAGGGGCCTCCAGAAGTGCTCCATTGGATCGAAACAACCCTCATTTGGCTATAACCTAAGTATACCATGGCCCTGGGGCCATTCCGGTCAGTTTTGGGCCTATATAAGAACCTAAAACCCTCACTCTCTCATGTCATACGAATTTGCAGAGAAGGTGAGAGAGAGAGTTGGAGTTGGTTCCTAGGATTCAATCCCGACGCTCCACGTGCTTAACCACTATTCTTGTATCGCTATACGGGCGATTCCGATGCCGTTCGTGGGTAAGAAAACCTAACCCTAATCCGTTTTAGGGTTTCAAATAGTGTAAGGGATGAAATAGCTAACTTGTTTCATACTGTAGGTTGTTGTCATGCCGTAGACAAAGGCTTAGTGTTTAAACTGAGTTCGTTACGAGTCTACCGACGAAAGGTGTAGACTATAAATATTTAGATTATGGTTTTCAAGGCTTTTAATGTCAGTTAATGATTTATGACTGACTTGATTGCTATCACATGCTTAGATACGATGTTTCCCGCGCTTTACACATATATATATGAACTATGTTTGAATATAGTGTATTCCATATGTTTGTTGATATGATTGAATGAGTATATAATTTGGATTCGTACTTGCCATGATTATTCGTCATGAATATATGGTTGTTATACGTGTGACAACTCTTTGGTGAAAGGATTTGCCCTAACACCTGTTATAACCAACATACGTCATGTATGTTGAAGTGTGTTGTCTAAGTGGCTATAAAAATGTCTGAATGAATATGGAATTTGAATTTGTGCTTGCCATGATTATTAACTATGAATATATGCTTGTTGTGTATGTAGCAACTCCTTTGTAAAAAGGCTTGGCAGGATATATGTTATAACTAGTCTAATACATATATGTTAAAATATGTAGCCTAAGTGTTTGATAAAATGCTTGAATGAGAAAATGTTCGTTTAAATGTATGTAATGAGGGTGTTGAGGTAAGATTCCCAATCTCCTTATCTATGGTTACAGTTTCCTTTATATAACCTACCTCACTACTATGTGCTTTATGGTTGAAATGCATATGTATGCTAACATGTATACTATGTGTTTGTTGAAATGCCCAAATGAGATTTATATTTGATTATAGTTGTCACATGTTGTCTTTAATTACTACATGCATATACAATTGCTTGAAGTGTGTTTGGGGCTACGATGTAGTCCAGGCAATCGGTAATGGTTTACAATGGGTGGCCGAATTAGTCTCGTCACGTCTAATGCGTTTGATGAATTCGAGTCGTACGATGATTGTCGACAGTAGTACCATGCATGTCGATTAATTCAGCATATGCTCGTACCAGTCGAACTTGTCAAGCAACCCGATTGGCTCGATGTATGTTCACCATGTATGGACGCTACTGCTTGAATCTAAGGTACCAAACTCACCAGTGGAAAGTTTAACCTTGGTACCTCGATCCGCTAAGACTCATGGCCGAACATGGTAGTATGGGACACTGTGGTCGAGCTGTCGGCCTACGCTGGCGCGACGAGCCTCCCCGTAGTATCCAGTGAGCAACCCAAACTCGTAAGCCGAATACAATGGTATGGGACACTGTATTCAAGTTGTCGGCCTACACTGATCAGGTGACGAGCCCTTTGTAGTGACCTTGAGTAAGAAATAGGTCTACCCCGGTGTAGACTGACTGTGGTCCCTAGTCGGGTTGGTGACAAGCCTTCTAAAATAGACTGTCAGTTGGTAGGGCGTTGATGGTAGTGACCTATAACTTGCTTATCGTATGTGATTAATTAGGATTGACGACCCTAGATGGATCATTATTTGGGTTAATGATAAAAAGGGAGGTACCTTAGTTTCACAATCATGTTGTATGAAAAGGACTAATAAGAACTTGGTAATCACGCTCATGCACCGTATTGCTGTGCTTTGGCGAGGAAGAGCACTTTCGGGAGGTTGTCATGTGCGCTGTGAGATGAAGATGCTGAGAGAGTGTAAGCAAGGGCATGCATCATTATAACATATCATCCTTGCATTAACCAGAGTACTTAGGAATGTTTGATTATATTGCTTTATCATTACTACTTAACTAAATTGATAACATGTTAACCTTTGCCTTATAGTACCACTAAGTTGATCACTCACTCCCACGTTCTGGGGCAGTGTTTTAAAACACCAACCAGACTCTGTTGTAGTTTCAGGTGATGACGAGGCTCATGAGGTGGAGCCTATCTTCTATGATGACGAGGAGGAGTTCTCCTACATGCAACTCTCTGGCGGGTCTATGTAGACCTGGAGTTGCATATCGGGGCTACAGGGACCGGGATAGATGACATTTCATTTCATTATTTTGTACCTTTTGGAATTATACCTGTAATTATTTAACTTGGGTCGTTCATACTCTGAGGACTTACAATCACTTATATGCTCTATATACTTATCACAATCTTTCGCTTGCATAATTCAATTGCCCTTGGAGTATGATATGTTGTTTTGGTATAATCTCACTCATGTTTAATGCACTAATATGGACACCTTTTAATCATTATTATCTATGTTGCATAAGTGATGTGTTAGAACTCGGGAGTTGGGCTTCTGCTCAACCCCCGATTTTCAGGGCGTTATAAATTGGTATCAAAGCATGATTTGGATTAAACTAGACCTGGGTTATGGTCATACGACACACCTTGACGTACTTTGACTTAAGAGGGAGCGACAAAATGTAGAAACAGTTATAGGATCCCCAGTTTCGTCAATCGACGAAATTGACCAAAAATGACCATTGAAATCGGGGCCCGTACGCATCTGTGATCATGCGTGGTGGCCTCAGATCTATTCTAAACCGTCAATCGATGGGTTTAGACCATGAATCAGCCTATTCCACACTCAAACAACCTGAAACACATGAATGTAAGCGAGTCAGGACCTAAAAACCACTCAAACGGACTCGGGGCCTAAACGGCGCAAATCGGGGGGATCCAAAGTGGACCCCGCACACATACGGCACCCGGGGGGGGGGGGGATGCCAGCGAGGCCTTGCCCGGATGTCCAGTGACTGGCGATGCCATCGTCGGATCGGCGAGGCCTTGTCGCCCGCTTAGTCTGGGCCTATGGGACCGACCCCCAATACCTGTGGGGCCCACCAAAACACGTGGAAACCCCCTTTTCTTGCCCATTTGCTCCCCTCTCCCTTCATACACCCCTCTAAGGTTTCCTTTTTCTCTAAAAGTCTCTTTTTTCCCTCTCAAATCACCCCTCCAATCTCATCTTCTTCCCTTTTCTTGCACCATCTCCACCCCTCTCTCAAATCTATCTTCTAAAACTACCTATCTCCCTTAATCCCTCTCATTTGAGTACACAAACACTCCTTTATGTCTCAAAAATCTCAAAGTCTGACAACCCATCCTATCCCTCCACCTTATTTCACTCCAATGGCTCTTTTCGAGCTTGTGACGGCTATTCTCTCCATATCCACACTTCTTTCGCTCATGGAGAAGAAGAGGGCTCCTAGGACGAAGCCGGGCCTAGCCGCCCTACCCGTCCAAGGAAGAAGGTGGGCCAAAGCTAGCACAAGCGCCGCCCAAGAGCATAGGTTAAAGCGGGATCTAGATCCCCAAATTCCAATCGAAAGAGCGCTACTGGCAGGCATCGAATACGGTCGATTAGTGGCCGTAGGGTTGTACCTGAAGCTCACGTGGACGATAAACTGCTGGGGCTTTATCCGGCAATGGATCGCCTGTTAGACACTAGATGGGGTCCCATATTTGAAGGCAAGTCTCGTGCGAATGTGAGCACTGTCCGAGCCTTCTACGCCTATATACGAGAGTCATCGATGGAGCCTTTACAGATCAAAGATTCCTGTGAGAAGGCGGAGAGCCACAATTGATGTGGTTTGATAGCTCAAATCATGAGAATGCCGCTTGGCAAGGTCCATGCTAGTGAGAAGAGTCTTGCGACTGCGTGTGAAAAAGATCGCCGCACGTGATTCCTTTATGGCCAACTGGCCCACTGGAATCCAAACAATAGCCTCCTAGCGTCCAATATAACCGACGACTTCCGCCTTCTCCATCACATCTTCGAGCACAACATGTATCCCAGGTGGATCAATCATAGCGAGTGTACGCGTCTGATGGTAGACTTTTGTATCAAGCTAGGCAGGGAGACAAGCTGTGTCTGCCTACGTGTGTACTACTACAGATAGTTCAGACAGCACACTCTCTTAGGACAACCATGTTACTCACATTCGGCCGACCCATATGCAAGCTTGCTCGTGAATTCGGCTACAGACTTGGCTCAGAAAGGCTTACGTTGATCCACTTCATTAACGGCACTACGCTTAACAACATGGGTATTGGGCCACGACAACGTCGAGCCCGATTTAATGGATCTGGGGATGAGATAGAAGAGGGCAGTGAAGAGGAAGAAAGTAGTGAAAAAGAGGAAGAAAGTAGTGAAGAAGATGAAGAAAATGAAATAGAGGAAGAAAGTGGGGAAGAAGAGGAGGGGTCCCAAAACTCAAGTGGGATGCCTCCTCCTGCTACCGAGAAAGACCGCCATAATCAGGCTACCCTGGAAGCCCGCCTGGCTCGGATTGAAGAGAAATAGGCCGCCCTGAGACAAGAGGTCAATGAGAATCAAGCCTCCATAAAACATAAATTCAAGATGGTTTCTCGCACCTTGAAGGCTATTCTATGTTGTCTACAAGACAAGGGTGCTCCCCCTCCATCACCAGATTCTGACGACTAGTCCGATGTTGTAGCCGTCTTTAGGTCTTCTTTGTATTCTTGTTCTCTATGTTATAGCCTTGATGGGCTTAGTAGGATGGTAGAGTGGTTAGTATGTTTTAGTGTTCAAGAGCTTTGCTAAGTTATCTCACATGCATCTTCTGTCATGATCCATGTAAGGCTACATCCCATGTATTGTGACGATTTTGGCTAAATGAAATGCATGAAGCTCCTTTTGTTATAGAATATATAGAATGCTTGTTAAATTGAGTAATGCGTTTGCACCCTATGTTGTATATAGGGAATGCCTCCGAAAACCACTCGGAATACGACTTGTCTTGCACTTGACGGATTGATTGACGGGGCATCTCCCCGAACCAGTAGCCCTCGGACCACCACAACCGGCCACTGGCCCCACCAATGGGCCAACACCCTATGCACCACCGGTTCCAGAGCAGAACCGCGCGTCTACCTCAACACCACACATACCTCAGTCGACTCCCCCTACTAATAGGTTGGAGCAAATGATGCTCTTGATGCAGCAACGGTTGTAGCAACGACAACAGCAACTGTTTTTCGCCACCATAACAGGGGCCCTTGCCTAGATTATGAGTGTGGTTTTACCTGCATCACCTACGCACCCTGCTGGGAACATGAATACCAGTGGTCTTTTTTAGCGCTTCTAGCATTTCCATCCTCCCACTTTTATGGGTATTCACAAACCCGAGGAGGCTGATTACTGGCTAGATCGCATCTCTAAGATGTTGAAGCTGCTAAACTGCACTGAGGAAGAACAAGTTGAGCTAGCCACCTATATGTTCGAGAAGGAGACTAGTTTATGCTGGGACAACATCCTACGAACAATTCCCACAGGACGCGTGTGGACCTGGGACGCATTTGAGACACACTTCAATAGGAAGTACTTCCCTCTCACTTACCGTGATGAAAAGGAATGTGAGTTTCTTCGCCTCCAATAGGGAGGGATGACCGTGACAGAATATGAGAACAAATTTACGGAGCAAGCCAGACACGCTCCTTTGATCCTAGCTGACGAGCCGATGAAAATGCGACATTTTTCAGATGAGCTGTGGCCCAAAATTCGCGCTAAGATGAGTTGTGCTAGCATTCCCAATTACGTCGAGTTAGTTAACGTGTCTCTACGAGCCGAACAAGATGGAGACAGAGTTTCTCAGACACGTATACCAATGGGCCCGAGGCCTCAGCCCAAATCACAGCACTGGCCAGTCCTAGGTAAGAGGCCACATGTAGACTCACCTCCCAGGCCCATGGCTCCGCCGACCGAGCAAAGGCAAGCAAATCGTTGGTGTACATATTGCAACAAAGAGGGACATATTGACCCCTTCTGTTTCACCAAGATGAAAGACAACGGTGTCACGCCACCTCAAAAGATCGACCGTCAGCCACCACGGGGTATAACGACTCCACCCCTACGATCTGCATCACCAGTGCAGCCATATTACCCACTGCCTGTACCTCAGAATAGGCCACCTCAACGACTTATGACAGTGCAACCAAACCATCCTCAACAAGCCCATGTGCATGCATTTGCAGCTGAAGCACCTAAGTCAACAACTGCAGCGCCTTTGACCTTTGAGGTCTCTGCCCGCAGTCAACGTACACCTGTATTCCTATTGGTAAACATTGGGTCCACTATTTTAATAATGTCATGCTTCACAGTCAAGCGTTTGGCATTGAACACTACCCATATGGGTGTGTTGTGAGTCCTTATCGCAACAAGGACCTTCTCCGATACTACCAAACTTTGTAAGGATTGTCCGATAGGCTTAGGAAGCAGAGCGGTGCGTATTAACTTGATAGTCTACCCGCTCATAGGTGCGATGGAAGATGGTGGACCCCACTGGCCCATGGTCAAAGGAAATTGATCCAGGTTATATGTAAGGTTAGGTCTCTAAATAGGAGCTGGATCTTCCTTAGGAGGTCAGTAATGTAGTCGTCGAAGGAAAGAAAGTAGGGTTCAAGTATTAAACCAATTCGTATGAAAGAATAGGCCTAACAATGGATTAATATAAAAACTATTAAAATAATAACATGGTAACTAGAGGTGGCAAATATGTTGTAAATAATAGAAGGGTCGAAGCGAAAAATTTCTACAACTTCGAGTTGTCAATAGACTAGTGATATCTTTTCATAGTAAAGATTAGTATGTGGTGTCTATTTAGAAATTATTTATAATCATACTAGGAATTATCTTGTGATTAAATTTGATTATACGTAAAGATATATATTTTTAGTTGTTTTGTACAATTAAATTAGAACCCTCGGGTAGAATTGAGTTTCATAGTTTAATACTCCGTAAGCTCATGTTAGAAGCGGACTACTGTAAAATATTATCAGTTTCTTATTCCCTTGTGAACTCAAGGTTCATACCGCATCGAGGAGATATCCCTCTTCTTTCCTTTCCTGCAGCCTTATGTTGTTAACACCTCAAACTTTTGAAATATTTTAGAACTCTTGACTCTTCCTTCCCTCCTGAAGTTAATGTAATCGAAGTGCAAACTGCCCATAACCCCCTAGCCGTATGATCGAAATGGCAACATACAAATATAATTTTAGGAGATTGAAAACCCTTCTAGTATAGCCTTTTGACTATGAGCACCATGAAAGAACTTATTATCCACCAAGTTAAACATAGGGTAAACAAGAACTCTCGTTGAACAAGATCCAAAGGACAACCTTATAGACATGAGGCTTGAACCTCCTAACGAATTATAATACTCTTTAAATACTTAGGATGATCAGATTTCAGAATTTTAGAACCATATCTGTACGAGGCATTCGCGGCTTAACTCAATTCTCAATCATAGGTGATTACCAAATGACTCACTGCTTTGACCGAGCAAAAGACTAAGATCCATCAGGATTAGGAAAGGATACAATGTGTTGTCTGCCCTGGTTAGGCAGGCAATCGACGTATCAAGTTCGAGCCTACCACAACTGACTTTCCATATTAGCCCAATCATAAAGGGTAGAACATACTACCCTTAGGTAAACTTTATCATCAAACACTTAGTACAATAATAATGATTTGGACATTTGTTTCCAAACCTTAAGGGTAGAAACTTCTAAGGGGGGTAGACCATTATGAGCTAGGCTAGTGTAGTTGTTATATACCCTAACACGTATATAAACTTGAAACCAACAGAACTAACTTGAAAACCTTTACTTATTACCCTTAGGCAATTTCGAAGATGAAATTTTTCTTTAAGGGGAGTAGATTGTAACGTCTAAAAAAAAATCGTACAAAGACCCGAGTACCACCTTAGGCAGAAATCACTCAGGACTAAATCCTTTAGAAATTAGACAAAATTAATTAAGTGTTAAATTAGATTAGCTGTGAAATTAGCTTGAACCACTTTAAATATGAACTGCAAGACCCAAAACTTATAAAATCATTAACACTACATTACCCTATAATCTAAGATAAATCTTTAAACCCAGTTGCTCTCGGGAGCACCTTGAAACTTCATATCGAACTTGGACCGCGCGTCGAAAGTCCGATTACCGCAAAACTAAATGATTATGACCGTCTTGCTGGGCTTGACAACCATCCTGGAAATCAAATCCAGATAGTATCCAGAAACGCACAACTTGAGCCCGGAGCGAAGTGTGTGACAAACGCGAATATCTTTAGGAAATAAACTAAAACTTAAGTGAATTGAGTCAGTTCGCTTGCAGGCCAAATCTAAGGATTCAGACCGTCAGAATCTGACCCAATTACACGCTCGGATCAGGGAAAATTTTCAACCCATGTCAATGTACTTGTGGCCCTAATCGAATATTGAGGACCGTCGAACTGAAACTGGTCCGCCACAGTCAATCTGTAAATTCGATCGGACCGAAAACTTAACTCGATCTAGATCCAATGTCATGGAGCTTACGTCCAACCGCACGCAGAAAAGGGGCCTCTAGAAGTGCTCCGTTGGATTAAAACAGCCACATTTGGCTATAACCTAAGTATATCATGGCCCTGGGGCCATTCCGGTCAGTTCTGGGCCTATATAAGGACCTAAAACCTTCACTCTCTCATGTCATACGAATTTGCAACCCTAGGAGAGAGAAGAGAGAAAAGAGAGAAGGAAAGAGAGAGAAGGTGAGAGAGAGAGTTGGAGTTGGTTCCTGGGATTCAATCCTGACGCTCCATGTGTGTAACCACTATTCTTGTATCGCTATACGGGTGATTCTGACACCGTTCTTGGGTAAGAAAACCTAACCCTAATCCGTTTTAAGGTTTTAAATAGTGTAAGGGATGAAATAGCTAACCTATTTCATACTGTAGGTTGTCGTTGTGCCGTAGACAAAGGCTTAGTGTTTAAACTGAGTTCGTTACGAGTCTACCGGTGAAAGGCGCGGACTATAAACGTTTAGGTTATGGTTTTCAAGGCTTTCAATGTCAGTTAATAATTTATGACTGACTTGATGCTATCACATGCTTAGATACGATGTTTCCCGCGCTTTACACATATATATAAACTATGTTTGAATATAGTGTATTCCATGTGTTTGTTGATATGATTGAATGAGTATATAATTTGGATTCGTACTTGCCATTATTATTCATCATGAATATATGGTTGTCATACGTGTGACAACTCTTTGGTGAAAGGATTTGCCCTAACACCTGTTACAATCAACATACGTCACGTATGTTGAAGTGTGTAGTCTAAGTGGCTATGAAAATGTCTGAATGAATATGGAATTTGAATCTGTGTTTTCCATGATTATTAACTATGAATATATGCTTGTTGTGTATGTAGCAAATCCTTTGTAAAAAGGCTTGGCAGGATATATGTTATAACTAGTCTAATACATGTATGTTAAAATGTGTAGCCTAAGTGTTTGATAAAATGCTTGAATGAGAAAATGTTCGTTTAAATGTATGTAATGAGGGTGTTGAGGTAAGATTCTCAATCTTCTTATCTATGGTTACAATTTCCTTTATATAACCTACCTCACTACTATGTGCTTTATGGTTGAAATGCCTATGTATGCTAATATGTATACTATGTGTTTGTTGAAATGCCCAAATGAGATTTATATTTGATTTTAGTTGTCACATGCTATCTTTGGTTACTACATATATAGACAATTGCTTGAAGTGTGTTTAGGGCTACGATGTAGTCTAGGCAATCGGTAATGATTTACAATGGGTGGCCGAATTAGTCTCGTCACGTCTGATGCATTCGATGAATCCGAGTCGTATGATGATTGTCGACAGTGGTACCATATCAATTAATTCAGCGTACACTTGTACCAGTCAAACTTGTCAGCAACCCGATTGACACGATATATGTTCACCATATATGGACGCTATTGCTTGAATCTAAGATACCAAACTCACCAGTGGAAAGCCCGTTTAACCTTGGTACCTAGATCCACTACGACTCATGAGCCGGACATGGTAGTATGGGACACCGTGGTCGAGCTGTCGGCCTACGCTGGGACGACGACCCTCCCCGTAGTGTCCAATGAGCAACCCAAACTCATGAGCCGAATACGATGGTATGGGACACTATTTTCAAGCTGTCGGCCTACACCGATCAGGTGACGAGCCCTTTGTAGTGGCCTTGAGTATGAAATAGGCATACCCTGGTGCAGCTTAGCTGTGGTCCCCAGTCGAGTTAGCGACGAGCCTTCAAAAATAGACTACTAGTTGGTAGGGCGTTGGTGGTAGTGACCTATAACTTGCTTATTGTATGTGATTAACTATGATTGACGACCCTAGATGGATCATTGTTTGGGTTAATGATAAAAAGGGAGGTACCTTAGTTTCTCAATCCTGCTGTATGAAAAGGATTAATAAGAACTTGGTAATCACGCTCACGCACCGCATTGCATGTGCTTTGGCGAGGAAGAGCACTTTCGGGAGGTTGCCATGTGCGCTGTGAGATGAAAACGCTGAGGGAGTGTAGGCGAGAGCATGCATCATTATAACATATCATTCTTGCATTAACCAGAGTACTTAGGAATGTTTGATTATATTGTTTTATCATTACTGCTTAATTGAATTGATAACCTGTTAACCTTTGCCTTATAGTACTACTAAGTTGATCACTCACTCCCACATTCTGGGACGGTGTTTTAAAACACCAACCAAACTCTGTTGTAGTTTCAGGTGATGACGAGGCTCACGAGGTGGAGCCTGTCTTCTATGATGATGAGTTCTCCTACATCTAACTTTCTGGCGGGTCTATGTAGACCTGGAGTTGCGTATCGGGGCTACAGGGACCGAGATAGATGACATTTCACTTCATTATTTTGTATCTTTTGGAATTATACATGTAATTATTTAACTTGGGTCGTTCATACTCTAAGGACTTACAATCACTTATATGCTCTATATACTTATCACAGTCTTCCGCTTGCGTAATTCAATTGCCCCTGGAGTATGATATGCTGTTTTGGTATAATCACACTCATGTTTAATGCACTAATATGGACACCCTTTAATCATCATTATCTACATTGCATAAGTGATGTATTGGAACTCGGGAGTTGGGCTTCTGCTCGACCCCCGATTTTCACGGCGTTACAGAAGACTTTAGCTTAGGAATCTATCCGCTTACGCTCATACGTTGGGTTAACCGTAATTGTAATCTCCGATATTGCCTTTGTCTAGCTCATTAGCATGTTGTTCTTGAAAGCACCCTATTACTCTCGGCTTAGTTGGTGATCCCATTTTAGTGGTAAGCTAAACACCTCTCCTTCTTTCGCATCCATCTCTCTTCGCTTTTTTTTTTTTTTTTTTTTTTTTTTTTCAACCATGCAACTATTGCATCTTCGAAAGTCCTTGAATTTCCAAGGTAAAAAAGAGCTCATTAGGAGTAAGAGCCCCAACCTCCGCCAATTGCTTGAGTAACGAGTGCACGACAGTTGGCTGAATAGACTAACAGTCAGACCAACAACCGAACCTCGCTTTATCTTGATGCCAAGGGTCAGTAGTCACAATTTGAATCGAACCCAATCGGTTCTGGCATGCCTGCAATCCACACACGTGTTTTGCATCGATGAATTCAAAACCAACACCATTTTAGCATACCCGGTGAGTAGAGGTGCACACGAGTCAAGCTGAGTCGAGCTTTGTCCAGCTCATGCCCGACTCGGACAGCTTGAGTCTTAGCTCATGCTCGGCTTGGCTCGGCCTTTGAGCTTGGAACAGCAGCTCGTGCTAGGCTCGCCAAGCAGCTCGGTCCAATTCGAGCCGAGTTGGTCCGATGCGTTCCACTACTTAGATGGACGCTACTCGCCAGAAAAAATGGAGAGAGTGGAGGAGAGGACTCACTTTAGGAGAGGAGATCGTCCGGACAGACGCTGAAAGAAGGAATTTTGCCGGACGGTGGAGAACGGCGAGAGTATTTGGCGAACGGACGACCGATTTGGGCGAAAGGGAGGGAGAAATGGGTTAGGGTTGGGCAATTTGGGCGATTTGGGTGGAAGAAATGGGTTAGGGTTGCTGGGTTAGGTGAAATGGGTAGGGTCGGGCGAATGAGGTTTTTTTTATAAAAAAAACCCTTATATATTCACTTTAAACTCAATCTGAGTCGAGTCCGAGCCAAGTCGAGACGAGCTGAGCTCAATACCAAGTCAAGCTAGGTACAGCTCAGACTAGACTCAAAATGTTTTGAGCTCCAAAAAATAGCTCAACTCGGTTTGAACAAAGTTTTGATCCGAGTCGAGTTGAGCTTTTTCGAGCTGAGTCAAGCGAGTTACCGAGCTAACTTTGCTCGTGTACAGCTCTACCAGTGAGACATGTGTGTAGTTGTTGATTTAAGTTTATAACAACATAAGTAGGCAATCTACTCGACTTAGTGGAAATATTGAAGAACAAGACCTTACTCAGGCCCTTGAAGCATTTGCAATGCAAGTCAAACTAGAGGTTCCTAATCCTCTACTTCCACCCATTCTGGAAGTAGGATCATCATCCTAAAATAATTCCGTTGATGCTAACCAAGTCTCGGGAAGTGCTAATGTAACACCCCGCATTTCTGGTACGCGGGTGTTACCATTTAAACCCGTAATAATGGGATTTCAGAATTTGACTAACAAACAACTTAAATTCAACGAATACAAGATGGGACTTACAGTCATCATTAAAGCCATCCATCAGAGACTCTAGGGGCTAAGTCTTAACTGAACATCTCAAGTTAAAGCAGTTTATAAATCATCTAATCGAAGAATGTTAGGGCAATGCACTTATGATCAACTCTTGAGGGTTAGTTAGTAGCCAAACAAGCAATCGTTGTGCCCTAAACCCCCATTTAATCATCGAAACCCAGTTGATCAAATAAGCCAATCTAACCACTGAGTCATTGTGCATTGATCAAATAAACTCTGGGATGTGTGTTACAGCCCACCTAGGCCTCACATCCGCCCCATACTGGGCCAGGACCCCTAGAGGGAGCTCCCAAGACGAATGGACGGAGCGGATTTATCACAAACATCACGGATGACCCCACACAAAGTGCAAGTGTACCAAGTGCACCCATGCACAAAGTGCACGGGACAAATCAGCCGGTTTGACTAGCGTTGACCCGACCCTTTTGAAGAAAAACCGAAAAATCCCTCCTACCATTTGTATTTCAAAACTGACGAACGTCAGCTTCCAAGGTGGCTCACCTCGGCCACTACCTGGTCGATCCGAACTGTTCATCAGACTTATGGGGCCAGGACGACCAAAACCTAATGGTTTGTTTGGACCCATGCATAGAGATGCTGACTCTGGGACGAATCCGATCAAACACACTCGAATGGACAAGATCATCAGATGGTGGGCCAACAGGTGGCCATATGGGCGATCCAAGATCGGTTTGGGCATGCAATCCTAGCCATCCACTCGTCCGTTAGAGTGCACACTCTCCCATTGCCAAAAACAGCCGGACAGCTATCTGAAGCAAAAGAAAGCAAAAGGAGACAATTTTCTTTCAAGAAATGGGTGCTGGCGGGATCCAGGCCCTTCCTTGGGCCCCATGGAGTGATCCCAGCCTCTCCCAATAGGGCAGTACGAGTTGTAGGCATGAGACGTCTCATCTCATGAGAAAATGACGAGATGTGGAATATCTTATGGGATATTCTGAAACTCGCATTAATGGCCTGAAAAGTGGGCCCCACGGTGATTAGAATCTTCATCTGGTCCATTTAAACGGACCAAATCTTAAGAAAGTGCCGTAGATGAGAGGTTGTCATTAATGGCCCTCTCATCTTCTCCTTCGGAACGACCGATCCATGCTGACGAGATGGAACCCACCAAGGCTAAAAATTTACTTTCCTGGTGGGCCATTGCAGTGGGAATCCATCCCCAGGGTTGGATGGACCCATGCGCAGCGATTTCTCAAGAATGGCTGCTGAAAGTGGCGTTTTCATCTCAGTCGTTGGTTGAGATGTGCTAGAATCCTCCCTCGGCTATAAAAGCCGTTAAAACGCCTTGGGATCTGCACTAAAGGAGAGAGAGAAGGAGAGGGAATAAGAGAGATCGAGAGAGAAGGAGAGAATAGCAGAGTGTGAGAGGGAGAGCGAGTCAGTAGCTACTCAGCTCGACTCGGCCCATCTTCAGCCACTCGGGCAGGGCAAGTTGCTGCCCCACTGAGCCTTAAGACCAGGAATCCACCAGGTAAAGGCCTTAAGTTGCCTTGGTCAGTTTTTCTCTAACAACCATAGCACCTTGCTAACTTGGAATGAACGTCCGCAGGTGTCCGTTGCTGTAGCTGCAACTGAGTTGAGCCGACTCAGCCGGCATCGGAGAAGCCCAAATAATGTTGAGCCTCCGTTAGTCCATCTTGATCCCAGTTATAGTAGGGTCGATCGGCTCTCTTAATCAAGGCTATTGCTATCCGGAAACCGAGCCGAAACTCGCCCATTATTGGGCCAAGATGAGGTCAGGTCTGAGCTGGACTTAGACGGCAGCGAGAGCTGAGAACCCAGCTCGATGCAGACTGAAACCAACCCTAAGATCTGGGCCGAAACTGGCCTTGAATCAGGGCCAAAATCGGCCACAGGTTTAGGCCGAATGCTGTCCTGGAACTGGGCCAGGATTTGGCCAAGAACTGTCCCAAACCTGGGCTGAAATCTAGCCTGAGTGCAACTCAGGCCCGGAAATACATATGGGCTAAGATATGGGCCAAGATCAGGCCATGCAATGGGTTAAGATATGAGTTGAAACAGGCCTTCAGTTGGGCCATGGATATGGACTGAAAACATCCCTCAGATGGGCCGTTGAAATGGACTGAAGACGTCCTTCACGTGGGCCATATGCTGGCCTGAAATTGGCCTTGGAACTGGGCCGAAATCAGTCCCAGAATCGAGCTGAAATCAGCCCAAATTAATCTAAGCCTTCAAAACCATGTGGTGGGCCACACCTAAGAGACATTTCAGTGGGCCACACCACACATCTCAGTGGGTTGCTCCCTACATGAGGCAGGTGAGCTGCACCGTGCATGATGTAGGTGGGCCGCGCCCTGCATGATGCAGGTGGGCCACACTCAAAGACCGATGGGCCCAAGTCTTTTGAAACCACAGTGGGCCCAACTCAGCTCAGCTAGTGCGAGGCTGGCCCATGGGCTCAGATGGGCTATCCATTGTTGAGCCTAGGATGGTCAGCCCAGCCCAATTTTGGGCTCGTTTTGGGCCTAACAGACTGGGCCCGGTTAGGCCCAGTTTAAGCCTTGATTATGGGTGGATTCCATGTCTAATTTGGGCCACTTTTTGATAAAAATCGGGTGGGCCTGGTCACTCTAATGCTAGCCCGAATAGCCTTATTCATGGGACCTTTCAAACCCCACACAACTTTAATGTGTTAGCTAGTTAAAACCTTGGAAATATTTGACTAATACAAACTGTAACTTTAGGAGGTTACTTGTGTGATTTGGGCTGCAAGGTATTAATGGGAACGTGGATCAAGAATGGTAATACAACCCTACAGGTGATGACTTCTCCCCTTGAGTTTTCCATCCCTAATCTATGCTAAGGATAGCTTTTATTATAACTACGAACGACGACCCATAAATGGTTAATCATTCGATAGTTTACTTGAATACATGCCTCATAAGTGATTTGACCATTGGTTAGTTTACTTGAATTCATGTCTTAGAAGTGATTAAATCATCTGATTAGATCACTTAAATACATGTCCTAGAATTGATTAAAATGCTTAGTTAGTTTACTTAAACAGATGTCTTAAAATCAATCGGATTACTTGATTTGTTACTTAAACAAATGTCTTAGAATTGATTAGAATACTTGATTAGTTTACTTAAGCAAATGTCTTAGAATTGATTAGAATATTTGATTAGCTTAACTTAAACACATGTCTTAGATTAATTAAAATACTTGATTAGTTTGCTTCAGCACATGTTTTAGAATTGATTGACTAGTTACTCAATTACATGAATCACTTGACTGGCTTCCTTGAAATGTATGCTTTAAAATTGATAAGTTATGGTCATATGACTCTTGAATTATATGAAAACTTGAGTTCCACCTTGGTTATTGAATCGTGCCTTATTCACTTTGGATAGTCACTACTTAATCTCCATGTCATTCTCTCATGTGTTATATTGGTTGCAAGATACATATGACTCGGAATCTCTCTACGGGAACCTCTATTGAAAGAGAGTCCGTACTTGGGGTGTAACGAGATTGATTGTGATAAGACTAGACCATCAACGTGGAGGTTATGTTAGTGGTAGTTTAGTTCAGGGGATTTACCATCTATGGAGTGATTCCACCTACCTGAGTATGGAATGAACTTTTCAACATTTTGTCATCGTTGTTTATTCGCATTTGAATCACACATACCAATTCATTTTAATCGTTGTATTTAATATCTTCAACGCTTCATTCCTATTCAATGTACGATGGTAGTTTCCCATACATTATGAGTTGATTGGCCACATGTTGATGGGTTCTATCCACACCCTAAGGCAGTAGACTCAGGAGCTGGGGATAGTGGTCATGGGACACTATACCCGAGTCGTCGGCCTACGCTGGGCTATGAGCTCCCCGTAGTGACCTTGAGCTTCATTAAACCAGCTGATTATAAATGAATTAATAATGGACGGGTTAATCATGCATACATAGCATTTGGGCAATGACAGATGACTAATTCTGGATGTTGTAGCACATGCCCTTAGTCGTTGTATCGTTTCACTAGCTGCCAGACCATCGACTATCGGCCCACTTTCAGTGAGTTTGGCACTACGCATGTACCATATACTTTCGCTGGTGACCGGCCACATGCATGGGTTTTGCCCAAAAGCCAACTGGATGAGCATCCCTAGTTGATGTGCACTCATACATCCATGCATATAATAAGATTGCACATTGTCATGTTTCATATGTCTTGTTGTTTTATGTTATACTTGTCTAAGGTAGCGGTGTGTAATCTTGAGGGAAATTCATACTGAGCTGGCCACTCATTCATCAATGTTCAACCGTACAGAGGATGCAGGTGCAAGTATGAGCAATTATGGCACAGATCCCGGGACTATCGCAGCAGGGGCAGATAAGGAGTTGTTTGATGAGGAGCCGCATCAGGAAGCGGTTGAATACTTTGGACTGAACCAGTAGATTTAAATGTTGTTGTTTATTTAGTACATTTAAACTTGAGGTTTTGTATTTAGGTCCCCAGCTGAGTGGACCAGGATATTGTTCTTATTTGGTTATGGCTTATGCTAAATTTGATTACCGCTATTTGCACTTTGATTTAATATTGATTACCACTTAATGATTTATTAACTCCCAGGTTTTCAGGAAGCGAGTTGTATACTCGAGTTCTGGAAATTGGGGCATTACAGTTAGTGTTAGTTTATAAGAATTGATTGAACAAGGCAGAGTACGAGACGAACATTCTCGCGTTCAAGTCAAAGTTATAAATAAGCTCATAACTTTCATTAATGACAGGTTATCCGATCAACGTCAGCTTAATCAAGAAATGCCCATATTCGGTAATGCTTTTCTTGAGCCGTCGATTATGCCTCCATGTAGCATACGGTCAGACCCAGACCTGGGAGGTCGAAACATGCCACCTCAGGTAGGCATTGAGAGGAATGGATGAAATGATCGATTAATGCTCCAAATGAAAATTATATGAATCACAATGTTCACGAACCCCAAGTGCAAGGTTGCGAAGTAGTAATAATTCAGTGAGACCAAGGTCAAATCCACAGGGAATGGGGAACACAGTCTAGAATTACTCCAAGTCTAATGTGTTGGTCTAGGTTTTAATCCAGCAAAATAAAAAGAGTTTAAAACAATATAGATAAAAGACTAAGGATCCAGGAATCCACTTATAGCAATCACAATATCAATTTATTTATTCAATGTATATCGCAATTAGAGGATAATTCGGTTAAACCATTCATAAACATTAATTTTAAAAAAATAATTTCAATTGGTTGATTCTTGGATAAAGCATTCAGACATCAATTGTAGGAAATTAAAAGCATCTAAAGCACTCATATGCGACATTAGGTCAATCAATTATATAAATTAAATCCTTCTCTAATTCAGGCTAAACAATTGTTAAATCAAAGCATCCATTGTACCTGGAGTGCACAATGAATATAAACATAAACAACTCAAAGACTTAAAGTAAATTATAACCAAATCAATGTAACATCATCATTCAAATTAATGTCATTGAATTCAAGAAACTAAATATTGAAATTAACTATAAGTTTCATCCATTTTCCTTAGTTAAGAGATTAACCAACTATAAACATGATTGAACCAAAACTCAAATAAAAAGTATAACAACCAACTAGAACCAAAGGATTAAAGAGGAGGGAGGACTCCTTGAAGCTCCACAACTCCTTGCTCTACTCATTTTACCCTAATTCGTGCTTAGAAACTCCTAAAATATCCCTTTAAATAGGCTTGATTCACATTGACTTCAATTTATGCAGTTATTGCAACTTCAATGGCATCGAGCTCCCATCGAAGAGTCCGAGTGAAATTGGAAAATAGTCCAGCAATGATCTTTTGAATTTGCGTATTTTTACAATTTCATCTATTACCTCAATGACATCGAACTAGCTTTGATGGCATTGAACACTCCTTCGCTGGGATAAAATGGTGCTCCAATATGTCCAGCAAGAAATTCGATTTTTCTCTGATTTTTGTGATGGGATCGAAGTGGCTTCTATGGCATTAAACACTTACTTTGATGTCATTGAACCTGTCATCGATGGCATCGAGCAGTCGATTTCAGCAATCTGATTTCTTTTACTTTGATTTCTTTAGTTTTCTTCATTCTTCACTTGGTTTCCTTGAATCTTGGACTCTTAAATTCTTTAATCTTGACTTCTAAAGATTCAATCTTCCACTTGATAATTCTTTGAGCATTAAATCCATGCTTTAAGCATCATTTTCTCCTTAACTCTTAAAATCACCTCGCAAAAGAAAACCTGTGTAATTAAATCAATTAAGCACATTCATGTTTATAAAACCAATATATAATTAGGGGGAAATATGCAATATTTCATCTCAACATACAACATTGTTGTTGCAGGTCCATTCATGCCAAACAATGAACCACTTGGGGGCAAGTTCCAGTAGTATAACCTACCCGATGTGCACAATTGCTGATAATGGTTAACCCCAAACTACCTCCAACAAGCAGGGAAGAGATTGAAATTGCATGGAAGAGATCACTACCATAGTGCATGCATATATAAGCTTGGCGGAGCTATAAATTATGCTTAAGTCCTAAAGGGGGTGATTCAGACCAATTTAAAATTCTATAATTAAAAACTAATTGCCTACTTAAACAATTTACCAATTTAAACAAGGCAAAATAATAATAAGGCTTCCCAACCAAAGTAGTTCCAATCACATAGACCATAATAGATGTAACAATTAAACAACTGGTCTATAGAGATAGTGAACTTGGATGTGCTTTGCAAGTTAAGTACTTAACATACAATACAATCAAGCATACAAATGATTTAACTAATCAAACACAAAAGCATGAATAAAATTGTGATCAAATGACAATCACAAACACAGGCATATATAGAGGATCATCTAGAGGCTAAAGTTGTTTTGCATCTAAGGTTAGGGTTACCAAGGTACCTCATTTATCTGTTTTTCACTCATTGATGCTCCATCTAATTTTGTGTCTTCGGTTTTCAACTTCTAAGGGCTCAACCAACTCAGTGACACATTAACACACATGATTGACAAACAAGTGTACAAATTAGTGCATTGACAAAAATAATTAATTTGATAAATGAGGTAATCGACCATCGCCATGGTCAAAGTACTAACCGACCCATTTATTACAAATCATATCTAGACTTGGTAGATAGGTTTGCCGAAGTACCGAGTAGTACGAAAATATCAGAATTTTCATTATCTTCATGAGATACAGGCCAGTCCACAGTGGAACATATTGGCCCTTCACTGTATAATGCGGTGAGTTCCCGACATATATATGAACATTTAAAAGTCAAATGGTTTTTAAATTCGTTGATAGACATGATGTTCACATGGTATATTAATTTGTCGATAAATTCAGTTCAAACCTGGTAACACATGGAAGAATTATTCCATGCTCAATTCTATTGAACTGAACCCTGAATTCTCTTCAGCCGATCTATAGCGCCTAAGACTGCTATTTGGTGATCCGGTTGAGAAATATGTTACTCGATTCAAGAAAGTAAAGAACAAGTGTTGAGTATTTCTTCTAAAAGCTCTGTGAAGCTCGATATAGTTGCCCATTTAAAGTTTCATAGAGTGCCATGCGAATACTGGCATGAAGGTTATTGTTATATGCGAACTCGAGATATGGAAGACAATAATCCTAACTGTCTTTGAAATCCATAGCACACATACGTAGCATGTCTTCTAAAACTTGATTCACCCATTTAATTTATTCATCAGTCTGAGGGGTGAAATGCAGTCCTATACTTCAGAGTTACACCCATCGACTATTGGATTCGCATCCAAAAGATATATGCAAATGTAGTATCTCTATCCGACATGACCTCTAATGGCACATCATGCAATTGGATTCTCTTTGATGTACAAATTAGCCAAGTCTTCCATAAAGGTTGCCATATATATAGGAAAAAATTGAGTTGTCTTCATCAAATGATCCACAATGACCCAAGTAGAATCGTGTCCCTTTCTCGTCCTCGGCAAACCGGAAATGGAATACATAGAGATGTAATCCCATTTCCATTTGGCAATTGGCATCAGTCGCAGCATCCCAACAGTCTACGATGCTCGGCTTTAACTTGCTCGCACGTGAGACATCTTGATACATAATCCACAATTTCGCTCTTCATGTTGTCCCACTAGTGTGTGCATTTTATGTCTTGATACATCTTGGTACTATCAGGGTGGATCGCTAGCTTGGAGAGATGCTCTTTATCGAGAACTTTCATTTTCAAATCATGGATGCACGGAACACACAATTATCCATGAAAGCGTAAACTTAAATCAATGTTGATTCTCCAATTTGGGTCTTCTCCTTGGGTTGCTCTTTCCCTCATCTTAAGCAACAACACATCTTAGTCTTGGGCCGTAATGATTTAACTGTCAATAGCTGGCTCAAGGCTGAGATGAGCTATCTTCTCATAAGACTCTTCAATATTAAGCTTCATTTCAAAGTCTTGAATAAATTCCAACATGTTTCACTCTTTCAACATAAGCGATCCGATAAATTTGTGAACCTTCTTACGACTCAAGACGTCATCCACTAGGTTCGCCTTAGCTGGATGATAAGACATCTTGAAGTTGATGTCTTTGAGTGTCTCCATCCAACGTCTCTATCACATATTCAAGTCTTGCTTAGTGAAAATGTACTTCAAACTTTTGTGGTCACAAAAAAGCTCAAATTCCTCACCATACAATGTCTCCATGATCATTGTCGCCAACTCAAGATCATGAGTGGAGTAGTTCTCTTTATGCTTCCTCAACTGTTGAGAGGCATAAGTGATCACTCTATCTTTTTGTATGAGGACACAATCCAACCCAATGCGAGACACATCAGTGTAAATAGTATACTTGACTCCCTGCTCAGGCAATATTAGCACAAGAGAGGGCATTAGCTTAGCCTTCAATTTCTTGAAAGTTACTTCTACTTTTTCATTCCAGGCAAACTTGATATCTTTGCAAGTGAGTTGGGTGAGTGGTCAGGTGACCTTAGAGAACTCCCTAATGAATCATCGATTATAACTAGCTAATCCCAAAAAACTCCTCACTTTAGTGACCAATGTGGGTCGCTTCCAACTTTGTATGTCAGCGACCTTAGCGAGGTCAACCGCAATGCCTTGACAACTAATCACATGCCCTAAAAACTTTACTCCCTCTCTCTAAAAGTCGCACTTCTTAAATTCAGCATACAACTGGTGTTGTCGGAGCATATTCATGACCGCTCGTAAATGTTCTTTATGCTCCTCATGACTCTTTGAATAAACTAGAATGTCATCGATGGATATAATGACAAACTGATAAGGTAGAGCCTGAACACTCTATTCATAAGGTCCATAAACACGAACAGAACATTTGTACACCCAAAGGGCATTACAAGTAACTCGTAATGTATGGAGTACTGATGTTTTATTTAAACCAATCTGATTTAAATGATTTTAACTCGTAAGTATACGAATCAGATGTAGATACGGTATGTATAACGAGATCGTTCCCACGAGGATTGGTTGTCACAATTCAAAATTTAAGACTCTTCTTAACTAATCCAACAAATAATTTTGCTAACAATTAAGTAAACTAACAGAAATTTATGAAGAATAACTGAGAACAATGAGTAAAAGCCAATCAAAGAGAAGACTAAGACTTTCGAATCCACCCCTAATTATCCTAATCCTTGTTTTACCTGTTGATTCACCTTAATTCAGATTGATATAAAAATAAACAAAGCACACTCTATGTCCTTGGTTGGGCACATAGAATGTATAATTCCTTAGAGCATATGGATCACATCTTTCCATCCATGGTCAGGCATGGAGAGATGTAGATTCCTATTTCTTCCTCTACAGGAAACTTGTTCATGGTCAGACACAAGCACCTAGATAAGATTCCAAACAATATCCATATCTAGACTTTGGTTAAGCTCATAGAATGGAGAAGTATAGAAATTTCAATTAAGCACACTAGAGAAAGAAACAAATCAATCAAGTTAAGATGAATTCAACAAACAGGGATCATTCAAATTAGGGGCTTCATCTCAGCCCTAGGTTAGGAGTTTAGCCCAACATGATGGGACTAGATCTCTCAAAAATAATAGAAACACAATAAAATAAAACCAAACAGTAAATTGAAACCCTCTTGCACTCCACGGCTGCTCAGCTCCTTCCTTCGAATCTCCTTTTTTTGCTGCCCATCCTGTCTCTTTTATGCATGCCAAGGACGGTGGAGGACTTGAGTCCGCAAAAGAGTCGATTGCAGAAGGTTTTTATGTACCAGCGTGCATAACTTGCTGTTACACAGTACCACCGCCAAGCACTTGCGTTTAACTTGGATTTTGAAATTGAAGGTGGCTTATCCTTGGAGTCTGACTCCATGGTTGGGATCTTGGCCCACTGATGAATACATTGGACGGTCTGGATCACCCATCCGACCGTCATTATCTACGCGTAACAGCCCGAAAAGTCTGGGTTTCTCCGGACGCACGCATGCGTTTCTTCTTTCGTTGTGGCGCTGGTGGGGCCATAATCATAATTATTTGAGAAATCTAGCCCATCCACCCAATTCATCTCGAAATTTCGGTTGGAAATATGTAATTTTTTACCTTCTGTTGATGCGGCCCACGTGATTTAAACCTACCATCCATTCCGCTTTTGAACGGTTGAAGATCGGTCAATATGTCCTCCTTAAATTTCGTCACCTAGGCGTGAATTATGGTTGCCCTAGGGAACGAATGGACGGTCTGGATCACCCGTTTGGACCATGGGTGGGGCCCACAACTGCATCTAATCCCGAACAGCGTTAACGCTGTTGAAAAAAAAGATAAACTTCCATTTTTGCGAAAGTTGTCGGTTAAACCGACTTTGACTAGGCGTTCCAATCCGATGCACGCGCGGGTGTACATGTGCACTGTGTACACGCTGCACATATGGAATTCCATGTGATGTTCTTCAGAAATCTAATCCGTCTATCCTGTTTCTCATCTTCTTTAAACCGTCGAGGCCAATTTTGAAACATATCCAGATTGTAGGTGGGCCTAAAATTGGAGATTAATGGGCTGATCTATCCGTTGGGCCACTTCCCGAGATATCCAATGGCTGAAATTTAATATGTACAGTTTATTTATGGTCCTCAGGCCATGTATGAAGTTTCGAGCCAAACGGATGGCGGGAATCCTATGATCTTGCATTCTGCACCAGTTTTGGGCTTCTTTAACATGAACGGTTTGATGGGCAACATGACTAGATCTCTCAAAAATAATAGAAAAACAATAAAATAAAACCAAACAGTAAATTGAAACCCTCTTGCACTCCACGGCTGCTCAGCTCCTTCCTTCGAATCTCCTTTTTTTGTTGCCCATCCTGTCTCTTTTATGCATGTCAGGGACGGTGGAGGGCTTGAGTCCGCAAAAGAGTCGACTGCGGAAGGTTTTTACACACCAGCGTGCGTAACTTGCTGTTGTGCAATACCACCGGCAAGCACTTGCGTTTGGCTTGGATTTTGAAATGGAAGGTGGCCTATCCTTGGAGTCTAACTCCATGGTTGGGATCTTGGCCCACTGATGAATACATTGGACGGTCTGGATCACCCATCCGACCGTCATTATCTACGCGTAACAGCCCGAAAAATTTGGGTTTCTCCGGACGCACGCATGCGTTTCTTCTTTCGCTGTGGCACTGGTGGGGCCCATAATCATAATTATTTGAGAAATCTAGCCGTCCACCCAATTCCTCTCGGAATTTCGGTTGGAAATATGTAATTTTTTACCTTCTATTGATCCGGCCCACGTGATTTTAAACCTACTGTCCATTTCTCTTTTGAACGGTTGAAGATCGGTCAAGCTGTCCTCCTTAAATTTCGTCACCTAGGCATGAATTATGGCCGCCCCAGGGAACGAATGGACGGTCTGGATCACCCGTTTGGACCATGGGTGGGGCCCACAACTGCATCCGATCCCGAACAACGTTAACGCTGTTGAAAAAAAAGAAACTTCCATTTTTGTGGAAGTTGTCGGTCAAACCGACTTTGACTAAGGCGTTCCAGTCCGGTGCACGCGCAGGTGTACATGTGCACTGTGTACACGCTGCACATATGGAATTCCATGTGATGTTCTTCAGAAATCCAATCCGTCCATCCTGTTTCTCATCTTCTTTAAACTGTCGAGGCCAATTTTGAAACATATCCAGATTGTAGGTGGGCCTAAAATTGGAGATTGATGGGTTGATCTGTCCGTTGGGCCACTTCCTGAGATATCCAATGGTTGAAATTTAATATGTACGGTTTATTTATGGTCCCCAGGCCATGTATGAAGTTTCGAGCCAACCGGATGGTGGGAATCCTATGATCTTGCATTTTGCACCAGTTTCGGGCTTCTTTAACGTGAACGGTTTGATTTTCTCAGATCTCTGACATATAAATTCTTCAATATTGGTCCTCTGGAGTCCGTCCCTTGCTCTGATGACTTTGGAGCATCAAATCCACGCTTTTAATACTCTTTTTTCAATCAATGCTCCTTATTACATCCTGCAATAATAACACCATTAAATTACGATATTAGGCGTTATCATGTACGTAAAATCAGGCAATAACTGGGGTCTGATATGCAATATTTGACTCTCATCACAACCCTCAACCAGCATTTTGCTAGTCCAGAGCAAAACATGCGAAAAATAATTTCATAAATAAAAGGGCAATTCCTGTAAACTCGAGCGACTTGTGAACAAATAGTCGAGATGTGAAAATTCTAAGATTCATGAATGGTAAGTAGAATTTTTCTCCTAAAATCAAGTTGACTGTAAACTTCATAATCAAGTTCAAAATATTAATCCATTAATTTGAACAATTCTAAACATTGAGTTCCATGAGTGTATAGTGTAATCTCGGCTTACAATCTTTAAGAGATCCAATTGTCAATTTCATGATATCAACGGAATGCATGACAATTGAAACCAACACTTCCCTGACAGGTTAACTTTTCATTCTATTAGCCCTTGATTGATTTTTTTTTTCAGTAATGCCAAGGAGGGGAATCAAATCCTCACCTATAGGGAGCAAACCTATGGTGAAAACTTATCGCCTAACTTTTTTTTTTCACATGTCAACCATGGAGAATCGAATCTACACCTATAGGGAGCAAACCTATGGTGAAGATTATGTGACTTACCCTTTCAAATCTTCTTACTGCCAAAATTTTTTTTCATGCTGATTCCTTTTATGCTTAGTGATTACCAAGTTAATCATTCAATATCGAACTGGAACCTTAATGTGTAAGCGAGATGTGATATGTGAAATCATGAATCAATCAATGTTTAAAACTTCTAATCATGGGTTGATAACTCGAACTTAACTGTGAAATCTAACAGACAACTGAATCCCAGAGTCATAAATTACCAACATTCTGTATCTTGTAATGTTAAAATTACAACTATCTTTCAACATCACTTTGACTTCATAAGAATTTTCGAAAATTTTAAAAATTTTCATTAAAAATTTTCACAATTTCTGCTCAAGACCAAGAAAATACTGATTAGGTAACCTAATCTCCCACCCCCAACCTAAAATCTACATTGTCCTCAATATAACAGAAATAAGCATGCGATGCACATGGGACAACGAAAATAAAAGAGGAGTGAGGGAAAGATAGTACCTGGGCGGAGAATCAAGAGGCTTCCTCAAGAAATATCAACGTAAAAGCGGGTAAGCACAAGAGAGACATCAACAAAAGCAAAATAAAAAATAATAAAAATAAAATCCTAAAAAGAAGATCCTACCTATACCACTTTCGCAGGTGCTCTCGATTGCATTTAGCGTATGCAACAAGCCTTTAAACCCCTAGGTTACCCCTAGTGGATGAGTTGTAATCTTGTGAGGGTTTGCAGTAATGTTACCCACAAACATTGAACTAATGAAATGGAATGAAAAGCTGGGTTGCCTCCCAGGAGTGCTAAGTTTAACGTCTTCAACCAGGCAAGCAGTGCAAGTACCATAGACCATCGGCCAGTATCTTGGTACATTTCTCAGAAGGTTGTTCAACAAGATCATACAAAAGCCCGTTTTGCATTAGGCTTGGATGTTCTGGAGCGGGAATATGCAGAGAAATTGAGGGACCTCAGCATAAAGTTTTCTTTTTATTGTCTGGAGTGTCCAAAGTATATATGATTCACCTGTGGCCGAAAAAATTTCGAAGTTAGTACACCATGATGAATCAAAGACTACAAATAGATGAAATTTAAAAAAAATTGTAGTAGGTGGTGTAGTCTCAACACACGCCAAAACTTCAGTAGTTCAATTTTCATCTCCTCCTCATTTAATGGTAAACATTCAGGATCTGGGGAAGGAGGTACTTCAAAATACGGGTTCTCTCGATCTCTGACAACTACCGAGGTATTATTTTGCAAGGCATCCACTATTTCTTGTAACATCAGATCGTTTGAATCTGTAAAATATGCTAAGGAAGTCTCAAGAGCGTCTTCAGAAGATTTAAGGAAAGAGTCATGTACTAGACTCTCAATCATGTTCACTTCAAATATATCATCCAAGTCTGACGATTGTTGTCCAGCATTGAAAACATTGAGTTTAAGCTTCATGTTACCAAATGACAACTTCATAACTCCATTCCTGCAATCTATGATAGCATTGGATGTGGCTAAGAATGGACGTCCTAAGATAACCCGGATTTGACTCGTAGGATTCTGGACAGGCTGAATATCTAGAACGATAAAATCCACTGAAAAATAAAACTTATCAACCTGGATCAGCACATCCTCAATAACACCTCGGGGCACCTTGATAGATCTATCAGCTAGTTGTAGTGTTATTTTAGTTGGTTTCAGCTCACCAAGTCCTAACTGCTCATATACAGAATATGGTAACAAATTAACACTGGCGCCTAAATCAAGCAATGCCTTCTCAATCTTATGTTCTCCTATGACGCAAGAAATAGTAGGAGCTCCTGGATCCCTAAATTAAGAAGGGTGTTATGCTGAATCATGGAGCTGAGTTGCTCTGCAAAGAAGACCTTTTTGTGAACATTCAGCTTACGCTTCTGAGTGCATAATTCCTTAAGAAACTTAGCGTAAGCAGGGACCTGTTTGATAGCATCAAGCAACGGAATGTTGATTTGCACTTTTTTAAACATGTCCAATATCTCGTTGAAGTTATTTCCTTTCTTAACTGGTGCCAGACGTTGAGGAAAAGGTGCTTTAGGCACATAGGATGGCACATGAGTGGTTCTTAGAGAGTCAGATTGTTGTTGGACTTTGGACGCACTAGTTTCTCTCTCCGCTTCATTTTGATCTTCTGATTTGGAATTTGATTCTTCCTTAGGTATCTCTACGTTATTCTCGATCTGTTTGCCTGACCTAAGGGTAATGATTGATTTGGCTTGCTCATGATATTGTTCTTGGTTTGAATTAGAGCTAATCTCATACTGTCCCTTTAGATTTACCACAGGTTGGCTAGGGAATTTGCCCTTCTCTCTCTCACTCAATGTGGTAGCAAGTTGTCCCAACTGTACTTCCAGCTTGGCAATAGATTGTGCATTTACATATAAGCTTTGCTGGTTAGCTAGTAAAGTTTGTTGGGTGTCTTTTTGAAATTGAAGTGAACTCTGCATAAAAAGATTGAGTGTATCTTCAAGAGATGGTTTCCTAGATTGTAGAGGTACTTGTTGGTACTGCGGAAACTGTTGAGGTTGTTGACTGCCAACTTGTGGGTAACGTTGCATAAGAGGATTTTCAGATGGTCCTCCTTGTTGTTGACCTTTTGCCTAAGAAAAATTTGGATGTCTAGCCCACCCTGGGTTGTAGGTTTCTGAGAATGGATCATTCCCAGGTCTCCGGAAGGTGTTCATAGCATGCACTTGTTCAGAGAGAAATTCTGGAAATGTTGCACTAGATGGACAAGACTGCATAGGATGGGCAAGACTAGAACATATAGCACATGACTCAATTTAAGTTGTTTGTGGAGGTCCATTATTCATCATCAAAGCATCCACTTTCTTTGTCAGGTTATCTATCTTGGCATAAAGATTTGGGGTGACTCCTACCTCATATATACCTCTTTTCTTTTGTGGTTGGGGACTTCTTTCATCTCTATTTGAATAGTCCCATTGCTGGGAATTTTCACACATGGTTTCAAAGAAATTCCAAGCTTCAACATCGCTTTTGGTCATGAATGACCCTCCACTAGTGGCATCAACCATGCGACGGTTTTGGGATGTCAAACCATCATAGAAGTATTGAACCTGCTGCCACTTCTCAAAACCATGGTATAGAAATTTAAGAAGCAAGTCCTTCCATCTTTCCCAATATTCATGAAAGTGTTCACTCTCTTTTTGTGTGAAATTAGTAATTTCTCTACAGAGCGCATTAGTTTTGTGCACAGGGAAGAACTTGTTTAAGAACTTCTTAGACAGTTGGTCCCATGTAGCGATAGACCCAACTTGTAGAGAATTCAACCATGCTTTCGCCTTATCCTTCAAAGAAAAAGGAAAAAGGTGCAAACGGATCGAATCATCTGAAAAGTTTTGGAATCTAAAGGTAGAGCAAATGTCTAGGAATTCTTTCACATGATGATACGGATCCTCTTTATCTAAACCATAGAAGGAGGGCAACAATTGTATGACCCCAGGTTTAAGTTCAAAGTGTGTTGCCGTGGTGGCTGGCAACACTATGCATGAAGGCGCATTAAATTGGACAGGAGTTGAATAATCTCTAAGAGCTTTAATTTCATTCTCGTCCGCCATTTCAAATAAAATATTTCTAAATATTCTACGAAAGGTTCTTTCTATTTCAGGATCAAAAGATGCGAGTTCTATGTTCAGAGATCTACGCCCTATCACAAACTATGTTATTGCAATGTAAGAAAGAAAACTAAACTAAGATGCAACCTAAGAGAAATATACTAGAACTAAAAATTATGAACAAGATAAAACTATGTAAATAAGGATTGGAAGAAAGAACCCGGAAAAAGGAGACGATCAATGTCTGAAGAATAGGGAGCTCCTCCTTCACTTCTGAATTAGAAGTGTATGTCAGGATCCTACAAAAGAGGAAAACAGGTTAGTTTCTAAAATAAAAAAAATAAAAAAAAAATGTTAACCTAAAGTTAGTAAAATCCTAAGACTATGAATTATGATAAGAGAGAATCTTAAATTCAATTGGACCGAAACAGTCCCCGAAAACGGCGCCAAAAACTTGATGTTTTATTTAAACCAATCTGATTTAAATGATTTTAATTCGCAAGTATACGAATCAGATGTAGATACGGTATGTATAACGAGATCGTTCCCACGAGGACTAGTTGTCACAATTCAAAATTTAAGACTCTTCTTAACTAATCCAACAAATAGTTTTGCTAACAATTAAGTAAACTAACAGAAATTTATGAAGAATAATTGAGAACAATGAGTAAAATCCAATCAAAGAGAAGACTAAGACTTTCAAATCCACCCCTAATTATCCTAATCCTTGTTTTACTTGTTGATTCACTTAATTCAGATTGATATAAAAATAAACAAAGCACACTCTATGTCCTTGGTCGGGCACATAGAATGTATAATTCCTTAGAGCATATGGATCACATCTTTCCATCCATGGTCAGGCATGGAGAGATGTAGATTCCTATTTCTTCCTCTACAGGGAACTTGTTCATGGTCAGACACAAGCACCTAGATAAGATTCCAAACAACATCCATATCTAGACTTTGGTTAAGCTCATAGAATGGAGAAGTATAGAAATTTCAATTAAGCACACTAGAGAAAGAAACAAATCAATCAAGTTAAGATGAAATCAACAAACAGGGATCATTCAAATTAGGGGCTTCATCTCAGCCCTAGGTTAGGAGTTTAGCCCAACATGATGGGACTAGATCTCTCAAAAATAATAGAAAAATAATAAAATAAAACCAAACAGTAAATTGAAACCCTCTTGCACTCCACGGCTGCTCAGCTCCTTCCTTCGAATCTCCTTTTTTTGCTGCCCATCCTGTCTCTTTTATGCATGCCAAGGACGGTGGAGGACTTGAGTCCGCAAAAGAGTCGACTGCAGAAGGTTTTTACGTACCAGCGTGCATAACTTGCTATTGCACAGTACCACCGCCAAGCACTTGCGTTTAACTTGGATTTTGAAATGGAAGGTGGCTTATCCTTGGAGTCTGACTCCATGGTTGGGATCTTGGCCCACTGTTGAATACATTGGACGGTCTAGATCACCCATCCAACCGTCATTATCTAAGCGTAACAGCCCAAAAAATCTGGGTTTCTCCGGACGCACGCATGCGTTTCTTCTTTCGTTGTGGCGCTGGTGGGGCCATAATCATAATTATTTGAGAAATCTAGCCCATCCACCCAATTCATCTCGGAATTTCGGTTGGAAATATGTAATTTTTTACCTTCTGTTGATGCGGCCCACGTGATTTTAAACCTACCATCCATTCCGCTTTTGAACGGTTGAAGATCGGTCAATATGTCCACCTTAAATTTCGTCACCTAGGCGTGAATTATGGCTGCCCTGGAAAACGAATGGAAGGTCTGGATCACCCGTTTAGACCATGGGTGGGGCCCACAACTGCATCTGATCCCGAACAGCGTTAACGCTGTTGAAAAAAAAGAGAAACTTCCGTTTTTGCGAAAGTTGTCGGTTAAACCGACTTTGACTAGGCGTTCCGGTCCGATGCACGCGCGGGTGTACATGTGCACTGTGTACACGCTGCACATATGGAATTCTATGTGATGTTCTTCAGAAATCTAATCCCTCCATCCTGTTTCTCATCTTCTTTAAACCGTCGAGGCCAATTTTGAAACATATCCAGATTGTAGGTGGGCCTAAAATTGGAGATTAATGGGCTGATCTATCCGTTGGGCCACTTCCCGAGATATCCAATGGCTGAAATTTAATATGTACAGTTTATTTATGGTCCTCAGGCCATGTATGAAGTTTCGAGCCAAACGGATGGCGGGAACCCTATGATCTTGCATTCTGCACCAGTTTTGGGCTTCTTTAACATGAACGGTTTGATTTCCTCGGATCTCTGACGTCTAAATTCTTCAATATTAGTCCTCTGGAGTCCATCCCTTGCTCTGATGACTTTGGAGCGTCAAATCCACGCTTTTAATACTCTTTTTTCAATCAATGCTCCTTATTACATCCTGCAATAATAACACCATTAAATTACGATATTAGGCGTTATCGTGTACGTAAAATCAGGCAATAACTAGGGTCTGATATGCAATATTTGACTCTCATCAAGTACGATTTGAATTTTATTTTCTGAATATCTTCCTTCCTAATGCACAACTTATGGTACCCGGATTATAGATTGATCTTGGAGAAGTATTGAGCATCACGTAACTGGTCGAACAAATCATCTATCTTAGGGAGAGGGTACCGGTTCTTGATCGTAACCTTATTCACCCTGCGATAGTTGATGTATAGACGCAATGACCCATCTTTCTAATTAATGAACAACACCGAGGCACCCCACGATGATACACTTAATCGAATGAAATCGCGACCTGCAAGTTCATCTATTTGTGACCTCAACTCCTCCATCTCACAAGGAGGCATACGGTAGGGCCATAACGCAATCAGTGACACACCAGGAGTAAGATCGACAATGAAGTCGATTTCGCGTTACGGTGGAAGTTCAGGTATTGGTTCAAACACATCAAAAAACTCATACACAAGTGGCATATTAGACAATAGTGGCCCTGCATAACCATCTTCCTGAATAGCATACAATTTGATTTGGGGCTCGCAACTGACCTTTATAGGGAAAGTGAAAGGTGCTTCTTCTGATGAATGCACATTGACAGTTCGAGTGTGATAATCAATTTCAGCCTTTATAGGGGTCAGCCAATCCATTCCTAAGATGATGTCATAGTGGAATATACTCACCATCAGAGGGTTGATAAATTTCTCTGAACGATCATGCTCCAGGATATACAAGCTTACTACAAAATGGGCATTTGGATGATCTTGTTGAGAAGCATGTTGAGAAATTTATTGAGATACTGGCCTGAGGAGAAAATTGCCTGTTAGAATGAGTTATTTCTCATTGCATTCTTAAATTAGGAGTTTAATTACTTTCTTAAGACAAGTTTGTTTTAGTAGTTTAGGAGTTTTGTATCTTTACACCAATTTAGAGAATTTAAGAACTCATGCATATTCACCATTTCAAGTACTCTTTACCTTCTACTTGGTTACAATTGAATTGCTCTCATGTTCCTTTTAATGCATATATTTCATATATTGAGGACAATGTATCATTTAGGTTGGGGGGGTAGGGTTTTCTTTGGAAAATTCTTTAAATTATATTAAAATTTTGAAAATTTTCTGTGAATTTAAGTGATTTTGAAGATAATCCAAAGATTAGAATGATAAGACACCAATGTTGAGGATTTTTTAGGACTATATTCTAGTTGCTTAGTAATTTTCAAGGTTAAGTTCAAAGTTATTAATACTTAATTGGAAAGTACAAACATTGATTGAGTCATGTAATTCATATATCATATCTACCTTACACATTAGAGTTTTAAGTTTGATACTAAATTGTTAACTTGATAATTATTAAGAGTGTAAGGAACCAAGCCTGGGGCACTTGTCCATCATTCTAACTTCTCATATATTCGCTATTTGGATTTCAAAAATCTTTGAAATTTTTTCGTTATAATTACCTTATGTTGCACTTACTGACCCTTAATACTCGATGCTAGCCTATACGCGGGTGTTACCAGTAAAGAACCGTGCGATTTCGGTTAATTAGTCATAGGAAGCTAACAAATCCGTCCGATCACTTAAACCTCGAGTATAGCCTCGTGATTTATTTATTTAAGACCCTAAATTTAGTTGACATATCACTGACTAAACGAGACAGTCGTAACTAAATAAAAACTTACCTAAAGCCAAGACAAGTAGGGGTCGAATCTTAATTCATAAACCAAAATGACTCAATTACTCATTTAGCCTAAGAACCGACGATTTATGGTAATTATGATCAGATCACCATTTCCGTTAGTTACGAATAGGCCACACTATAAAATTAACTAATCTAAACCATAATCATTATGCACAAGAAATCCCGTTACTCAATTCATTCCAAAAAATACATTGATTATCTGAATGAGCTTTACACCACTCATTAGTGGGCCACTAAACCCGAGACTATAGAAAGATATTTATCTTAGTGGGCTTGACGTTCGTTGTGAGACATCGAGTTGAGATCTTAAATCACTCAACTTGGACTCGTAAGGCCAATGTATGAGATGTGTGAATATTTCAAAAGTTAATTAGGAGCTTAAGTAAATTATCTGTATCTGGTCTTTACCAAAGTTGTGGCTTTCAGACTGTTAGATGATGACCAAAATTAGGGCACCAATCGAGATTATTACCATGCTCACATCCGTATAGTTATGGACCCAATTGACTCTCGGTAACAATTGATCTAGGTTAAGGCCTTCCCAGTTGATTTGCATGTTCAATCATCAGATGGTTATATCCAAACATAAATCGCCTAGTGGGACACTTATCCCATGTCTTATATTGACCCGTACACCTCATGATGGATCACATTGATTGGAAACAACCTCCCCTAGGATTATTATAATGAATAAAGGGTCATTGGGGACATTTGTGTACCTTCTAACACTATAAAACTCATTTTATTTCACACCTCTCTCCCCATACGAATTTACCTTAGCTAAAGGAAAGAAGAGAAAAAAGAAGAAGAAGAGAAGAAGAGTGAGAATGGGAGTGGGGAAGTTTTGGTGCTTCCTTTCATCGATTCCTTCCAATCAAACCCCTAACCATGACCGTTTTCCTTTGCCAAACCCACCTCACTCGTGATTGGGAGGTAAGAAACAAACCCTTCTTTCCAACCTAGGTTTTCTACGATGAATTACATGAATCTCACATATTTTTTTATGTTTGTATAGGAATTAATGATTTTCCCTAAAAATCTTAACTTTAAATGCGAATAGGTCGCGTGAAACCCTTTAAGGTGCGGACCATTAGTCTCAGGTTGCCATTTATTAACTCTTGAGGGTCTCAGTTAACAATTTGTTTTTATAAATACCTTGGTATATAGTAACATGTTTACATTTTGATTTGATCAAAACATGTGTTATTTGTTATTTATGGATGCTAACATGTTTGATAAAATGCCTATGATTAAATGTGTTATTATTTTGATGCTCACATGCTTGATGGAATGCTTAGGTGAATGCGTGGTTTTATTAATGCTCACATGTTTGATAAAATGCTTAAGTGAGTGCGTTATTTCTATTGATGCTCACATACTTGATGAAATGCCTAAGTAGTAGTGTCATTGAATTTATACTTCATATGAAACCTCACTATGATTGCTTATCGAATAGTTAGTCTGTAGTGATATTTAGAATTGCTTATAATATTGGGACAGTCGAATAACCACTCAAAATAAGGGGTGGCCTAAGTTAGGTCAGCCATCCTAAGCTTGTTTGATCAACCTAGGTCGAGCATGGACGACCGACAGTAGTTATACTACACGTAGGGGTGTACACGAACCAAGCTAGCTCGGTTAGCTCACTCGACTTGACTTGAAAAAGCTCGATTTGACTCGTTTTGAAGCTAAGTTTGAGCCAAGTCGAGCCGATTTTTTTAGCTCGAAAATTAGTTTGAGCTGGCCCTAGCTCAACTCGACTCGGATCGAACCCAGCTCGAATCAAACTAGTTTAGTGACTTGGTTACTTTGATATTGATGTTGCTCACCAAGTGTTTGATGAAATGACTCAAAGAAGTGTGGCTGGTGGCAAGGAAGGTATGTATATGAAACCAACACCATTTTTTTCTTGATTTTTATGTTGCTTAGAAGGTGTTTGATAAAATACCTGTAAAACCATTGTTGTTGTCCCAAATACAGTGAGATTTTAAAGGCGTAATCAAGGTGTTTGTGAAAATACTACAATGGCGAACTCGGCTCGATCTCAACTCGAACTCGGCTCGAACTGGCCCGAGCTGCTGACCGAACCAAGCCGAGCTAGCCAGTCAGGCTCGAGGACCGAGCCGAGCCGAGTTCGAGCTGAGGTCAGCTAGTGGCCGAGCCGAGTCAAGCTAAGGCCAACTTGACTCGATTCGATATACACCTCTAACTACACGAGATGATTGTACCCAATGTCGATTGCGTCGAGATTCTCCTAGGTCAACCAAATTAGTTTAATAGCCGACTGATCATGTATGTTCACAATATATAATACGACCAAATGAAATATATGATAACCCTATTACCATTGAACAAGTCTACTTATAACCATTAGCGGTATAATTTACAATACTCATGAGCCAGGCATGGTGGTATGGGACACTGTGTCCGAGTTGTCAACCTATATTAAGGTGACGAGCCTCCCTATAGTAACCAATGAGCAATCATGAAGGATACAAGCCTACTATATTATAAATAGAATGGATGCCATAACCGCACCACAATTGTGTTTTGATGACGACTCTTGTGTCAATTGTGGTCGTCCTCCACCATGTTGATGGGTGACTAACCCTGTGTCATTCGGGATGCGTCATCCGGGTCCTTTGAGATCGGTCTGGCCAGTCGATCGGGCCAGTAGTTTTCACTTGGGTGATGAACCTAAAAATGTATCAAGGGACAGGTGAGGAGCCGTTAAGGCCGCCTCGAGCCTTGTGATCCGATTGAGACTATGATAAAATGGTGGTACCTTAGCTTCCTCAATATGCTAGATGAATGAGACTTAATAACTATTCGGCTAACATACACATCATTCATATTACATTAGTTAGGTTGTTGCAATTTGGCATTGGTGTCACTTGTGAGGGAGTGTTGGAATTTGTGAAATATGTGTTGGAGTCTCTTATGAAGGAGTGTTGTATTGTAAGGGCATACATCATTTCATAATTTCATAGGTGTATTTAACAAGAGTATCTATGAAGTGATTGTCTATTTGCTTTATCATTACCTGCGCTGATTGAATCGATAACATGTGTAACTTAGAACTAATAGAACCATTGAGTTATTTACTCACTCCTACCTAGGATGGTATTTTAAAACACCAATCAGGCAATGTTGTTGATGCATGTGCTGTCAAGATCTCCAGTGGGTATGCTTAGATTAGCTTGCACTTTCGCCATGAAGTCTTAGGAGTACTGGGCAAAATTAGAAAACCTTACATTTATTTCAAATTTGTGCATGTATATGTTAGAGTCCCTGACTGGGTGTGCTTTGTGTGTTGATTTTGAGTATGTATATTCTAGCTTGTATAATCTTCATTTGAGCAGACACTACTCTTGGAATTGTATATTTTAAATATTAGCCACATATTTCTGGGCTTAGTTATCTCTGCTTTACTTTTAACGTCGCAGCTTTAAAACTACTCTAATTATTGAACATTAATCGAACTGCACGGGCATGTGGAAACTCGCCCATGTGCATTTTTTATAGGTTTACATCCGAAAACTCAGGATCAGAGTCTCCTTGCTTGGGTGTCGATTTTCAGGGCATGATAATCATGTTCAAGTGAAAAAAAAAAAAAGAAAAAAAAATGTTTTAAAAGACCCAGTTAAAAAAATAGTGAACATCGAAAAGGGCAACCTATTAAATGACAAAAAAAAAAAAATAGAAAGGAAAAAAAAAATAGTGTGAAAGTCGTTGATAGAAAAACTTAAAAATTAGAAATTATTGAATTGTAAGGCAAGTTTTGGTTTAATCTTTGATTGATCTGAACATTCCTTTGATTATAAACATTAACATGAAAGTAAGAAACTGAACTTTAACAGTGATAAGTCTAGATTTCACTATGCACCAATGGAACTCAAATATTGCATATTTATATTCTTATTTGTAATATTTTTCCTATACATTCAAGTATTAAATTGAGCTAATAAGATATGTTTTCTACATGCAAAATGATTTTGAAAACAAAGAAGAATATGCACTTAAAACATCAAATTAAAACCCAAAGATGATCAAAAGTGAAACATTTGAAGATTTGAGAGCTCAATGAATAAAGATCAAGCATATTCGAGTATGTGGACCAAATGAGATCAAGAGAAAGTCAAACGATGTGTGAAAACAAGTGAAAAAACCAAAGAAAATGAGTCTTGAAAATTCAAGGTAAAAAAAAAAAAAATCAAATCCTGAAATTCTAGAGCTAGAAAGACTAAAATCTTGAAAACTGCATAAACGATCTTTTGTTCCCATCGAGGACAACTTTGATCCATCGAAGATGGCTTTGATTCCATCAAGAAATTCATGAATTTTTCAAGTTAGTTATTGGACATATTCTTCGATGCTATTGAAGAATCTTTGATACCCTTGACAAAGGTCCGATGGATGCTCGATGCCATTGAAGCTCCCTTTGACAGTGCACGAGGCTGCGTAAATTCAAAGTCAGTTTGCAAAATTTTTAAGTTGAGAATTTAAAAATCAAGAAGAGTATGTGCCTAAACAGACAATTGAAAGCCCAAAATCATAAAGTGTAAAGAATTGAAGAGTTGAGGACTATATGATGAAGATTTCGAGATATGAAAATTCAAGAAAATCAAGTGCCGAAGATAGAAAAAAGTCTAAAAATCAATCAGTCAAATAACATATTGTTTAGTCCCACTAAAGACAGTTTTGGTCCGACCGAAAGTGCCAAAGATAGTTCAGCAACAAACATTGGATTTTCAGAGTAAACTCGGCTCGACCGAAGGACTTTCGGTTCGACCAAAGTAATGTTCGGTGTGACCGAAAGGTGGTTCGGTCCGACTGAAATGAGACAGAGTTCATATATTTTTTAGAGAAATTTGACTCCAACCAAAGGAATGTTCAGCCTGTTCTCTGTTGAGCGTTAAGGCCTCAATTCTCAGTTGAGTGTTAAGGCCTCAGTTCTTGGTGAATTAAGAATTTAGACCCTGACACTCAACTGAAAACTCTCTAACATTCAACAAAGAACTAAGACCCTAACACTCAACAGAGAACGGACACCCTAACAATACAAATAACTGAGACCCTAACACTCAACAGAGAGCTGAGACCCTAACACTCAACAGAGAAGTGAGACCCTAATATTAATAAAGAACTAAGACCCTAACACTAATGAGAGCAGAGATCCTAATAATACATAGAAGTGAGACCTAATAGTTAATAAAGAACTAAGACCCTAACACTCAATTCATGGGTCTCAATTCGCTGTTCATGGATCCCAATTCGTGGTTCACAGATTATGAGCCTCAGTTCGCGATTCGTATTTGCCCTTGAAAGGACAGGGTCTCAGTTCGCGAGTTTCATTTTGTCGTTCGCAGTTCCCCTTGTAAGAACAGAGTCTCAATTCATAGGTATCAGCTCACGGGTCTCAGCTCGCAGTTCGCAGTTGCCCTTATAAGGACTTGTCTCACTTCGTTAATTTTCTTATTTATTTGTCTTCTTTTTTTGTTTTTTCAAAGGAGGGAGAACAAAAAGAAGAATTTAGGTTGTTTTATTTATTTGATAATATTATTTTCATTCTCTTTTTATTTTCCGAAGAAGAAGAAGAATGAGTAGGAGCATTATATATATATATATATATATATATATATATATATATATATATATATATATATATATATATATATATATATATGAGTCATGCTCCCCTGTGCACTTACGCATGTGCACACCTTTGCACACGTGCCATGGGTGTCTAATCTGAACGGTTCATGTGATGCGGAATCTCATGAAACTCTATGTGACAAATTTTCACTCGGTTCTAAAATTCTGGTGGACCATAGCAAAGAGAAATACAAATCAAGGGAGAAAACTGTTTTGATTTTTCATGGCCCAGGGGATTTCATGAGGTGTTGCTTCACATGAACGATTCAGATTTTGGATCCCCATCATGTATGATGGATGCCTTGAAAATGAAACACTAAATGCATTTATTTTCATCTTTTTAGGTTACATTTGGTTCTAGATTTTAATCCAAGTTTTATCGTATATGATCATAGAACTAGTTGGCGTGAAGGAGTTGAGTGCTAAAAAAGTTTGTACGAACTAGTTGGCAGGTGAGTGTTTCCGTGTGTGTATATGGAAAAGGTACAATGCGCTTGAGCTGATTTTAACGTCCCATGAGGCCGAGCTGTGTGGGCCCCACTGTGATGTGTTTCGAAAATCTACCCCATCAGTCAAATGCACCATTCCATCGTGGGCCTAGGTCTCAAAAATCAAGTCAATCCGTGACTTGTGTGGGCCACACCACATGCAGAAGTTGTGAGGGGCCGTGCACCATTAAAACATTCATAATCATTTTTGTGGGCCCACCGAGATGTGGTTTGCAAATCCAGCCCATCCATTATGTGTGTCCCACTTGGATGAGGGTTCAGACCAAGTTTCAGCAGCATTCAAAACTCAGGTGGGCCCCACCAAGTGCTTTTATATGTTTTTGGCATTCTTCATATGATTTCAGATGGTATGGCCCACCTGAGTTCCGTATACGGCTGATTTTTGGGATAGCATCAAATGGACGGTGTTGATGTTCGAAACGCATCACGGTGGGGCCCACACAGCTCGACCTCATATTAAAGAAGAAGAAAAACAAGAAGAAGAAAAACAAGAATATATTAAAGGTTTTTTCATATTCATTTTTCTTTTCTATTCTTTTTTTTTCAGAAATAAAAAATAAAGAAGAAAAGAAGAAAAACAAAGAGCAGGGGCATTTTCATCCATGAGAATGACCTGCTGCTATCAGAGGTAAAAAAAGAAAAAAAGTTATGAAAAGATTACCTATTTACTTAATTAAGGCATACCAAAGGTCTATTTTTTTAATAAACCCTTAATTACACCATGAGGATTTTAGAGAGATGAGCATTCAAAGGTTGACCCTACTCGAACGAAGGTCGATGTCAGTGCTTAGACCTTATTAGTATAGCCACTCATTTCCCAAACCACTAGTAAGATTGTGAAGATAGTATGATCAAAGTGATTTGAGACGGCTGGATCATCAACGGTGGGCCCCACACCATGACAATCCATATCAAAATGCTCAGAACTCTTTTAATGGACCATCCATTTTCTCAATCAGTAATCCGATGGTTAGGATTATCAAATCATCAACTGATTTAAGAACCTTTGAACAAAGAACCCACCAAAACTTTCCAACAAACATGTCACACTCATGAAGTCATCATGACCGTCAATTTGATGGGCCATCATGAAATGGATAATAACCCAAAATATTTAAGGCAAAAGTACATACTGAATGGGCCGTCTGATCAAAATCCTGCAAATGAATAGAAGACCCAAAAGTTGAGCAATAGTGCCCATCAAACGGCCAAACTGACAGCCAAATGGATTAGATCATCAAATCACAGCAACTTTCATTCTGCAGCCCATCTACATGGTGGCCCACCAGTTCAACAGTTCCATGCCATGGAACTTCCATGAAGCACACAACATAATAGCATTTCTTAATTCTCAAAGGCAGTTAAGCAAGCCATTGGCAGAACTCACGAAAGCTGCAAAAATTCCTACATTAAAAGCTCCATTAGCTTAAAAAAAGTGCTCTTACATCCTCAAAAAAGAGAGCCATTGATGTAATGTGCCCAACAACACATTTCCAAGATACAGTTCACAACACCACTCAGGGGCTCATTTAAGATCTTACATTCATTTGATACACACATCATTCCTTTTATACAAAAATCATCATCCAACCTCTGCTACCCATGACGATTGCATTTGCGACTAATGATAATACAATGATGATGATGACAACACCAACAGTATCAATGATTGGGCCCTGCTATGGCTACAACCAAGTTTGGGATCTTGTATCCTACTCTCCCCACACATGACAATGTGTCACACTTGCAAGATCCAGGCCATTCATCAGGAGGGTTACGCACATGCCATTAGTCAAAACATCGGACATGTTTGGTAATCAGATTCACTGCAGGCATGCATCAGATTGGTCAATTCATTTCAAACAATCCATTTTTCATGCACACAACCACCTGATGAATGGCCCAGATCATGCATGTAACCACATGGCAAGCGTGGGGAGAGCAAAATTAGAAATCATACTCTTGCAAGTAGCCATTGCATCCCTCATCAATAATCATTTACAGCAGCTCATTCTGCAGGCTCATCATCGGATTCCTCTGAAGTCCCATCAGATGTAACATCTGACTCTTCATCTTCATCATCTTCATCATCATGAACTGGAGCTCTTTTGGCCGTTAGTCTACTCATCGCTACCGTCTTGCTCACCCTTTGAGATCGGCCACTTGCCAGGCTAGGAGTCATAGGAACAACAGGAACAGGTGAAGCTTCTTCATCAGAGGACGATGCTTCCCGCCTTGCTCGTCTCCTAGTCGGAGCAGGTCTAGTTGAACGGGGCGCCGGTGTCGGTGGCATTGCGGCAGAAACATCCATATCTAGGTTGACATCCAATCCCAGCATTCCTGAGCCCATTATCACAGTTGTGATGTAAGTCATAAATATCTGAAGCTCGACATCATCTAAAATGGACCATCATTTCCTAGCTTTTTTTTTTATGAAGGTTGATGTTATTGTCTAGAGTGCTACACTCGCAACATGCGCCTATGTGGCACATGCATATGAGATCACGACCATTCATTAAATGGGTCATGTGTATGTTGACCATTTTTTTCAATTTCTTTTAACCATTCGTTTACTCATAACACAGATGCCACACATGACTACTGGACCAGCATATTTTTCCGTTAAAACACATTCAAGGTGGGATGCAGCAGATGAATGGCCTAGATCTCAATCAAACATGTTCAATGTGTGGGGAGAGGAGGATTTGGATCTTGAGTAGCCACCTCATTTCTCTATCTTCTAAATACCAGTTTAGAGGGTCCTTACTCTTTCTCGGGTGGTAGACTCTCAGGAGTTTCAACTCCCGATCAAGGGCTCGAGTACCCATAGGTGGTGAAATTCCACCAGCGTGAGTGTGGGGTGTGTGTGCGTGTGTAAATAAAAATAATTTTAAAAAAAAAAACAGTTTAGATGTCCCTTTTAATGGATGGCACGGTCCGTCCAGCACTACACACAGATGTAATAATGATAAAACCTACTAGATGAACAATTTCTGCGGATGAAACAATGAGATAGGTAGCGCAAACAAACAGTGCTACTCCCTCAATTCAAGGATGCACGGATTTGCAGATCCCAAACAGGCCAAGGGATTTGGGATTCCAACTAAACAAAGAGAAATCAAAATCCCATTAGGTTTATGACTCGACTCTTTCCAAGATGCTCTTGACTTACCAAAAATAAGATTAGCTTGATCTTGCGAAACCACTTCATCTGGATGTTCATCTAGAGCTTTGAGACGCACTGCCATCCGCTTCAGCTCTTTTATGAGTTCCTTGTCCGCCAATATGGATTCGACCATGTGGCCCAAGAGTCCCCTCATACACTTTATTGCTACTTGCTCTGAGTGACGGAAATTGAGCAAGAGAACTATTCTACACAAAGCTGACATATATGACTTGCCGGCAGCTGTCTTCTTCGTAGGACAGCTCACCACCTTAATATAATGCATAAAATCATAAATTAGTCTTAAGAATTTTGGTACACTTGAAAGTCCATTTCAGCAAATTACATTTTTTTTTGTCTTCAAAAATTATGCAGTCAAGGCTAGATGAATGTAACTAGTGTAACGGTCACAGACCTCTGATCAAAGAAAATACAAGTGCTATGGCTTAGAAGTAGAAATCTTAGTTTTCGTTTCTGAGATGCCCATAATGCTAGGGAGAAAAAGAAGAGCATGGAAATGCCAAGACTGACCATGTGCAGAAAATGAGAAAAGTGATGGCTACTCACACTTCTAGGCTTAGAACCTAACTCATGAGCACAGGTTCCAGCTTCATGAGCACAGGTTCCAGCTTGGCACACAGATATAGGGTCTATTGATCAGATTGACTCCATGAACAAGCTCTGGTAAAAAAATCAGGCCGATCCACTCATCTGGCCGGCCACACTTCTTTTAATCATACAACTTTCGGTACAACTGTGGCCCACCAGGTTATCGGACCAATCTGATTTTTGGACCACACAAGGTGGGACCTGCCTGATAAACAGCCCATGCTGGCAATATGTGCATGTGAGCAGGATTGGCATCCTACGCATGAAAGCAGATACAGCAGGGAATCAGAGGAAATAGACTGGCTATGAAACATCAGGACTGAGGAGAATTGTGAGATACAGAAGAATTACCTCCCCAGCAATGCGAATGGCAAGTCCTTCCTCTCCACTCTCGACATCGAGGGAAGGCTCAACAGAACCATCAGGACCTTCTGGGGTCTTCTCGTTGCACTGTCCTTCCTCGGATTCTTTTGGGTATAGAGGAGTTTGCATCATTTGAAGCATGAAGCGGGATGCCTGGGTTGCACGCTTTCGCTGAGCAGATACCACAACTGGAGCTCCCCCCGAATTCCCATAAATGCCAGGCCACATGGAACGCATGGCAGGAATAAAAGCCTTGGAGATGCTCTTCTGCATGAACATGCAAAGACCATTGTCATTAACTGAAAGTACTGAAAAATATAAGAATTATAAGGTCCTGAGAATTGGAAAACTTGGTTTGCTGATGCATGGAACTCATATGTATGGGAAATAGTGATCTCGTGATCCAGATAGTTGATCCGAGGAGGCCCACAGAGGATTGGGAAGAACCCGAAATGTATTAGATTGGAAGATCTCACAGTTAGATCTTTGGCCTATGTTCAATTGAATGCAGACCACTGCTGTCCCTTTTTCTTCTTAAATACCTACTTTTAGGCTCCTTGTTAAGGTTTGAGTTCTTTCAGTTTAGGATTTCTGGGGCATCCCCAGTCCACTGAAAGGCTCATAACATCAATGGTCTGGGTAGCTAAACTATGGGGGATGCATGTATGAAATCCTGCACACAGCGAAATATACATTTGCACAGGCTCAAGACTCTATAATCCTTCATTAAAAAAACTAAAGAAAGAAAGAAATCCAAAGCCCTGCGATGTTTGTCCTCTTCAAACAAAGGAAGACATAGTCACATGTTAGTACATGCATTGCTTGCCTTATGATCTCCTGAAAGTGCCGGGTAGTGCTCGAAGAAGACAGACAGACATTGCTTCAACCTGTGTTAGATAAAGTGAATTAACCACCCTTCCTGCATAAATATATCAGGCTGGAAAAGGAATGGGTCAAACAACAGTTACGCACCTAAGCAACTCCTTTGTTTCATTACTGAAATATAAGTTGATTAATCTGCCCAAGAGTATAGGATGTAAAGAAGCAGGTATGGTTGGATAATTCTCGCTCAGTAGGAGAATTTTGGCAAATCCCTCCCCTAGAATAGCTTGAACTGACTCATGATCATCCGTTTCGATGGATTCATCACAATCATCTCGGTCGAGTCCAGCGTTTAGAAGATCAAGCATTTCAACAGTTAGATCACCATTGACATCAGATAGTTTTACAGAAGTAAAACACTTCTTATCGTCACGTGCTTGAGATGAAAGATCCAGTCCCATGGCCCTGTCAACTTCCTGAGGACCATGCCACATAACAAGATCAAGTAGTGCCTTACTGGCCATGACACTGACTGGAGAGAGGCCATTAGCAAAGGAAAATCGCAGCTGCTTCAATAACTCTTCACTTGGCTTCCTCTCTACCAAACCAAAGAGACCAAGGCATCTTGTTGCAATTCTCTGCACATCCACATGAATGTGCTTTGCCTGTACTCCACAATTTCGAAGAAAATGTTAAAAACATCATAGGACTGAAAGATTTGATAAAGAGACAGTCATAAAAGGACATAAAAATTGCCGAAAGAAAGATATAGGAAAGCATGGATCTTTTTATCTTGATCACACCCACCCCAGGAAGCAGTATTGCATGCAGTAGCTCGGAGGCTTCAATGGCTGTTCCTTGCAGACACCGAAGAGATTTGATATTTTCCAAGAGGAGGCCAGTCACTGCAAGGCAATGCATCCATTGCATGAAGTCGGCAGCCCTCTCTCTACAAGGACGAGCAAGCTGCTCGACAGCACCAACAATGACTTCCTCAAATTCTCCAACAGAAGCGTGTACTTTTTTCGCCAATTCTGACACTGCTTGGGCCCAATCTCTGTCTCCACCGAGATTGATGCCATCACCTATGACCACGTTATTCCCATCATCATCAACTTCATGGTCAAGAGGCCTATTCAAAAGCTCCTGAACAAAGGAACCGGCAACTTTCCTGTTTGTGGCATCAGAGAAATCAAGCATCGTGCCAAGCAATAGTAGCTGACGAGATGCAAAATGATAGTTTGGCCCTGAAACGATCACATCGTATAGTTTGTGTACCCAAGGTCAGCAGTCCAGTTAGATAACTAAGCAGAAAACCATAAACAAGAAATACGTGCAGACTCCCTTAGGATAAACTATTTTGTGCATTTTCCACTTTTTATATGCTGATGTGACACATCCACAGTACATACACACAAATGTAAGTCAGTCCAAAGTCCACACCATTCATTCATCAATCCCACTGTGGATGGAGCATTTCACAAAAATCACACTTATCATGTGATCCTAAACATCCAACCGGTGACCATCAAATGGAGGGCTAAAAGAATCCAAATTCAATGACCAATGTCAGATGGTTAAGATCATCCAATCGGTGTGATTTTTAGGATATTCTCTATCCACAATAGGCCCATAATTTGGACAGCGAGGATTGACTTGCACATACACCATGCATATGGAGGATGAATCATCACCATGTAAATGGAAAAAAAAAAAAAAAAAACCCATGTAGTAGTCTAGTAGTTGTCCTGTACTTGGGATTAGACTTCTTGTCAACTGCCATATAAAATGTGTGTAGGTCATTCAGTCTCACCAGCAATAAGATGAGCTTTCACCAATTCAACGTAATCTGAAATGGTTGCAGGAAGAACTCTCTCTAGAAGGTCATTTCTATCTGAAGCTTCAGCTGCATACACCGCTGCTTCAGTGCCTGCTGTTGTTGCCGCATCAGAGCCTTTAACCTGCACGGCAATAGTTAGTACACTTGGAAAATGCATGAGAAGATTCAGCATGCTATAAGTAAATCCAAGGGAAGAAAAAGCATTCTTCAACAAGAGGAATTATAACCAAAACACAAGGCTTTCCACAGTATACTCAGGTTTCTAGTTCTCAGAAACAGGACCATGGCTTGGAAAACCAGGCCATTGGCGTCTCATCCTGTTAAACGGCTACATTGTGCTAATCTTTAAGGCCTATGAGAAGTTACAATGAGAAGAAGAAGAAAGATGGAAGAGAGAAACAATGAGAGAGAGAGAGAGCAAGAATGTGATATGCTTAGGGTGTATTGAAACCCAGCCCTCTACTCTTATTTATAATAGTAAAAACATGAATGAAGCCTATGGACCTTATGAAATGGACTTGGGCCCAATGGGCTTTATTCAACTATCAACCTTTCAACACTCCCCCTCAAGCTAGAGCATCGTAATGAGACCCAGCTTAGAACAAGGGTAACATAATCAAACAAACAAAAAAAAACTTCTTTGACCAACAAATAAGTCTAGATCAACTATGGTTGAGGGTCAAATATTGCATATTATCCCCCATTTATATCTTGGTTTTATGAACATGATAATGCTTAATGTTCTATTTTACTCATGTTTGTGTTGCAAGGTGAATTTAAGAGCTTTGATTGAAAAGAGTGCTAAAAGTATGGATTTAATGCTCAAGAATCACCAAAGCAAGGCATGGATCTTAGGAGACCAGGATTGAAAAATCAAATGCCAAAGATCCAAGGAAACCAAGTGATGAAGGAAGAGAACCAAAGATTTGAAGTGAAAGAATCCTGAAAAATGATAATCTGAAATTCCAGGGCCAGAAAAACATAGTTCTGGAAAACTACCAGAATAGATTTCGATTCTATTGAAGACTGTTAGATAGAGAATTTCAGGATTTCAGGCCAAAGTCGTTGGACAGTTTTGGATCTTTCTTCGATTCCATCGAAGACACTTCGATAGAATTGAGAATTTCAGGATTTCTAGCCTAACTCGCTGGACAGTTCTGGACCGATCTTCGATTCAATCGAAAGACCATTCGATAAAATCGAAGGACATATCGAAGACACTTCGATAGAATCGAAATTGTGTAAATTTGATTCGGTTTCTAGATTTTTCCAAGTCGGTGCGAAAGGAGGTGTTGCACAACTATAAATAGGAGTCCTCAGGGCATCCCTGGGGATTATCTAGGGTTTGGAGGAGTGAAGCACAGGGGTGGAGAGCCGTCGCCAAGCGTTTTTCTTACTTTCTTCCTTAATTTTTCATGCTTTCTTCTTGGGTTTTATATCCAATCATGTCTATGGTTGGCTAAACCTCTTAGTTAGGGTTAAGAGGTGAAGCTTGTAGTGTGATGGGTTGTTTCTATTGCTTTGATTCATGTTTATAATAAACCTTCATGGATTCTAATTTGATATTTAAGGAATACTTTCAGTTTTTAATGGTTTATTGTGACTCAAATTACAGTAGATCTGTAATAGCTTTAAGTATCTTCTTTTCCTGATTTTGAGATTGTGATATTGGTAAATCCTGTTGTTGGCCATCGTCCTATGGGCATGATTTGGTGACAGAATCCCTTTAAATTATCATAATTCTCTTCCATTGAGAATTAGGTCAAGGAAAGTTCAAATTAATCTTAATTGTATATCTTCCAATTGGATAGGATAGGACTCCAATTCCAATTGTGTGACTTGAATCAAGTAAGAGAGCTCCCTGATCACTATAAGTGGATCCTTGGAAACCCTAATTCCCACATTTGAATTCTTAGTTTTAATCACTTTAATCACAATTACTCTCTCAATCACTTCAGAATTAATTTTACATCTTCTTCTAGTTCAACTTAATTTCATAAACATACAAGATCAGTCCTTGTGGGTTCGACCTCGGTCTTACCGAGATTATTACTACATCGCGACCCTACACTTGGGGTTGTGAACAACTATCCAGCTGAACCAGGGTTAGGCCAACTGCCCAACACAATCACAAGTCCGAACAACTATATAAAACAAATAAGAACGAACCAACTATCCAATATAAACAATGAATTTAGATCAACCATCCAGCTCAACCAAGGTTGGGCCAACTGGCCAACACAGTCATAAATCCGAACAACCATTCGGAATAAATAAGAATGGACCAATTGTCTAATATAAACAACGAATTTGAGCCAACTACTCGGAATAAACAAGCCCAGTACAATCATAAGTCTGAGCCAACACTGGGAGAATCACCCGGTCCAAACAAGCTCGAACCAAGTATCTAGTGCATAAACGGGTTCGGGCCAACTACCCAGTATATAAATGAGTTGGGCCAACTGCCCTGGTCACATCACACATCTTGGCAAGAAGAGCCTAAAACAAAATAGTTGTTAAGTCGTCAAAGAAGAAGGTGGTGAAGATACAAGCACACGTCACAGCGCAACAAGCAATCCAGTCAAATACCTTAAACCAGAAAGCAAACAAATCAGCAAGGGCTTCAACCACACATCAAAGAAACTTCAAAGCTAATAACACATAATTTAAAACCCTAAAAATTCCAGCCACAAGCCACCCCCTCTCACCAATCACAACAAGTTAGTGAGTTAAAGGCCTCACGACTCTAAAATAAATAAATAAATAAATAAATAAGGAAGAAGAAGAAGAATGAAGGGTGAAGAGAAAAGGGTTAATAAGAAGTTGTGTAGGGAAGGAAATAGGGAAAGAGAAAAGAAAGAAAAGAATATTAGGAAGGGAAGGGAAGGAAAGAAAACACAACTTGTTGAAAGATTAGAAGAATAAAACTCATAGAGTTAAGAGGAAGAAGAAGAGGGGGGGAAGAAAAGGAAGAAAAAGAAAAGGAAGGAAATGGGGGAACCACAAGGAATTAGAAAGCGAAACACAAAAAATTTGCTCAATGGAACAGCAAACCCTAGCCAAGGTAACACAAAAATCTGCTTCAATAGAAAAAAAAATCCAACAATCCCTAATCAAGGCAACATAAAAAATCTACTTCAATAGGAAAAATCCAGCAAACCTTATTTGCTTCAACAGAAAAAATCTAGCAACCCTAGCCAAGGCAACACAAGAGAGAGAGAGAGAGAGAGAGAGAGAGAATAAGGCCTATCAAAACCCCAGCCCTGTACTCTTATTTATAATAGTAAAAACGTGAATAAGGCCTATGGCCTATGGGCCTTATTACATGGACTTGGGCCTAATGGGCCTTATTCAACTATAAACCTTTCAGCACTCTCCCTCAAGCTGGAGTATTCCAATGAGGCCTAGCTTGGAACAAGGGCTAACATAATCAAACTTAAGAACGAAAAAAAAATTTCTCTAACACATCCCACCATAGATGGAAAATAAAATAAAATGTCCTCAATAGGGCAATTCTAGCTACTATTCATGGCCTATAAATAGACAGTTCATCATCAGCGTCAGCATCTCATATTTCTCCCAGAAATTGGGGGTTAGCTTTAAAATGGTAGGTTGGTAAATGTTCAACGGACGGCTAAACCAAACATCAATCTTTCTCTTTTACCTAGGCTCTGCATTTGGCCATGGCAAAGGTCATTAAAAACACCCACATTCTAGCACGGTCCCACTCCCACCTAGTACTAATCACTAGACCAACTAATACATGCACACCCCAAAATGCAAGCAAGAAAAGGGGGATCATTGGGTAGTAGCCAAAGATCACTAAGCACAAAGTGCATACACACACATGGAGTTCCCTCATATCGGGTAAAAAACACAAGCACCTAAGCTGGCACAGAGGAAAATGCATGTAGCGGCATCAATAAAAAGTGGAAAGGACATGCTAAAGTAGTTGACTATAAAGAATAAAAGGGAGTGTCATTACTTAACACCTTTAACATGCCAACAAATCATGCCCAACATTGCACTTCACCCCAACCATTGCATGTTGCCCAAAGGGGGGAATTTGAGAACACTTGGAGGTTGATAAGGAACCATGACATGCCTGCAACTAGAAAACAAATATTCTAGAACAAGAATTTCAACACAAATGTATTTTGTAGTAAGTATTGTGATGCGTGGTAGATAGACCCTTATTCCTAGAATAGATGTGTATTCTATTTGGCAAATGTCAATATGTCATGGAACTCCTTTCAACTTGGCATCTGACCGTTATGTTTGGAATTCCTCTTACAGTACACTTTGATCAGATGATCCAATGGCAAGAAAAATGGGCGATCTAGACTGATTGAGCTAGAAAGTCTAGAAAGTATGAGCATTGTCCATCTCTCTCAAAAATCATTTTGATCAAACAATCCAACCATTCGATCAATGGATAGGAAATTGGATGGTCTAGATTGATTACATTGCTAAAAGCTTGTTCAATGATGTGCAGTATCCATCATGTGGGTTGACTGTGATTTCTCATGGCACTCAAGAATCACATTGATTGGATGCTTCTATCCATTCAATCAATGACCAAAAAAAGGATGGTTGTGATCAATCATATTAGAAAAGGTCTGAACCTAGTTGGTTACATCAGTACTATGTGGGTACCAGGAGATGTTACAACATGGTTCATAATATTAGTCTCATGATCAAATGAAGATGAGGAGGCAAAATATACTGAAGCTTCAAATGAGTTCAACTCCAAGTATAAGAAAACACCATGCGATGGGAAGGTTTTAGACATCAATATCAGGTGGCATATTAGCTAGGCTCAAAAACGAACAATACAATATCCAATTTTTAAAACCATGGCACCAGGGCACGTTCTCCTTACATATGGTGAGGCTCTATTGTTTCCTCCTACTAAACCAACTTTGCCAGCCACAAGGACAGAAGCTATCTCTAACTAAACTGAAAGTTTACAGAAGGAAAAGAAGCAAACCATTATTGGTAGCATGTAGATTGAACCAAGCAAGTTTAAAAGCAAACAAGTGAAGGTGGGTGAAAACTGCAAGTTTGATCCCTTGAATAGTCCACTCCCCTCTCATGAGTTGCTAGTAATCTTGACTAAAGACCCCCCGCATTTAGGCAATTGGGGGAGATGTTGGTTCCTCAATGAAGCAAATTCCACATCAATAGGAATGGGCTATTGTAGACACCCCACCCAGGCTAGCAACTTAATGAGGCATGGATGGCCTTCTAAGTGCCCATTACCTAAACCCTTAAGCCACAACCCATTACCTAAGCCTAGGCATTCCCTAAGTTATAAGCCATTACCTAGGGAGTTACCTGAGGTAGGAAGAGAAACTACCAGTGGTGCAGGTGGTGGCCTCAACTTCTGGCGGACATATGTAAGCACCCGCTTAGGTGTCACCACAGAAGTAACAGGTGGAGCATCAACCAAAGGCATAGGCAAAGAGACTTGCATGTCAGCAACATCCGCAAAATCAGATACAGAAAAGAAGGGACATTCTTCGAAAAAGGTGACATCCATGGAAACATAAAAACTTTTAGAACACCTATAGCCTTTGTTCTAAAGAGAGTAACCAAGAAATACACACTTGATTGGCCGGTTATCAAACTTATCTCTCTTGGGGTCCAGTGAGTGAACAAAACAAACACAACCAAAAACCTTAGAAGGAATAAGAAAGAAAGGACAATCAGATTCGAGTGTATGAAATGAAGTTCTACCATTTAAAACACGTGAAGGCATACGATTGATTAAGTAACATGATATCAAAAGAGCAACAGACCAGTATGACCTAGGAACCTTCATACCAATCAAAAGTGAGCGAGTCATTTCAAGAAGATGGCGGTTCTTGTGCTCAGCCATCCCATTCTGCTGGGGTGTGTAAGCATAAGAGAACTGATGAAGAATGACATGTTCTTGAAGACAAGAGGTAAAAATTTTCGATACATACCCCCATTATCAGAACGAATTGTTTGAATATTACAATCATACTGTGTTTTGATCATTTGATGGAATTATCGAAACAAGTGTGGAAGTTCATCACGCCGCTTCATCAAGTATACCCAAGCAACACGGGAAAAATCACCAATAAAGGTAACAAAATAAGAAAAACAATCAAGAGACATAACTGGACTAGGACCCCAAACATCATAATGTATTAAAGCAAACATTTTATTAGTACATTGTGCAACAACAAGAAAAGTAGTTTGAACATGTTTACTAAACTGACATGCTTCATGCCGAAGAGACACATCATCCAACTTATTAAATGCAAGAACTAAAAAACATAGAGTCTGAAAGGACATATGACCAAAACTTGCACGCCACAATGCAGCAGACGCCTTTCGAAACTCTAAAGTACTAGAACCATAAACAAACGAAGAAGATGGAGCAGAAACACTATCAACAAAAAGCTACCCCTGATGCAAAAAGTAAAGACCACCACGCTCATAGCCCACACCAATAGTCCTCGTACTAAAGTCCTGAAAGAGACTAAGATGGAAAGAAAATCACATAGCAGTTTAAGGCTTTAGTGAGACTACTAGCAGAGATCAAATGTGCACTAAATTTAAGAACATAGAGGACATTGGATAAGGTGAGAGAAGGAGAAAAAGAGACAGAACCAATATATTCCACTGGTGTGGAGGTTCCTTCAGCAAGACGAACTAGACAATGGCAATCAGCTGAACTGGAAGGGATAAGACAACTATGCTCACCAGTCATATGATTTAAGGCTCCCAAATCAATAATCCAAGTTGCAAGAGATGAAGAGGCATGATATGCAGCATCGGTGGCCACAATGAAGGAGGAGGCAAAAAGTATTGTGGCAAGAGAGGCAAAAAGTGCTAACTAGGCCTGAAGTGTCCGATGTCAGTGAAGATCGAGAACATCAGCTCGAGTCATGGTGATAGCATTTGTCTAATCTGAAGCAGGATATGGATCAAGAGAAAAGCCACCAAGAGTATCAATTGTGGCTCCAACCTCATCAAAAGTCGCAACATGAGCAGCGGGCAACCATGTAATTTAAAACACATGTCCCAAGTGTGTCCAGATCGATTGCAATAAGTGCACATAAATCTCTCGTGGCCAGGAACACGTCCTCTACTGAAGGCCCCTCAAGTGTCCAAGCCACCACTGCAACCAGGGTGTGCAGAATCGGTTACGTATCGGCTGATCCGTAACGGAAACGGTGATGGCCGATACGTGATTCGTGGTCATATAGGCCGTTACCACTTTTTGTATGCGTATCGGCCGATACTGTGCCGATACGGGCCGTAACATCCGTTACAGGTCAGTAACGGCCACCCGTAACGGTCAGAAAATGGCTCTTTTTTTACGTTTTAAGGACTTTTTTTGCTGTTTTTTCCAAACTTCTTGCTTCCAAACTGTTTTTCATTCCTTCTAATAATAGTAATTTCGAACAACCTTGGCTGGGTATTTGGGACAAAAACACATTATATTAAGGATTTGGTTGAATCAAAGCTCCGTGGGTCATTTTTCAGAAATTCATCAAAAATAGGTATTTACTTTTTTTAATATGTTTTGCGGTTTTAATCATGCCATATGATGTGTTAATCATAGTAGAACATATTAATGTGCACTTTACAGATTTGGAGTGCCATTTAATATTTTTTTTCTATTTACGCATGAATTTTAACCTTTTTTTTTTAATTCGAAAAATCAATTTTTAAGGGTTGTTTTGTTGTTTTAATCATGTCATATGATGTGTTAATCATAGTAGAACATGTTAATGTGCATTTTACAGATTTGGGGTGCCATTTTATATATTTTTTATATTTTTTTCTATTTACGCATGAATTTTGACCCTTTTTTTTTTAATTCGAAAAATCAATTTTTAAGGGTTGTTTTGCTGTTTTAATCATGTCATATGATGTGTTAATTATAGTAGAACATGTTAATGTGCATTTTACAGATTTGGGTTGCCATTTTATATATTTTTATATTTTTTTCTATTTACGCATGAATTGTGACCCTTTTTTTTAATTCGAAAAATCAATTTTTAAGGGTTGTTTTGCTGTTTTAATCATGTCATATGATGTGTTAATCATAGTAGAACATGTTAATGTGCATTTTACAGATTCGGGGTGCCATTTTATATTTTTTCTTATTTACGCATTTATTTTGGCCCTTTTTTTGAAAATTCGAAAGATCAATTTTTAATGGTTGTTTTGCTATTTTAATCATGTCATATGATGTGTTAATCATAGTAGAACATGTTAATGTGCATTTTACAGATTTGTGGTGTCATTTTATAAGAAAAAATTTGTATTTTCGAATTAATGACTTTATATTTTCATTTGCTTATATTGGGCAGGTTTTGGAGCTTCTTAGGGTTTAGTTAGAACATAAAATTATCTTTATTAACATAGGTCATACACTCATACTCATATCCTAAACCTAAGAAATGTCTAGGTCTGGCCAACAACAAGTGAAGATATTGGATGACAACATTGTAAGAGGGTTGGTGGTACTAGGCACCAAATGAAGTGCAAGTATTGTGATAGACTAGTGACTGGTGGAATTACCCGTCTCAAACAATATTTAGCACATCAAAAGGGTCAAGTTGCGCCATGTGTCAGAGTACGGAAAGAGATAATGCTTTTAATGCAAGCTAGTCTAGATGAGTCGAAGGGTAAACGTGCTGCTGTACAAAAGAAAAAAGATGATATTTTAGATGCAGCTCGACGGGAGGTGTTTGGTCCTGAACATATGGGCGTTCGTGATGAAGATATTATTGATTCTGACGAAGATTCAGATCGGGAATTAACTATAGCTAGGAGAGAGAGCGTGCGTTTAGCTCGTGAAGAAGAAGAACATCGCCGCATGTTTGGCATGCATGGGTCAGTGTGTGATACAGGGGGGGCAGTGAGAGTGGGAGTGCAACTGCTTCTACAGGTGGGACTAAGGGGGGGTAGGTTTGGTGGGTTACGACGTATGTTTAGGAATCGACGACAGACATCTTCACGTGATGCCCCTATACGTTTGGATGAAAAAGTAAATGAGCCTAGGAGACCCTCTATTGATCTAATCCTGTTTAGGAAAGAATCAACTAAACAAAAGAAGATAAAACATATGTAGAGTAGAACTTCCATTGAGAAATTAGGTAGAGCAGCAGCAAAGTTATTTATACATGCCAACATACCTCCTAACGCAGCCAATTTTCCATATTGGCAGGTGGTAATCGATGCAGCAGCAGAAGCAGGTGAAGGAATAAAAGCTCCCACGGCTAAGGAGATTAGGGGGAAATGGACAGATTCAGAGTATGCGGATGTGAAAGCACACGTGGCTACCTTTAAACCTGTATGGCAAGCCAGAGGATGCACGATCATGTGTGATGGTTGGACTGGCCCAACCAGATGTAGCATGATCAACTTCATGGTGTACTGCCACTTAGGAACTATATACCACAAATCAATTGATGCCTCAGAAGCAACAAAAGATTCTCAATATATTATAGGCCTAATGGATAAAGTTGTGGATGAGATTGGAGAGGAGAATGTAGTGCAGATTGTGACAGATAACGAAGCATCATATAAGCTTGCAGGACATATGTTGATGGATGAGAGAAAACATCTTTTTTGGTCACCATGTGCTGCCCATTGTATTGATCTTTTATTGGAAGATATTGGGAAGAAGAAGAATGTTAAGGAAATGGTCGAAAGGGCAAAGGAAGTGACGACGTTTATTTACAACCATAATCAAGTAGTCGCAATTAGAGTTGTACACGAGTCGAGTCGAGTATTACCCTACTCGTACTCGACTCTTAACGACCGACCGCTGCTCGTACTCGGCCTCTACTCGGCCGAGTAGCATGACCCCCTGCTCGTACTCTACTCGCCCAAGTACGAGCCATGTATGAGTAGTAAACGAGTCGAGTCAAGTCCGAGTTTTCGAGTCGAGTCCGAGTACGAGCACACGAGTTGAGTACCGAGTGCGAGTTTTCGAGGCGAGTTCGAGTCCGAGTCTGAATTTGAGCCCAATTCGAGTAGGGTTTTCGAGTAACGAGTTCAAGCTTTGAGCCAAGTTCAAGTTATAAATTGAAATTAATTTGAATTTCAATTCGATTGTCAATTGGAATTCGAAGTTAAACGAAACAATCAAATATATAAAATGCACATAATTACATTACATTGTTACATAATTACATTAACGTATTTACATAATTACATTACATTGTTCAAAATGACAATTTATAACTAATAACCTCTATAAGATGAGTGTCTTCCTGTTCCTGTATTGTCATCTGATCCATCGGAACTGCTATCTATTTTTCATATACAAATTGATTCACTTCTCCGAGTCAGAAGGCGAAGAGATTTTTCCTTCGTGCTCTTCTACACTTTCAACTAGATTTTTCAAACTTGCTTTATGTGAAGAATTGTATGTAGTACCCAATGCCCTATAAAATTCACCGAGACGAGTCAGGAATTTCAATTTGTTACTCTTTTTCTTCTTCTTATTTGTCGTACTCGACGAGTAACTTGACCCTGCTTCAACATCGTGTTGTCTTTAACTCGAATATCGCTGAAGTCTAGAAGCATCTTCCATACTGCGTTTTATGGCGATTTGGAATTGTTCTTCCTCCAAAGCTTTTAATCTGGCTTCTTCCTCTGCATCTTTTGTGGATGTCATTTGTGTACCAGATCCAGAAGCAGAAGGTTTGGATGGAGTGGAAGGCTTTCTATTCGAATCTAACAGGGTTTGAAAAAGAATTTAGACATCCTTAGGGGCATTGGGGCATGGTTTTGCATCACCACCTCGACATGACAAGTGTAGGCGAAAGCGATTAGTCTTGTGCACAAACTTTGCGCCACACAAACCACACTTAATCTTTGTTTTTCCAGACCGTGGCGGTGATTCAACTAGGGAAGCATAGTCCCAAATGTTTGTCGATGGCTCAGATGACGACATATCTACATTCAATTTTTAATAAAAAAATCAGAATATTGATAAATAAATTGAACTTGATATAGCAACAAAAGAAAGCAATATAAATGTATCAAAATTCAAAAATAAAAGTAAATGAACAGGCATATGTAAATAAATATCAATGATTCAAAGTCTTCCAAACCACATTCCAAAAGGACCAACACTTTCGTGTTTGCAGTTGCAGTGAAATAATATTACAGATCATTCAACATTTAGCCAAAAAAATTGAAAAATCGAAAATAATTACTGATCTGTAGGTAGAGACTCGTCACGAATCTCAATCTCCTCTTCTTCATCATCATCATTCATATCTCCTCCCCATATCGGGCGCAACCAATCTTGCGTACAAATCAACGCTTCAACTGTGTTTGGCGAAAGTGAGCTTCGATACTTGCTCACAACCCTGCTCCCTGTGCTGAATGCGGATTCTGATGCCACTGTTGAAATTGGTATTGATAATATGTCCCGTGCCATCACAGATAATGTAGGGTATTTTGATTCACTAACCCTCATCTTCCACCATTCCAACACATCAAATTCAGCTCGCACTACGATTGACTCCTTGAGGTACATTTCTAACTCTGATTCCTTAGTATCAACTCCCATTCGTGCTTGTGCCAAATATGATATGTATTCATTTAGCACATCCGGATTACCAGGTACAGAAATATCTGCATCTCTACTTTCTTCAACACCCACTGCAGGTAAAGTATTAACATACGATTTATACAGATCTTCAAGGGCTTCACGAACCTTAGATGTTTCTGCTGCCGCTCTTTCAGTAGGATAAAGCTTCATGAAAATAAAGCTAACCAATCCCATATTACAACGAGGATCAAGAACAACTGCCAAGGACATCAACAGATGACATTCGTGCCAGTATTTATCGAACTTTGTCTTCATACCAACTGTCATCTGACGTATGAAATCTGGACCTGCACTGGCATTTTTCTGCAGAGCATCCTTAATCTTCCAAAGAGACGGAAGAAACAGATTCGCGGTTGGATACTGATTCCCAGAAAAAATCTTCGTGCAATCGTAGAAAACTTGGAGAAATGTGTGAACTTGTTGTGCTTTGGCCCAATCATCTGTGCTCGGCAACCAAGAATACGTTCTGTCACGCGCCGCATATTCAGGAAATGCAAGCTGTAATTCTATTGCCGCATCTAACATTTCATAGGTCGAGTTCCAACGTGTACAGACATCCAACTTCAACGTTTTTTTAGATGGCACATTCAAACGTTGGATGATGTCATTCCATACACTCAGCCTCGATGGCGACCCCCTTATATATTTCACACTTTCTCTTATGTTCTCTATAGTGTCGTCGATTGCTTTCAGCCCTTCTTGTACAATCAAATTTATAATATGGGCACAACATCTAACCTGAAATATTTTTCCTTCAAAAAATAAATTTCCTGTAGCCCTGAACTGGTTACGTAAGCATGAAATGACACTGTCATTTGCTGAAGCATTGTCTAAAGTTATTGCTGAAATTTTCTTCTCAATGCCCCAGCCTTCTAGACAACTGTAGATGCAATCTGAAATAAGTAAACCAGTATGTGGAGGAGGAAGGTGTTTGAAGTTCAAAATTCTCTTGCATAGTTTCCAATCCTTATCGACATAGTGAGCGGTTAATGAAATGTATCCTTTTCTTTGATTGGACGTCGTCCATAAATCAGAAGTCAAAGCTATTCTGTTCACTGAAGCTAAAACTTCTTTCAGTTTCATCTTCTCCTTTGCGTACATCTTCATGCTTTCTCTCTGCACTGTGACGCGGGAGACATTCTCGACCCGAGGGTTAAGGAATTGACAAAAAGCCCTAAACCCTTTACTTTCAATCATTCTGAAAGGTTTTTCTTCCAAAATCACTAATCTAGCAAACCACTCATTCAACTTCTCCTTGTCAAACTTATGAGTGGACACTACGCCTTGGGAGTCGTCTCCTTCTGATTTCGTAAATGACAGCGTCTGTTGGCCGGGAGGAGGGAGTCTTGCTTTCTTAGGATACGTCTTCAAATGTCTAATTAGATGTGTCGTAGATCCTCCTGGAATCTTCTTTGAATAACCCTTTGCAGTTATTACACTTTATCTTCTGTACACTGTTAACTGTTACATCTTCGAAATCATCTCACACTGCTGATCTCTTCTTCTTCCCTTTGCATACGGTTGACGTGTCTGTGTCTCCCTCTACTATTAGAGGAGATGTGGCCGATGCACCTATTCCAGGGGTATTTGGGCTTTCGTCTTGACTAGCCATCTATAAAATAAAGTTCTCGATATGTTATACGGCTATACCTAGGGTCCTAGATGGCTAGACGGCTAGACCGCTAGACGGGCATAATTACTTAACTGTCTAAATCAGTCACCCATTCAAAGTTAGATGGATTGTAATGCTTCATTTTCCAATTTAAATGCTACGCCGAAATTCCGGCAGCATCTCCCCTTATCTCTCCAGAATATATTAATCTTGTATTTGATTCTCATGTCAATCATCAACACAAAGCGTGGACATTTGACGATGAAAATAAATACATGAAATATATCCAGAGAGAAAAAGGAGAGACGAAACCAGAACAGACATATGCATTTAAATTGGAATAAATGAAGACATTACAATCTATCTAACCCTGAACTGTCCAAAAAGGGACAATTTGAACGATTTCTATGCATCCAAGAACACACTGAATCTATGTCTGGCAACATAGAAATCCTCAAATGGGCAACTGATTATCCTAGTATACTACAAGTCTACAACTAGAACAATACAAATAATTCATATCTATGCAAACAAAGGAGCATGCTGAAATTGACATTTATCATCTAGCTAACTAATAACAATATGTTAAATGAAAAGCCAAAGGCATCTTAAAGTGGTGGCATTTAACACTAACAAAGTAACAAGTAAACTGTCATTTATAAAGTAAATTAAGTCAATTCAATGTATGTATTGTATATCCATCTATTTTGCCCTCTCATTTTAATGTGTGCCAAAAAAAATGAAGCATATCCAAATCTAAGTAAACACGCCCGGCCAAACAGGCCCTAAAATTGGTGGGCGACTAGGCGTTGGGTCTACCAAACAAGCCATAAAATTGGAGGGCAAGTAAAACAAGACAAGAGGCCCTTAACGTTTTTAATGGTGGGCGACTGGGCGTTCGCCCGGCCAAACAGGCCCTAAAATTGGATCCCATCCAGTTCGCCCGGCCAAACAGGCCCTAAAATTGGATCTAATCCCATCCAGTTCGCCCGGCCAAACAGGCCCTAAAATCGGATGGCAAGTAAACAGTACAGTGGGCCCTAGAAAGTTCAATGGTACCGATCGGGCGTTCAATCCCCCTCCAACGATCTTAATCCCACAATTATATTAGCAATAAAAAATAAAAAATCGACCCCAGGCCTTACTGGGCGAGCAGAAGAGGGACAACCGGCAGCTGACGATGGGACGAGTGGCAGCGACGAGCTGAGGCACCGGAGAGGACACAGGGACGAGCGGCAGGGTCTAGCACCGCCAGACAGGGGACGGGCGAGTGAGAGAAAGAGAGAGGGAAGAAGAGGGACGGCCTTTGGGCTCTGGGTGGGAGAGAGAGAGAGAGAGAGAGAGAGAGAGAGAGAGATTTTGAAAGCTCGCTGGGAGGGAAGGGGTCGGGCGCTGCTTGAAAACGACGAGTGGGGTAGGTTTTTTTTTTCGGGCGTTTATATACACTTGTACGAGTCGAGTACCGAGTCGAGTCGAGTACCGAGTCGAGTACCAATAGACTCGTACTCTACTCGTAATCTAAACGAGCAGTGAAAACCCGCTCGTACTCGGCTCTAACTCAGGCGAGTCGAGTACGAGTCGAGTATTCCGAGTCGAGTCGAGCGAGTACTCGAGCCATAGTCTGCTCGTGTACAGCTCTAGTCGCAATAATGAGAAAGTTCACGAAAGGACGAGAGTTGTTGAGGCCTGTGGCGACTAGATTCGCAACAAACTTTATAGCATTCGAGAGTTTATTCCAGCATAGGGGAGAGTTAAGTGAAATGTTCGCTTCCCGAGAATGGCTCAACACAAAACATGGGAAGAAGACATCAGGCACACCGGTCGACGTTGCGAACACCATACGGGACAACAAATATTGGAAGAAGGTCAAGGTGATCCTAAAGGTGATGGAGCCACTAATGAAGGTACTCCGTCTTGTTGAAACCGATGAAGCACCTACCATGGGCTTCCTATATGATGTCATGGATAAGGCAAAGCTTACAATTCAACGTGATTGTAGAAGCTGGGAGACTTATTGGAAGATGATCGACAGGAGATGGACAAAACAACTCCATCACGATCTTCATGCAGCAGGTTACTACCTAAATCCTAGGTATATATATGCTCAATCATTTGTTGAGAATGATGAAGCTCGTGTTGGGCTTAAAAATGTGATAAAGAGATTAGAGCCTGACTTAGATTTGCAAATAAAGGCGTTAAATGAATTAGATACATTTGGAAATCGCCTTGGTAGCTTTAGAGATGCTCCTGCACAGTGTCTAGGTTGCAACCGGCCGAATGGTGGATTAATTTCGAAGAGAGTACGAAGGCTCTCCAAAAAATTGCAGTAAAAGTTTTGAGCCAGACAACATCTTCCTCTAGCTGCGAAAGGAATTGGAGTTGTTTTGCGCTCATTCATTCAAAGAATAGGAATAGATTGCAGACAAGAACATTAGATAGACTTGTCTTCATGCACTACAATATAAAACTAAGAATGCGACGACATCATAGGAGCATTACAGTTGCTGATGACGGACACTACTGTCCAGTAAACTTGGACAATATTTATGATGAGAATGACCCACTTCTACCTTGGTTGGAAACAAGGGAAAAGCAAATTGAAGAGGATAGTGAAGAATTGGAAATTGATGACCCAGAAATACACAGAGCGCAACAAGAGAGTCATGCAGATGTGTTGGACCCAGTAAGAGGGGCAGCGTTTATGCCACGTACGGATACGGCTCAAGATCAACAAAAGAGTACGAGCAATGGTAGCGTGACCGTGTCGGATAATGACAACCCCTCTGCCCCTGGTGCTGGCACTTCTGGTATTTCTTACCCCCTATACAGCCGTCTACAGATCGCGATGACGATGAACATCGACGACATGGTACACGAGGTCGGACTTACGAGTGTACCGAGTCACGATACAGCCAGCCGGAGGAGGGTACATCTAGTGGTGGACGGGGACCGGGAGGTCCGGAACATCAGCAGGCTCATGGTCTTGGTTATTATGATGGATATTCTTATGGTCAATTGGATTATAATTATGGTGGTTATACTGAGCCTGTTCCATCACATTCATGTTGGAGTAGCCCTCCCGATCAATATCCATATGATTATAGATATCCAGATTCAAATCCAAGTTACTCATCACAGCAGACGCACTCTCAATCTCAAGATTCTCAACAGCCTGAGTATGGGCACCAGTATGGCTATTCGACGGGCACTGGTGGATATCCTTACTCGGGGTCAGAGTCGTTGCCTAGTCAGGATCAGTCATCCTCTGGTTTCGTTGATCTAGTATTTCCTTCTGGCACTGGATATTATGGATATGCAGCACCTACACCTATTGGACAGCCTCAGCCTAATGGTGACGATGACGATGATGTGGAGGTCGAGCAACCACAAAAAAGCAGATTTTCATTTTGGTGGTGACTTGTGATTGTGAGTATATATTTGTAGTAAGGTAAGTATTTGCAGCAGACAGCTCACAGCAGTATTATTGCAAGAAGCCATGCAGTCATGCACACACTTGACACTGCCGAACTTGTATTTAAAATAACTCCCCTGACAACCAATCAAGTAATCCTTAATCAAGTTGCAGGGGAGTATATCAGACACTACTAATTTATTTTTTTTAATATTCTTGACTTGAGGATGACAGGTTATAGACAAGAATCACAATCACGTGCACAAGTATGTTCGAGAAATTCCTCAAAAATAATTGCAAACACCTAATGTAAGATATTTTCATATTACATTCATTCTAATATATCTATCATTGATAGTAGATAGTTAGAAAATTAAATATATGAATTTTGTAGTCAAATTTAGGTTATCTGATTCATAAATTCATCAGACAATCTGATACAACTTCTCACCAAAGAGTGGATCATTACACCACCATAACCATGTTCCAATTTATAAATGAATGCATATTTGGAATGCTTAGAATATTCCGAATTTAATCCATATTTTTTTGGCAAAAAAAAAATTTTGCGCCATTACGTCCCCGTATCGCCATTACGCCCCCATATCCGTATCGGTTTTGGAGGTCACCATTACGTCAACCAATACCGATACGAGACACCTTGACTGCGACTATCAGATGGAATAGTGGTAAATGTAAAAACGATCCTCTCCTGGGTGAGAACTGGGGTTGTCATCACCCGTCTGCGTGCCTCCTCAGTATGAACAATGGAATAGGTTGTCTGGAGTGAAGGAAATGGATGTGTAGCAACCAACTGAATTCGCAGAGCCTCATACTCACTACTCAAGCCTGCCAAGAACTTATAAGTTTTGGCTTCATCTTCCCGTGTCTTCACAATTTTTGCAATACGATTGTCTGGTAGTTCACTTAAAGGTTGTAGGTGACTTAACTCCTCCCAACGGCCTTTCAAGGCCACAAAATACTCAATAACAGACATATTTTCCTAAGTGAGAGAGTAAAGTTTTGTAGGCAACTGGAATATGCGAGGCTTATTGGAAACAATCACATAAGAATCATTTGAAGACTTCCACAGCTCGGATGTTGTCTCATAAAAGAAGTATAAGCAATATTGGACTCCATAGAATTAAGAATCCAACCCATCACGATGGCATTCAAAGAATCCCATGCATCTATCTTTGTAGAATCAACAAATGATGAAGTGGAAGGTCTTTTGGAAGTGCCAATGAGAAAGCCAAGCTTTTCCTTCCCAACAACATACATTCAAACAGCCCGAAACCATAAAAGAAAATTACTCCCATTGAACCTGGTGAAGGTAATGGAGAGAGGTCCCTCAGAATGATGTCCAATAGCCTTGGGATCCATAGATATATGAAATCACGGATAAAAAAGTACTAACAAGAGGTACAGATCATAAGAGGGTCACAAAAGTGGAAGGTCTTTTGGAAGTGCCAATGAGAAATCCAAACTTTTCCTTCCCAACAACATACATTCGAACAGCCCAAGACCATAAAAGAAAATTACTCCCATTGAACTTGGTGAAAGTAATGGAGAGAGGTCACTCAAAATGATGTCCAACAGCCTTGGGATCCATAGATATATGAAATCAAGGATAAAACAGTGCTAACAAGATGTCCAAATCATAAGAGGGTTGCAGAATTATGTACTGAACAGATGGTGTATGTGCAGCACCCAAGAAAAGGGAAAAACAGTACAATCGGCCCCTATTTTTGACCAAACCATCATGTATATGCTTCAAATCTACCCAAAACCACTTCCAATGTGTAGATCATCCAAAAAAGGGTAAAAACACTATAGGTTTTGCACGTAAAAAAAACCCTCGAGTAAGATGAAATCTAAAGAATGTACGATAGGTGGGCAGTTTATAGAAAAACTCAAAAATTGCAACAAAAATATCAAACAATCTCAAAATAATTGAGGAAAATTCACCATTGAGGTCCTCTTATTTGACCGCACCAGGGAGCATGGGATTTGAACCAACCTAACCGTACAACTGCCGTACAACTGACATCAATAGAGGTCTAAGATGGGAAACCTTCTCCTCTTCAGCTCCTTGAGATCCTCTTTTAACATTGAGTGCGACTTGGCTTTGATACTATGAAGTTTTTATAAAGAATGTAGAGAGATTGTAAAGAGAGTGAGAGAGAGAGATGGGAAACTAAGGATCCCAAAAACATGAGAGCCCTATTCTATCTTATTATCTTTTTATATGTAGGGTTTCCCCTATACAAATAACATCCTAATAAACACAAAATTACACGTAAGACCCTACTTTGCATATTTACAGATAAACCCCTACATAATGAGAAAAATGTTCCAACAATCTATAAGTGAATTTATCTCAGCTCATCTGTGTCGAGGAACAAGTCGAAGCCAAAGTAAAGGTTGGGACGATCTTCCTGTGGCCTTATTAAGTCGCCCCGATGAAACGGAACAAGATTGAGGGAAAACCCATTGGATATGGGAACGGGAACGGGAACGGGAACGGCAATGTCCCCGTCCAACGTAGAATAGAATTGAACAATATCATTGCCTCTGCCAAGGCAATCAATATGCTCCCCAGCAAGGGCCCCAACCATACCAACCAATACTAAGCACATCAACCCCAACAAGGATATCAACCACGACCACTTCAACAACAACCAAGGGGGAATGCATAGTACCAAAATCGGCAGATGATAATGATGGCCAAGAAGTTTGCTCCGCTAGCACAAACATACAGTTAGATCATGACAATACTAGCACAGAAACAACTCTTCACGCCACTGTAACCTAGGTCCCCACCAAATCCTCTGCCACCCAACTATAATGAAAACGAGTATTGTGCATATCATCAATCTCGAGGCCATACCACGGATCGTTGCTTCACTTTGAAGCATGAGGTCCAGGATTTATTTGACAAGCAAAAGATTGTGATCACCCTGCAGGCTACTGTTGTCGCTCCCACCAACATCCTCCAAAATCTCTTATCGTAGCATCAAGCATGTCCAAGTTCATCGGGCACCCCTACAATCAACAACATCGAGGAGGAATGTTCACCATACTCCTTTTATCCCATCCAGTCCATTCATGCAATTTCATCCAGCCCAGCAAACTGGCTACTAGTTTTTGAAGGGGCACTAACAACTCCCTCAGTAATAAAGCCCCTGGTCTTGCAAGGGGCATTCTCACCCCATCCATCTTTGTTGCCTCCAGTCTTCTTAGAGGCAGCTCTAGTCAATGCTGCACCAGGTCCCCTCATCCTATAAAGGGCAACCGCGGCACCAAAACCCATGGTTCCACGAGGGGCAAGCCATATCAAACTTCCCCTCATATTGCAAGGGGCACTTCCAGACCGAACCTTTATGGTACTATAAGGGGCTCCTTCGGCCCAACCACAATCCCCAGCCCTTTCTTCCTACCTCACGACTTGGTGCATGCCAGGAGAGCTCCCTTCCCATAGAGAACTTCCCAAGGTAGTGTGCCCGGTCCCATGGTCGGTCAACCGGCTTTTCCCTATGGGCTCGATTGGGAGATTGTAAATGGAGATAAATGGGAAATGGAATTGGAGGTAAATGAATAGGAAGTAAATGGCTTAACTCAGTTGTGTTTGGATTGGAGTAAATGAAATGCATTTGAAAACCAAATATTTTGTTTGGATGAAAGTGGAAGGAATTGGAATGCAATGAAAATTTTCAATATATTCACTGGAACATATGTGATATCCCAAATCAACTTTAACATCTCAAATTAGTGTACATATGTGATATTTAACAAAATGATTGTAATAAGCCCATTGAAATATACAATTAAGCTAAAAATCAGAAAATTTTGAGCCTTGGGTGGTTCACAACATAAGGATCACAAACAAGCAACTTGCTAATGCTTTTTAACTGTCCATTTAGATGGCCAACCTTTGGACGGTTTGGATCAATCTATTGGTGTGATTTTAGTGACGTAGCCAGTAATTGAATTGTTTTGAAGTATCATTAGCATGCCATGTGTATGGCAGACATGTACGTGTACCACGTTTGTTTCTTATACAACTTTCCAAGGGAGCTCAAAAAGGCATTTCGCCCCCATTTACTTCTAAATCCTCTCTCGTAGAGAGGATTTCATTTACACACCCATTTACTCCCATTTCATTTCATTTACGTGCATTTACTTCCATCTAAACACACCTCAAATACCATTTACCTCCATTTACTCATATCATAACGGCCCCTAAGCAACCTCAGTCCCCACAAGACAAATGGTTGTGCTCCTAGGAGGGCCCTCACACCCTCCACAGCATACCCCCACACTAGTAATGGCACCACTTCTTTAGTCCCCTCAAAAGCAAGTATTCCTAGAAGGGAGGATAGTCCCCTCCTATGATGAAAAGGCAGTCCCATGGCACCACCCTGAGTGCACTGAGGTCGGAACATGAACCCTAACGTGTGGTGTTTTTGGAGAGATAATCAAACAAGAACGGTACCTGGGGAGCCTTGTCAGGGCTTACTAACAAGATTGAAGCCACCTACGATGTAACGACTTAGCTTAAAGCTATCCCTGTGCAAATCTCCATCTAGGAGCTATTATGCTCATCAGGAGTGCATCGAAAACAATTTGCGAAAACTTTAAATGATGCGCACATCTCTCCGGACGTACCGCCCGAGATGGTCACCCATATGATAGGGCAACTTCTTGCTCCCCGAGCAATCACATTCACTGACGAGGAGCTACCACCTAAGGGACTCAACAACGAGGGTTCACTCAATATAGTTATCCGCCACAAGGACCTCAGGGTTCCATTGGTTCTCATTGATAACAGCTCAAGCTTGAATGTTTCCCAATGAGGACTGTCAATCGTCTTGTAATCGAACCATCCTCCAACAGGCCCAGTAATATGAACATGAGAACCTTCGACAATTCCCAAAGACAAGTAGAAGCAGAGAGACATTGAAGAACAAATTGGACCAGAACTATCAACAATTAATTACCTTTCAGGTCCTCGATGTCTCTGCATCATTCAGGCTCCTATTAGGGAGGGGGTCATCCCATCGACCCTCCACAAAAGGGTCAAATATATCTCTGGGAATCAGGTCATATCGGTTCTAACTGAGCCTGAGTTCATCCTGGCAGTTGCATTCACTGCTCTTGAGCCAGATTTCCTGGTGATTGACATTCAGCAGTCCGAGGGCATACCATACCACAGTTTCAAGTTTGAAACGGTAAATTCCATCACCAATCCATGTCCTCTCACTCCTGACTATGTCATTCCCCCTGTTGAGCGTTAAATGCTCAATTATTGTACTAAGTTCCATGAAAGGGCTACGGTAGTTGAACTCCTCATAAATGAACGAAGATGGTAGCTGGGAAACCAACTATCACCTGAGGAGCAAACCGTAAAATTCAAAAAGAGACAACCATTCAAATGCACACAGCACACCCATCCAATTTGTCAAGCCGAGGGAATTTGTGAAGATAAAGAGCCAACTTGTGAATGCTGGAAATAGCGCCCATGCGTTTTTGTCTTTCTTTGGCATGTAGACTGACTTGTATAGATGAGGTAGTTTACTTGGAGTTGCCACTAGCCAATTAGCTCAAAATCCTATAGTTGGCTAGACCCTGCAGAATTTACATAAGCTAGAGCATCCAAAGACTCTTGCTTAAAAGTGACTCCTGATCTGCGACCTATGATTTCGAGTAAGGGACCTTAATTACAATTAGGCGCCCTATCTACGTGCGAGTGTACGGTCTCTACTTCATATGGTTAGCTAATTTTAGGGGATTTGATGTCGAAATGCAAAGCACTAAAAATAGGACCAAGCAAACTCAAATATTTGATGTGGTGGGATCCAAGATTCCAGCAAGCCATAGAGCATACATCCAGAAATAGCCTAGAAAAGCAAGGAGGTTAAGAGGAGATGTGGTGATATAAGAATGATATGTAGGAGGACTATGTCACCATGAGTTCTGATGTAACAGGATCTGGGAATCCGACAAGTCACAGAGAATACTCTCAATGGAAACCTAGAGCGGGGGATTTAAGAAAGGCCGTGATGATGCGATTGGTGACGTATGAATGCAAATGATGGTGGCTTGATCATTGACTTGTGACTTGAAACGGCTTGGAACTTGTAGCCCGAGTGGGCCTAGGCTCAAAGGAATGACTCTAGGAGATTAGGAGGCTAGGAGAGGGCTAGAGGAGGTTAAAGAGGGAGCAGGAAGGGATGATGGCTTGGAGGCTCAAGCTCACCCTCTCACTCTCCTTCTCTTGGTGTGTGTCAGATGTGTTGAAATGAGTACAAGAGGATGGGTATTTATAGCCCCTTTGGATGGCATTTTGGCAAATGTTGGGACTTTAGGGGTAAATGATAATGTGGAAGCTTGGGATTGGTGGAGAGGAGAGGAGGTGCCACATGGCATTCTCTCATTGATTGGGAGGGGTGGTAAAAGGGTAATTAGTGGGAAGTCCCAAGGTATTTGGCGTTCTAATACAATTGTCTCATCCAGGAGAGCAACAATTGGCTGATTTAAGCTCATTACAGACTGAGTGGTACTTTGAGTACCGCTAACGGTACTTCTAGTACCGCCACCCCCTTAGTTTGTCTTGATTTTTTGTCAGCTCGCTTGGTCGGTCTTGCAATCTCCAAAAGGACTATGGTTCGAGTCTGAAGTGGTCTCTCATGAGGACTGGAATTTGGAGTTTTGGCACAAGCTTAGTTTGGCTTGGAAAATGGTTATGGCTTGGCTAATGGTTAGGGCTTGGCTAATGGCTTAGGGAATGGCTGGGCTTGGATAATAGCGTAGGAAATGGCTAGGCTTAGGTAATGACTTATAACTTAGGGAATGGTTAGGCTTGGGTAATGGGTTAAGTAATGGCTTATGGCTTAAAGGTTTAGGTAATCGCCACTTGAAGGTCATCCATGCCTCATCAAGTCACTAACCTGGGTGGGTTGTCTATAGATGCCCCTGTTTGGTAAAGGTTGTGGACAACCGAATGCCAAAGCAAGTCGACACCCCACCTCTCTGATCAGCAAAGATTGTGGTCAGGTCCTATCGTCTATCGTAGTATCATCATCGGCTTACTGTCTAGAAAGGAGATAACTCGCACATATCACGAGGGTTTGAGGAAAACATTGTGATTATCCCTACGTTTTCTGCGACATTACAGGCGACCAATCACAACCCTTTCTGCGACATGCACCTAGAAAAAGGAATTAAGCATGGCAATATTCCAAAAATCTGCTCGTATGCTGATATCTTATGATAATTCATATAAAGCAACTCATGCAAGTTTGATGAATTTTAGAAAACATTACAAAGAATTTGGGGTGACAGATAGTGTATTAGCATCACACTTTTCTTCAAACTGGAGTGGAGCAATGCGAGAACCAAATGTGACTAGCATGATGTGATGGGCTGGTGGTAAAACCAACAACACAAAAAGGAACTTGCAATATACTAGACACAACATAATACAATGAAGTTAACTCCCATTTGCATATGAAAGACCACAGTAGATTACAGAAACACAACAGTATAATCTGTTCATATGTGTTAAACCAAGCTTCACCAGAAATACCATTATCCCAAGAAGATACATGTGAACCATGTAGCAAAAATTGTAAGCAAAGATTAAAGAAAACAGTTGCTTACTTGTGCTTCAACCTGCAAGTGCCTACATACAGTTCTCCAATAAAGAGTGACCTCTGCTTCCATTAGCTGAATGCCTGGGACACATTGTCCTGACAAGGATATTCAACAAACAAGTTAAGTAAACAGAATCACAAAATACTGACACTGAAATGGCATCAATCCATTTTTGATAAACCATGTAAATGGGACGTCTCAGCTCACAGTATGCACACAGAATACATCAAGGGGGCTGGGTCCACCATATCGGATAATATCTAATATCCAAATGGTGCAAACTTGAGTAAGTCCAGTCTACAAAGGTATAGAAAGGATGAATAGCAAAGATGTTTTCAAAAGACTGTAGAAGAACAGTTCTAACCCTCCGCACATTTTTCCTAACCACCCAAATGTTTATGTTTTCAGTAAGTGTCCACTAGAATTATAGAATTTTGCTAATCTACAAGACACTCATCAGACTGTCCCCACCAGGTAGATGCACTAGTCCAGAAAAAAAAAATGTTTGATCCACTCATCAAGCGGACCAAGGTGGACAACATATGTACGTTATTTGCAGACTTTTCCCCTTTCTTCTTTTAACCGTCCCTTTTCTCCAATGATATATATATATATATATAATATATATATATATATAATATATAATATATATATATATATAATATATATATATATATATAATATATATATATATATGTGTGTGTATATATATATATATCCCTTGCTTCCATACACATGAAGCCACCTGATGAATGGACCCACATATTCTTGGGGCAAGATATTCACTTGGCGGACCCACCCATCTGATGAATAGCTGGGATCTCATGCACATGGAACCACCTATGCCTGCATGCGAAGCAGAATGTAGAGAGCCATATGCAGGATTAGCAACCTTTGTAGACATGGCTACCAATCTTGTTTCACTTGGCAAAATCCAACTTGGAATTGGCCAAGAGTAAACTGTAAAAGTCAACTTGGCTGTGATTACTTGGCAAGTGGTACAATGGCCAATGAGGATACAACTACCAATGAAAAATGAGTGTGAGGTCTTATGCATGCTTTATACTAAACATAATCTGTAACATCTTCTAGATTGGCTTAATTATGTGATACTTTAACTGTATAAAAAAGTAAGAAACTGTGAGGCCTACTTATTATAGAGAACTACCCTCATGGTTACATTACTAACTAAAGAACTCAAGCTCTTCTAGAACCACATGGTAACACGAATGTCACTAGTGATTAATTTTACACCGCATCAAGGTTTTCCAAAACCAGACATTTGTAGATTTGTTTCTATACATTTGGAACATCTGTGAAACATGTCCACATCTAAATTCTAATAGAACAGTAGTATGTCAAGCCACAAGGCTAGTACACCATAAAAGACAATGTTCCAGAACATTTTCCAGAATAACCATCTCAAATTCAGAGGATGATACATTCAAGCATGTGTGGGTTTACAAACAGCTTATTTTTAACTTCTACTGACCTTCCTTTGCCTCGTCAGCCGATCCTAAAAATTGCCTGATACTCTGACCATCTTCTATGTGCACCATCCCAGCTTTTAAAAGAGCTTCCATCACAGCCTCCCCAACAGATTCATATGTTTCAACATCGAGATACTTAAGAAGGACCACAGGATCTCCATTACAACATTTCATAAGCCACTCATCTCTCATCAACTTGAGACACTCATTTGTTACAGGTAAGGACCTATCTGCAAGCCCCCTCTGAAGAATAATAGTCCTAAGCTTGATGCTGAGAATCAGAGCAAAGTGCAATAAAAGGAAATCAATGTCTGCACTATAACACCATACAAGGCTGTACTAAGTGACAATATTTACAATACTGCCATTGCACTACTTTAACAGATTCTACACCCACCACCAATCAGATCCAATAAATACAAAGGAAAAATCAAACTGGGAATTAGTTGAGATATTACCTTAGGCTTTGAAGGGGAAACTTATTCGCCAAAACACAGTATGCGGCTCTGCGGACTGACTCACTCACATCGAGTGTGCATTCGATGATAGCTGCTGATGTGGTATTTGAAGCAGGCATAGATAGAACTATTGTTTTACGAACCTCCTGAATGCATTATACCAAAAAATAATAATCTTATCTGGATCAGAAAATAATCATGATGATGACAATGACGTTAACAAAACAATGATGATGACGTGGAAATCATACAGCATTTTGTTCACGAAGCAAAGTTTCCAGGAACAGATCAACAATGTCAGCATTCTCAGAGTCGTTGGCAAAGCGTGCAAGGGCACGAACAGCGAAAGTACGAACTGCGGGGACCTTATCCTCGACCCTTTGCTTCATACAGTCTATCACCTCATCCCAAAGTTCATTGCTTACTTCTGCATCGTCTGGCAACCGCATTATGATCTACAAATTTAAAACAACAGATACTAGAATTACATGCATTCAAGTACTCCAAAAAGAAAGAAAACTTGGGAAAATTCACAAAAAAGACTAGAAAGTTGAAATGTAATTCATGACTAGAGAGATTGAAAAGGGCCCAAAATATCATTGCAAAAGACACAAGCATTGGCTAAATAAAAGCCAATGCCGCGTCTCCTTTAACTTCTTTTTTCCCAATTAACTTGTCATCACATCAAAGTCATGAATTTCACTAAATGCAAAACAACAGGTAGTATTACCAAAACAGACAATTGATAATAAAATAATATTTTACGAATTCACCAGATAACGGGGCCAGGAACAGTAGCCTGCCAGACCATCAAACTATCCCCTAGCTACCTTTGATGGACAATTACAAATTAATAATGGGAGACAATCACAATTTAAGCATAGGCCATCACTTCAATTGGGGGACAATTAGGCCTCATTTGGCACTCTAGATTCGGCATGTTGTCTTGGAGGATATCGTTGATGTCAAGAAGCCTCTTCCATACTACGTCTCAAAGCGAGTTGGAATTGTTCTTCTTCCAATGCTAATAATTTGGCTTCCTTATCTGCCTCAGAAAGTTTGGATGGGGAGTGGAAGGTTTTTTATTTAAATCAATAAGAGCCTGAAAAAGAAGTTGGACCTCCTTTGGGGTTTTAGGACATGGTTGTGCATCTCCAGTCCCCACCCCGATATGATAAGTGTAACCTGAGCCAATTAGTTTTGTTAACAAACTTGGCCCCACACAAATGATGCAATATCTTCAATTTTTCGGACTCTAGAAAGTGGAAACTATAGTCCTAAACGTTGGCCGATGGTTCAATTGACGACATATCTACACTCCATGTATTGAAGAAATTAGTATTTTAGCAATAATAAAATATAAAAAACAAAAGAAAAAATGAAATATGATAAATAAAAGCAGTAATGAAATATTATTTATAACATAAACAAAAATATAATACGAAAATAAAATAAAAGTCATTGTTGCATTGTACTCATAATTTCCCTCAACATTACATACAAGTACACATAACACATTACATAAGTTTCAAGTTTCAACAAATTAACAATAATTTTTAACCTAACCTCCTTCACATTGTTGTTGTTGCATGTGCACTGTGTAGTCTCATCTTGAGACTCGTGCTCCTTCTCATCCTCCTTCTCAATATCAAAACTATTACCTCCACAAATCGAACGCAACCAATCTTGGTGAAAGAGAGCTTCGATGCTTGCTCACAACCCTACTCCCCGTGCTAAAAGTAGATTTTGATGCCACTGTTGAAATTGGAATTGACAATATGCATCGTGTCATCGCTGATAGTATAAAGTATTTTGCTTCACTAACTCTCATCTTTCACCACTCAAAACATCGAAGTCTAAGTCCTGGCATCTTACGATTGGCTCTTTGAGATACAAGTCTATTTGTATCTTCTTGTACTAAGAAAGACATGTATTCATCGTCGAGCATATTGTCATCGCTTGTAAAAACACCAGGAGCTATAACTTCTGTCACGCCCCAAACTCGGAAACCGGGCTCACAAAATTCCCGATCGCCGAATCCGGCGCCGACAGCCTCCGTAGAACCCCATTCTCGGCTCCCGGCGCCCATACGCTGTGTTCGATCCTGGGATGCTAAGGAGGATTTTCAAAGATCCGATTAATTTGTAATAAACATAACCAAAGGCATAACCCACAAACAACAACCAAAAACTCCATCACATTTCCACTATGATCAAAAACTTTACAAGTACAATGAGCATAAAGGGAAATACAATGGGAATGAACAAAAGCTCAAAAGATCTGCGCTCCGCCTCAGGCAAAGGCTTTGCGTCCTCGCGTCACCACCTGACGCAACGGTCGTGCATAAGCTTATAGAAAGCTTAGAGGGTGGTGAAAAGTGTGCTGTGCAAGGTAGTAATGCAGTTATGAAGTAAGTAATGCGGAACATGCCGACGAGTCCATGAATACCACTAGCCGTATTCCAAGGCTATATGCGATGCTGAGCATGAATGATGTCGGCCATACCAAGGCCATGCGAAATGCAACTCAAGCATACAAGTCCTCATCTAAGTCCACATATCAAGACACCAAAATGCGGGATATCACGGGGGTCTAGTACACTCTAAACCGGATTATCGCATAAGGTAAGTGGAAGAGACCTCACTATCCGCTTTGCCAATATCGGGCGCGGCTCGTCGATAGCGGACCCAAGCCGGTCAAACTCAGCCACAAGCATTGCCCCTCCTCTCGGGCGGGTAAGGCCGCACACCCCCCTTCCAACCGACCACGACACGGTGGAAAGCGCGACCTCTCCGGTAATCGGCCATCGGCGCTCGTGCACCCACTGGTCTCAGACGTTGGAGTAACCTCTTGGTACCATAAGGGTTTAGGGACTTTCACCCGGGGATATCTATAGCACCCCATGTAGAACAAGATTTCCGGTATCCAATCCTGCCAACCACGATACACCTGTGGAGGCTATGGCCCTGATGTCGCTAGGGCGTACAGTAACCACATCACACAATGCGAATGCATGAAGCACACTATCCAATCATGCAAAGCAAATCCTGCGCGTATCGTGCGCTCGTAGGGCAACGCCGCCAACCGGGAGCCCCTAAACAACTGCCAGAAGGCATATGCTATGATCGGTCACTTCTCATGTCAAGCATACATATGATGCGTATGATCGTGATCATGGAACTATACTACACATGTTATAAAGTAATGAACTATTTTGCAACACGGATGGGCTCAGGCATGGAGGGCTTACACATACCGGTATGGGCCTATCGATGGCCCAGGGAGAGTCATAATGCGGACATTTAACCAACACTATACCCGCAATGTGGACGTCAAACCAACATCGCTCCCAAGGCATTATCTGTTGTAAACATCATTACATAAACCATGTAGGGATCACTCATTGCAATGGACCTTAGGTACATCCCATTGGACCTTAAATACATCGAATGGGCCGTGTCACGTGGGCCTTATATTCATCAAGTGGGCCACATCCATGGGCCGCACCAATGGGCCTTAAGTGCATTGCAATGGGCCGTAACCCGTGGCCTCTATAGTGCATCAAATGGGCCTCGTAACATGGGTTTTATATGTAACAAATGGGCCACACCAAGTGGGCCCCATATGTATATCAAATGGGCCTCAACCCATAGGCCCTAATACATCTCAATGGGCCTTAACTCATGGGCCTTGGAATACATCAAATGGCCTAATGACATGGGCCTTACATCCACATCAAAGTGGGCCCAAATGATCTACCACAAATATATTAAAATGGACCTCAAAGCATGCCAAGGTGGGGTCCACTTGGACTTTGGATCTGGTTCATTCTTAAGCCCATGCCCCAAAATGATCTTTCAAAATGGATGGACGGAGTGGATGCAGTACATGCATCATGGAGGGGGGCCCACTGTCGTTAGACAGTGTGAATAAAACACATGCAGAACGGTGGGCTCCACCGTCTGCTGGACGGTGTGAATAAGACAGATACATCATGGTGGGTTCCACCGTCCACAGCCGTGGACGGTGTGGTAAACACATACATCAATGGTGGGTTCCACATGTGTGGCCCACTGTAATGCTTGTCTGCCATCCAATTCGTTCATAAGGTCACAAGGACCCGGACGAAGGGGAAAAACAAATATCAGGTTGATCCAAAACGTCTATGGCCAAAAAAAAAGGTTTCAATGGTAGGATTCAATTCACACAGTTTCCTATAATGTGGGCCACCTGAGTCATGGATGGGCCTGAAATTTGGAGGGGACCCACTCCAGGTCGTGGCCCACCAAATGGACGGCGTGGATAAAATAAATACATCATGGTAGGGCCCACGGCTAAGGGCCGTGGGTGGCCCGTCCGTCCTTACACGTACTCATCGCGCGAAAGGCTGCACCCTGCGCGCCCGACACGGAGAGAAGCGTGCTTCTCGCTTCTTTTCTTTTTTTTTTTTCTTTTTTTTTTTTCTTGCAGAACAGGCGTGTGGGGCCCACACGGAGAATCCACTCCGTCCATGCATTCTTGGGCTCGGAATACATCAAAGGAGTCCAAAGGTAGAATTTTTTCGATGTATGGTTGAGGTATGGTGGGTCTTAGAAGTTTTGAACGGTAGGGGATACTGGAGTTTTACGTAGTCTGACCGCCTTTGAGTATGGATTTACATCATTTTTCTCAACGCTTAAATTGAGCCAAAGAATGAGATGGACTCAACGCGGATTGAATATATAAGTCAAGGTGGGGTCCATGCATGGCACCCACCCAAAAGCTTAGAAAAAAAAACGATATTTGCTCTTTTCTCAACCCACGTCTCAGATCAATCTACGGGCTAATTTGACTTTCTGTCAGACATTCATTGAGGTGGGCCCCACTTAAGGTGGGCCACCAAATAAATAGATGGTGTGGGTACAACACATTTAAAGTGGCCCCACCGGTAAATGGCTTGGATAAAGTACATATTTCAGGGTGGGGTCCATCCAAGTGGGCCACACGGCCAAATCATCACACAAAACATAAAAGAAAGGGGAGAGAGAGAGGTAGAGGGAGATCGGTGAGGATGGAGGGGCCCCGCCATTATGGGTCCCTCTTGCATTCAACATACATCAAGGTGGGTCCCACTACATGTGGGTCCATTAAATCACAATCCAACGGTGGAGATTCCTTCTCCAATAAAATAGACGGTCTAGATGACCCTTATCAACTAGAAAGTAAACATCATGATGGGATCCATGGAGATTGGCCCCATCATGGAATGATCATGATGATCAAAGTGGGCCATCGGCCACATTTTAGGGTCCCAAGTGAGATCCAAACCATTGATCGGTTGGCCTCACTTGGCCCATCTTAAAAGAAGATGAAAACTACTCTATCAAGCACCCACCACTTGATCTTCTTGCTCCTATGGGTTCCTTAGCTCCTTAGCTTCAATTCCAATGGAGGAGATGATGAATGGATGGCTAGGATGGGGGATCTTGGGATGGAAAGGTGGGCCACACTTGGAGCTTTGAAAGAGAGGGAGAGCTCATACGTATGGGGTTTGCTTGGAATGAGATTTGGAAAAGAGAAGGAGACTTGTAAAGGGAGAGAGAGAGAGATGGGTGATGTTTGATGGATGTGGTAGTGATGGGTGTGTAAGAGCACCTTTTTGACTTTGTTGGCCATATGTGTAAGAGAAGCATGCTTGTGTAAGAACTTTTTGACTTTGGGGCTTGCTTGGGAAAGGTGAAAAGTTGATGTGTACTTGACATGATGGGATTGATTGATGGGTGATTGATGTGACATCTTGTTGAGATTCTCTTGGGTTTCGCAACGCGCGGCGTTTTCCTCGCACCGAACGCTGGCCCACATCTCTGGCGGGGTATCGCCTTTGAGTCGCGGCATCGGAACGCGCAGCGACGGTGCGGTCGCATTGGTACTAGTATCGGGTTGAGTTGACTCGGGTTGACAGTGTGTGAATCAGGGTCGCGCGTAACGCCGGTTAAGGGTCGAAGGTTGCCGGAATTTGACCGGAAAGACCGCGGGAACCTACGGAACGGTACGGTCAAGGATACGGGTCTTACAACTTCTTTATCACCTGATGTGGTTGTGTAAAGTAGAAACATACGAAGTGTACGATTCTTTGATTGCGTCACGAATCTTGGAGGTTTCGGTTATCGCCCTTTAATCAGAATAAATCTTCATAAAAATGAATTTAACATAACTCATCTTGCATCAAGGATCAAGAACAACCGCTAAGGCCATTAACAAATGACATTCGTCCCAGTACTTATCAAACTTCATTTATATAACAAGTACCATCAGTCGTAAAAAATTTGGACCCTCACTAGCACTTTTTCTTAGGGCTTCCTTGATCTTACAAACAAACGAAACAAACATATTTGTTGTAAGATACTTATTTCTATAATATATCTTCGTGCAATAATAAAAAAACCTTGAGAAACTTGTGAACTTGTTTTGCTTTGCTCAAATCATCTTCAGTAGGCAACCAAGAGTACATTTTATCACGCGCCGCATATTTAGGAAATGCAAGTTCCAATTCCACAGTCGAATCCAACATTTCAAAAGCCAAATTCCAACGTGTGCATACATCTAACTTCAACGTTTTTTAGCATTCACATTCAAACGTTGGATTATATCGCTCCATTTATTCAACGTTGAAGGCGACCCCTTTATATATTTTACACTCTCTCATATGTTCTCTATAGTGGGGTCAATCATTTTCAGCCCTTCTTATATAATTAGGTTTAGTATGTAGGCACAACACCTAACCTGGAATATTTTTCCCTCAAAAAATAAATTGTCGATTATCTTGAATTGGTTGCGTAAAAATGAAATTACATTGTCATTTGTTGAAGCATTATCTAAAGTTATTGAAGAAATTTTATTTTCAATGCCCCAGTCTCGTAGATAATTATATATGTAATCTGAAATAACCAAATCAGTATAAGGAGGAAGGTGGGAAAAGTTTAAAATTCTCTTGCAAAGTTTCCAATCTTCATCAACATAGTGTGTGAACAACGAAATGTATCCATTTCTTTGATTAGACCTCATCCAAAAATCAGAAGTCAAACTTATTCTTGAGACTGATGCCAAAACTGCTTTCAATTTTATTTTCTCGCTTATGTACATCTTCATGCACTCCCTCTTCACAATGGCGTGAGAGGCCTTCTCAACCTAAGGATTAAGGAATTTACTGTATCACATGAAAATTTTACCCTCTATTATTATAAATGGTTTTCTTTAACGATCACAAGTCTTCCATACCACTCTTTTAGCCTCTCTTTGTCAAACTTATAAATGGAAAGTTTACCTTGAGACTCGTCCCCTTCATACTTGCTAAATGAAAGCAACCGTTGACCCGGAATTGAAATTTTTGGTATATTTAAACAACTTTACCTGTATCTATTTAAATAAGTAGTTGACCACCCAAGATTCTTATTGTATAGTGTTTTGCAGTGCATGCATATAATCTTCACCACACCATTAACTACAAGTACTTCAAAATCA